>JAOXXN010000082.1:30795955-30806591 GCA_026770055.1 Myrmophylax atrothorax | reverse complement strand
CCTTTCCTTTCCTTTCCTTTCCTTTCCTTTCCTTTCCTTTCCTTTCCTTTCCTACCTCTTCATTCTTTCTTTCGCCAACCATCATTATATAATTATTCTCTGACCTGTCGTTTACTCTACTGAATTTTGTCGAAATTTGGTGGTTTGGTTTGTTTTGTTTTGTTTTTTAATTATCGTTATTCGATCGTTTCCGATGGGGGCCGCGAGGGCTGCCCCCAGTCCCGGCCAGCGGGCGCGAGGGGAGGGCGCTGCTTTGCGGGGACAGGGGCAGGGCAAGAAGAGAGGCCAGGGGAGAGGAGGGGAAGGACAGGGCAACGGGAAGACAGGGCCAGGGGCAGGGCAAGCCAGGGACAGGGCCGGGCCAGGGGCAGGGCGAGCCAGGGGCCGGCACTCCCACCCCACCCGCTCACCCTCCATCCCGTAGGAAGGGGAGGCGCGGGGGGGGTGTGGTGTGGTGTTTACCTCCCATCACTCCGTGCTGCGAACGGTAACCGTGACCGAGCGTTACTTTCCGAGTCGGGACTGTGACATTCACCCTCATCCATTCCCTCGCGAGCATCCTCTGTGCCCTCACGCTGATGCCCGCGGCCGCTCCGCGGGGAGCCCCGTCTCGAGCCGGGCCGGGTGCGCCGGAAGCGGGATCTGCCCTCGCCACGAGCAGCTCATAAAAATTTCATGATCCTACAAAAAAGTGAAAGCTAGGCTTTCCAATCCCTCCATTTGCCCCCGTTGACGGGAAAGTATTCCCCGCGTGAAGTGGATGGATGGGCGCTGCCAGTGCCACGACAGGCTGCGGGGTGGGAGCCCGGTGGCCGCAAAGCGCCCTTCATCGTGCCTTGCACGGGCGGAATTGGGAAAATCAGCAGGTTCTAAGGGGTTTTATTTTTGTGGTTTTCGGCGATGCAGTGAGAGCCCAGCGGCACTGGGGAAATGGGGCCGTGCTGGCTGAGCTCTCCCAGTCCCCTGGCTCCGGGGAAAGGCTGGCTGGGGCTGGGCTAGAGTCGTTGCGGGTTTTCCATTTCCAAAATTGATGTGCAAGCCCAGGGAAGGCCGGGCAGTGCCGGGCACAACGCCTGCGGCACGGCTTGGCGAGGGGAAGGAGGAGCAGCGACCTCTCCCCTCTCCTCTATCCTCTGCCACCAGCTCCAACACACTGGCAAAGCAGCCTGGAAGGTTTCGCTTGGAAATAAAGTGATGCCGGGTATGAGCGGGAGGGACATGGGTGTTGCCAGAGGGGCGCGGCGGTGTGCCCAGGCTGTGCCCACGGGGTAGCGCCGCTGACAGACCTCCCCCGGCGGCACGGGTGGGGACTGGCTGGAACTCGGGGAGTCCCTAAAAACCCGGCGAAATTTGCTGCATGCCAGCGTTTTTCAGGCAGTCATCCCGCTCTTGGAAGGACGGGAGGTACAGCCCTTCCCTGGGCTCCCTGAGTATTTTAGCTTCCTAGCTCCTCGGAGTTTGGTTTTTTTTTTCACTCGAGTGTAAGAAAAAGCAGGAAGGAGGGTTTGCTCGGAGGAGCGGCATGGACGGCCCTGGAGCTTGCCCACAGCCCGGCCCCAGCCGCAGAGTCTGCCCGCTGCCCGCTGGCGGGCGAGGGTCGGCCGCTCTCTCCCTTCCTCCTTCCATGTACCGAAATTACGGGTTGTCATCCCGTTCCTAAACTTCTCAGTGCCAAAAGCGCCGAGCAAAGGTCAGGGGGTGGGGTGGTCCACTGCCCCCTCACACTTACCTGTTTGCGGGAAGGAAAAAATATATATTTTTTTTTAGTGGATGGTAGCGTGGAATGAGCCTCATTGAAACTGCACGGGGAGCGTAAGGAAAAGAAATCTGGCTGATGTGTGGAAAGGTGACACTTGCAGCACCAGGTCTGCGAGGAGAGGCTGAAGCAAAGAAACAAACGAAGCCAAAATACCATTTCCAAATCACCACTCCCGGTGACCCGCAGTGGTTCCCGAGGAAAAGCCTTTGCAAACCGCGATGCCTCTGGCAAGGCGCCCGCAGACGGGGGAGCAAACGTGCTGCTGGGGAATGTTTCTACAGATTGAACTTCCAGATAAAAATAACCTTGGAAAAAATTAGACCATTCAGATTTCCTCGGTTCGGTATCAGATCACCCCTTCACCACTATCACCACCACCACCCCCCTTCCCCCGCCGCCTCTGCATACCTGAAGTGCTGGATTATTGTCAGAGGATAGGCAGATGCAGTAATTGTTTTGTACAGCTTTGTTTATCTCCTACTTCGGAGTTTACCTCAGGAATTCTCCTCCCTGTCCTATGCAGGGGATAAATATTCCCGCGAAGGAGCGGGATAACGAATGGAAAGGTTAACGCGGTACTGTCAGCGAACGGGCAGGTAACGCGGGGTTCAAGGAGGTTTGAAGTTTTTATCGGTAACTTGGGTCCGCCCGGGAGCGAAATATTTGAAGTGCAGCACCTTGAACACGTTTAATTATGGGGTAGTAGCAAAGCGAGAGCTTCCAAGTAATTAGAAAATACTTCTTGGGAGACAGGCTAATCGCTTTTCATGGGGCGCTTGAAGAAATTAACCTCTGGGTGCTTTGAGCAAAACAACTTTGGATCAGCGACCGCTGGTCTTCGTTGGTGGACCCAACCCTCTGTGAAATACAAAGGAAATAGGGAGATAGATTTAAAATTAAATAAAAATTAAAGATTAAAGAAAAAGTGAAATAAAAAGAATTGGAAAAAGGAAAGCAAAGAGGAAAGGAAGAAGAGGAGAGGAAGGACTGTCTGTCCCTTTCCCTCAGGGGGCGAGTGATGCGTGTGACCGCAGGCAAGGTACCTCCAAATAAAAGCGTCACTCAGGGGGAGAGCCGGGGATCGGGGTGCGTCGGACACTGGACCTGAACCACCACCTCCCGACCCTGCCTCAGTCCTCCGTGGGGCCTCCTGCCCCTCGCCGTGCGCCCCGTCGGGGCGGTGGCACCTTGCGGGCCGCGGAGAGGTACAACGGGTCGGCTGCCAGGGCAGCAACTGCGCCAGCCCCCGCACCCCTCTCTCGCGCGCCCCTCGGAGGATCCGCACCCCTCAACCTGTTCAGCTCCCTCAACGCCTCGGCCATCCAGCCGCACTTTGCTCCCTAATCTTGTTTCGCGATGTTTCTCCCAAAAGACAGCAAGCAAAGCACCAGCGGCAGCTTTCCCGTCCTAAAGAAGCGGGGGCTCTTGGGGTCCAGGGGGTCACAGGGAGGCGTTTTGGGGGAGACCACAGCGCCGCAATGCCGTTTGGGGAGCAGTCAGGGCAGATGAAAGGCTGCTGTCCGGCTGCGGAAGGACGAGTCAATTACCGCCGAACTGCGCGGCGGGGAAGGGACGCGCCCCCCCGGGCAGCCCGCGGGCACCGCGGGGCCAATGTACCAGCCGGAGCTGCCGTGCTGCCCGGGCCGGTCCCCGCCGCACCCTAGAGCCCCGCAAGGCACAGCCCGACCTTGGGGAACCCCTCGGGCACCGCTCGCACGGAAACTCCGACCCAGTGCCCCGCGCCGCGAGAGAAAGCCCAAAGCTCCTCCCAAAAACTCGCTGCCCCGTGACTGGTAATTCGAGACTATGGTGGACAAACAACAAAAATAATGTTGCTTCCCAAGTGTGGGCAGGCGTTGTTCTTCAGATTCCGCTGGTTTGAACTCTCTCAGCTCTTTGCAAGTGCGTGTCACAGTCCTCCGTTTCATTTAGAAATACACCTGAAGGCAAAGAATGTGTGTGTGAGGTTTAAAACAATCTCTTTCTCATGGGTTCTCTCTCAGCGTGTCAGGCACTCAGTGGGTTTAGTTTGAGGTAACTGGTTCACTACTTACACTACTTGTAGTCATCTGACAGTCACAGGAGCAGCCACAAATGCCTGTTGATAGTTACTTAAGTAGCAGAATTGAATGCACAGGATCCCTCAAATGCAGAAATTACCTTCTGGAAAGCTATTTGTTTCAAGGAACTCAACATATGAATTCCTGGGAGATGGATGGTCATTACTGAAGTATCTCTTATTTCAAAAACCCCAGCCCCTTCCCAGCCCTGAGGGCAGCCAGGACCTCCTGCTTGCAGCAGGATCAGAGATCTCTCGATACTGCTTGGCTCTGATAGTCATTCATCTCTTCACAAGGGAGTTTCATCTATCACAGTGACAAACGAAATAATTGCTCCTTCATTCCTGTAGCAGTTCCATCCTGCATGTCTCTTACCATCAGAACCACACTGTGGTCCATGGCAGTCCTGTTTTCTATCCTTGTTTGTGAGTGCCTTTGACTCATAAGTATTGCAAATGGATCATTTTTTCCCCAGAGTCTTTACTTTTAGATGTTTTATTACCACCTCCAATTCTGACTTAGGTATTATCTAAGCAACAAGTCCGGTACCTTGAGCATCTCACATCAGTCCTGGACTGTGGTGCCTACCCCTGGGCAGGTTTCCTACCTCTGCTACCTCTCATGCTCTCTCCGTGGTGTAAGACCCCTGCTCAGCTTTCCCAATGTCAGCAGTAGCCTCAAAAGGCATAATATCAGCGATTTATTCTGCTTCCAATGTGCAGAGGAATTTCACTCAGTTTCATAACAAAAAGGCATGCTTGGACCATATGTTGCCTGCAGCATATGCCAGAGTCTTTGCCAAATCAACAAAAGCAGCTGATTCAGACACAGGGGACACAGATGTTGAAAAGGTCCCGCAGGAAAATTACTCTTGTAAGTTGAGGAAGTGATACAGATGGGGCTTTTAGCTGAAAGGGTGTAAACAGAGGCATGAAGAATGGGGGGTCTTTGTTTGGCTGCAGCTCACAGCCAATCATACACCCATCAGAGGTAAGGGATAAGGTCAGCAAGTAGGTGAAAAATTAATAAAAGGAAAATTCAAACGGATATCTAACAGGCTTAACTTAAATATTTTTGTGGGGGCATGCCCTGCTAAGAGAGGGGACTGCATTTCACAGAAATTATCATGGACTGATGGTTCAGGATTCACTTGAGCTGCTGCAGGGCCGACAAGCATCCAGCTGGAGAGGGAACAGTCTGGGCTGACAAGGAAGAGCATTTCAGTGATTGAATTTACTTGGCAAGACATCATGTTTTTTACTGTTAATTAAATTGTCTTTCCTGACAGGTAGGTTTTAGCCTGGTTTCCTGTGCAGGTGAAAATTCCCAGCTGGGCAGGTTATACGGGATAGCTGCACAGGGATTCACTGTTTGTTCTCCTCTCCTGTGGTGTCTCTGGGCCAGAGCTGTGACCCTGAGGCCACATGGCTTCTAGTTTGTATTGTCATTAGCCATACTTCAGATCAGAATGATTTGCGGAAATGTTCATGTAAGGAACACTGTCAAGCAAAAATCTTGGCTTCAGGAAAATTTGTTATTAAGATAAATGAGTCTCTAGTGTCTGGCTAATCTCAGATGAGATTCCAGGCTCCAGGTCTGCATGTACTGTTTCAAAGGGTAAAACAATCAAGAGGCATTTGCTACTTTTTGTCTTCTTCGTGTAAGTGCAAACACAGCACTCCTGACTTGTCCAGGTGCTTCGCACACCCAGGAGTACCAGGCTAAACATTTGCTCCAGGGTGTTGCACTACAACTAGAAACTGTGTCACTGTAGTTATTCAGAGTTAATAAACTCTACAGGGTCTTCTGTGGTTTTTTTTGTCTTCCAAAATGGGCTATTTCTAGGTAAACCAGCTAGAAAATTTTAGGGTTTTATGCACAACAGGATTCCCAAGGAATAACCCAGGACATCAAAGCAGAGCAAAGCCATTCTTTACTCATGCCAGCAATTGCATCATTTCTCAGTTTTGATCTCAGAACTGTGTAGTTCTCAGCTTCTGGGTTATATGATGGCATGTGGTTACTTGAGCCTGCAGGTACAGCTGCTTTCCAAAAACCTGAGGATGGCATATTAGCTAGAGAGAGTAGGGACCACCCTGGGGAGCCACTGCCTGCTGCCACATCTCCCTTGGTGGATGAAACACTAAATGTCTGCGGGGGTGACCTGCTTCCATCTACAGTTCATACACATTGTCTGATCACAGATCTGTCCTTCTAAGATGTCTGGACATGTTTGTGTGGACTGTCCTGCTGCAGAGAGCTCCCTCCCCACTGCATGTCAGCTCTAGCTCGGGTTGTGCAACACAACACTGCTATAATATAATTGTTATTTGCTGTATCAGTCAAGCAGATATCTCTGTCAGGAAGTAACATGTCTTGTGGTGAGATCTAAATTGGCTTTCTACCTCCTGAATACCTGTGGCAATTTAGCAGGTCACCTGCATGGAAAAGGCTCTGTTAGTCAGGCCTGGGAGGTCAAATGTTTGTTCTGGATCAGCTATTGCAGAAAGCTGTTACTGATGAACCTGTGGGTAAGGGATGTGTCTGGCACGTGTCAGGCACTGTGTTTCTAAGCAGGCTCCAGTCCAAGTTCTCTGCTGGATGCATTAAAGATTGAGTCACATGAACGCTCAGTTAATAAATGCAGCAAACACAGTTTCTCAATCTTCAGATCCAAGAGACATGGTGAATTTGACCAGTATGATTTCTGTCACCTCACATTCCATCCAAATCCAGAGTATCAATACTGAATAGCCCAGAACTTCAGTGGTTGCCTTTTAAATATCCTGCTCCAGGTGTACAACCATTTCAGGTAAAAGCGAAAAGGTCTCCCCTATGGATTCTCTGTAACTGTAGCCAGAGATGTGGAGATGTTTGGCTTCATTGTTTTTTTCAGAATTGTAGACTCATTAGTGTCAAGAGTGCAAAGAAAAAGGGGGCCACTGATACAACTGGATCCATCTGCCAGGAAATTAAAGATGCAAAGTGATTGATAATCTTATACTAATCTGCTACTTATGCTACAGTCAATTTTGACTTGATTTTCAGTGTTGGTACATAATTCACTGTAACTGCTGATGAAGGAGAGAGGAGAAGTATGTGGATGAAGACAACCACAAATGTTCTGATGTCACACTGACTGCTCTAAGGTGCAGACCTTGCAGAGCTCTTAGAGCTTGATCATGCCACTGCTTATTGGAGTCACAGTATTAGGCAAATTATTTGATAGATAAATATATGAACTTTAATAGAAAATACAAAATATCAATGAGAAAATAGAATGCTAAGTGTATTGTCTAAATGGAGTAAAGCTTTTTAAACATACCTGGTGCAATCACACTTACTACACTAAAGCTGGGCATTGAAAAAACACACACTCAGATTTCCAAATTTCAGGGATTTTGAACCTGAAAATATTCCAGAAGCCAATTCCAGTACCTTTTTTTTTCCTTTTTATTTTCACCTGGAATGCAATTAGCCACAAATCAGGGTGGAAATCTGGCTGTGAACACAGCAAAATGAGCTTTAATTTCTGTGGTCTATATGCAGCAAAAGCAAAATTCAATCCTTAATATAGGCAGCAGAAGACAACCTGAATGTTTAGATCTCATCATTCCCCAAATATGTTATGAATGGTTTATGAAAGATAAATCAGTATTTCCAACACAGGCATTGTTGGTTGACCATTCCCTGTTCTCCCTGAGTCAGGCAGGCAGAAGCCTAAGGAGTCACATCTTCGGATTAAGAGGTGCCTGGGCCTAACCATGGAGCAGATAACTTTATTTTCACTAGAAATCAGAAGGGTGAATTAGAGTCACTCTGACCGGCAGTTTAATTGCCGCAGTGGCTACTACTCATTAGCACTGAGAGACTTCCACCTAGTGGACACTCTGCCCTGCTGTACTCGAGCCTGCCACTACCCAAATTGCTTTGCAACATCTGGACTGCTTTTCTGAGGTTTACTGGCAAATCTCAGTCCAAACCGGAATCACTTCCAGAGCTGAGTGTGCCCAACAGCAGGCACAGGACAGAGTTTGGAAAAAACAACCGAAAAGGAAACTTGAAAACCTTCTTTCATGAGCAAATTGATCCTTTTATAAGTAGACTATGGCACTGTGGTGGCAGAAGTATTTCTCTAGTTGCTGTGCGTACTGCAGCTGATTTAGTTATACTGGAGCTCTGTCTCTAATCATCCCTTCGAAATATTTTTATTGCCTTGAATCGAAGAAGCAGATGCAGAGCTGATAGCATCTCTGGCTCTCTCTTTGGCACAATGGAGTCTCAAAGGAGGCAACAGAAAGAGAAACAAATGCATGTCCTTTAGTCTCTGCTCCTTCTAGCTCTCCTTGGAGCAGTATCAGCCTGGGAATTCAGCTTTGGAAGTGCTAGCAACTCCTAACCATACAAAGAGCTCTTTGGGTCTGTGCCAGGAATGCAAGCCCTCCACTTCTTAGGAGTGTGGTTGGCTGCTCAAGGCTGGCTCACTGATAAGAGCAGTTTGAGAAGTGTTGGAAGGAGCATTAATGCCTCCCCCCACCTTCTGCTGAGAGCTTCTTCCTGCTGAGCTCTCACTCCAGGCCCCCTCCAAAACTATTCCATGGCTGCACTGACATCATTGCTATTTACCTACCTGGGAAATCCATCATTTAGGGGGTGGGCAGCTGGGCAGGATGGGCAGACGTGAGTTGAAGAGTGTCTGGACAGTGTTATTTGTCACATCAGCTCTCTGATCCACCTAGGCATTTACACACCCATTCGATGCTGCAAACAAGCAAGAAAAACTAAAAACTAAAGCTAAAAACAAAGACTCATGGGTGACCCAGAACATGCATGTTATTTTAGAGTCTCTGCTGAGCTTTGAACTAGCCAAGAAGCCAGGACAAATCTTCACTTCAGAAGATGTAGTTACCTATAAACCCATGCTTACAGGTGTACTCATGCAAAAGTGAGTTTTGCCATGGTGGATTTTAACAAGCAGTCATCAATAGTAAAGAAATCCAAGGCAAAATCTTAGTCTGCATACTCCTGAAAAAGCCAGAACATTCAGAGAGCATTTTTAAAATACTCCTCATCAGAGGAGTGAATCCTACTCACTTTAATGATTTTCCTCTAATTTTGTTGCTAATGGAGTTGGGTAAACATCCCATCTCTAGCAGTGGCTCTGTCTCGTGTTCAGGGCATGGCTTTTGTTGGATAGGATGGCTCAGAGATTCCTACCCATACCCAGGAGCTCCATGTCCTGCCCCTGCAGCAGAGCCATGGGGTGAGGCTCCTGCACCCCCTCCATCCCACAGCCAGCAGATCACACCGAGCTGGCCCCAACTGCCTTCCTAAATTAGAGCTGAGAACTGTAATCTGCAGCTCTTGTCCACATTTTTTCTTCTGCCATCCCTGCTCAAGGGTCACTGATGCCTGATAGGGCAGAGAGGTGGGAAACCAGGGACTCCACTTGTGTTTGAGTGGCTGAGTCAGAACTGCATTCTCAGAGTTTCAGAGGAAGGCTGAAACCTGGATAATGCATCAAACTGCAGTTCAGGGCAGCTGCAGGGTAAACATAATCAATTTTCTGAAACAGGAAATTAGATGATGCTAATCTGAGTTTACAGAACTGCTGTTATTAGATGGTAACCATTCCTCCCTCTCCACTCCCACCCCTAGTTTTGATTTTGTTTCCAATCTTTGGCTCATTTTAACCAGAACAAAGGTGTTTTTCTTTCCCAGTGTTTATATTTCTAAATAGTCCAGGGCACTGGAAAACTAGATTTTTGGTTTTAAATGTGTATTGCAAATCTCATATCTTTCTAAAGTGTTGTATTTTAGTTTAGTTTAGTTTTGGCTGAACCTCATCTATTCTGTGGTTTAAATATCACCTCTACTGAAAAAAAAAGTACAGACAGTGCAAAACACAAAACCTGTGGATCTGATTTCCAGAGGTTTGTACTGGCATGGAAATATCCTTGCCAGGCTTTGGGACAGCACAGCCCTCCTTGTGTTTCTGATGCTGGGAATGTGGCCTGGCAGTTAACTGGAGCAGATCACTTCCAACCTTCAGCAAATCCTGAGCTGCCAAAAGAGTCTGCCTTGGCAAGGGGAGCGAGCCAGAGAACAAATCTGCTGCCCTGGTTTCTTATTCCATCACATATAAACTTTTGAGATTTCTTAATTGCCAGTGATCTGCACTGAGAATGAAATCTCTACTGTTTTTTGTCTTTGTGTAGAAAAATTGAAATATCATCCCAGAATAATCCCATGCTTAAGGCAGTCCAGGACTGGGGTTAAAGTCTCGTGGCTCTTACCCAAATCAGACCACCCTTTATTTCTTACAGCCCCACTGAGCTCTACACCACAAGATCACTGCATGTGCTTTCTTTGTCTCTTGTCTGAAAATTTTATATTAGAGCTTGTAGTCCTGAGGACAGTTTGGCTTCAAGGAGTCAGTAGATTCTGATGAGAAAGTTTGTTGTGGTGGTTTTTTGGGTTGTTTCCTAATTCCTTGGACCCTTCTCAATAACTCCTTTTTCTTTTCAGTCTACACCCAGTGAAAAGATGTTTATGCAATCCTGCTGCCCATCACAGCTTTGAATCCTTGGCCACCTTCTCATTAATTTGAACAGGAAGAACATTTCAAAGCAATTGCATCCCAATACACTCCATGGAAATCAACAGCTGGGTAGAGGGAATCCACCCTCTCTCTGGGCAGCCCATTCCAATGCCTGAGCACTCTCTCTGCAAAGAAGTTTTTTCTGATATCCAACCTAAACCTCCCCTGGCAGAGCTTGAGCCCGTGCCCCCTTGTCCTATTGCTGAGTGCCTGGGA
>JAOXXN010000082.1:30774189-30786451 GCA_026770055.1 Myrmophylax atrothorax | reverse complement strand
CCCTGGCAGAGCTTGAGCCTGTGCCCCCTTGTCCTATTGCTGAGTGCCTGGGAGAAGAGACCAACCCCCACCTGGCTGGAACTTCCCTTCAGTGATTCCCTTTAGGGAATTAGAGGACCAGCAGGACTTCCCATCCCCTCTGAAAGGAGCACTCAGGTGGTCCAGAATTGCACTGCTGATTCCTGTGAAGGGGCAGCTGTTCCATGGCTGAGGTTTATGATGCAACATTCTCCCTCACAACTACCTTGCTGGAGACACAGTGCTATTGGAAAACCAGTACTATCTTTTCCAGCAGTCAGTGTAATTTATCTTCCCTTAATTGAACAGATTTCTGAGGAATGGCTTTGCCTGGCTTTTGTTTGTTTGGATTTTTTTGTTTTGTTTTTGCCAGACCAAGAGGAATTCTTCAGTTTGCTTTCAGACTTCTTATGTTTCCAAAGTATTCACTAATATTATGCAGAAGAGGATGATAGTTGTTTTTTTGGTAGTGTTAATTGTACTTTGAATTTGCAGTAGAAATCATGTTAGTAGGACTTCCCTGCACTGAATTCCATGTGATCAGTGCCAGAGTGCAGGTGTTTGTGTCCTGTGCTGGGCAGGCACAGCAGTGATGACACTGTCCTACAGCGTGCAAAGCAAACGAGTGCCAGGAGTAACTTCACAGCACTGCTGGCCCTTTATATGGGAATTCCCACCGGTAATTATATTTTCCATCTGATCTTAGTAGTGTCTGCAAAGGTTAATATTTCCACTCAAAGTTATTAGTGATTGACGATTTAATCTTGGTGAATGATTAACAAAAATTTAGTTAATATTTCAGAAAGAAGGTGGGGATGAATGTTTAACTGCTAAGTTTTCAGAATAGAGAGCCAAAAAGTCAGTGAGAAGGACAATTTGTCCTGCAAGGGGTCTTACAGAATCCTGCAGGTTTTAATTTCTCTACTTAAATTCTTCTTAACAATACAGGCTTCTATTAATGACTTCTTTTAATTAATATGTACTTAGTAAGAAAGCACTGAGTACATGGAAGATGTTAATGGATGTTTCTGTGTTCAGGTGATGTGATATATGTAAGAAACTCACTCTGGATCTTGTGTAGCATTGAAGTCCTGACTGAGAAAGTGCAGAACTGCTTCACAGTTGTTGAAGAAGGATGACATAAACAAACATTGTGTGGTGTTCAGATGAAAACAAACAGTGTCCGTTTCATCCTGCTGGAGCAGATGAAAGTCCAGTTGTCACACACAGGAATTGCTTTTCACAGATGTGAAAGGGTGCCAGTCCCAGCAGCTTCAGGGCACACCTCTGCGGCTGCCTCAAAAGATTGTTCTGTGCACAGCCCAAGAAATGCTGGCTCACATTTGTGTGCACTGAAGGGTATTAACAGTTCAGACTGACTTTAGTTTATTGTGGCATTCTACAGGAGATCAGAGTAAAATGAGTCAAGTGTGTGTTCTTTCAACAGCTAAATCACAAAAAGTTCTGCTTACCTTACTGGTTGCATTTGAATACTTCATGCCTTGACAGGCTTATTTGTGAGGATGATGAGTGTCCCTCTGCTGATGGTTTTTGACATCTGTTACTGTGGCAAGCCTTTCTTGTAACTGATCTTGGTTACAAGTTAGTCACATTTTAAAAAAGAATTTAATTTTGCATTCTTGATTTTCTCAGCCATCTTTATAACCTTGTAAATCTGGGACTCTTACCTAAACTTGATCGATATTTCAAAACTTCAGATTTACAAATAAACCTCAAGATTTCCAAATAAAAGAAAATCAAGAGGTCTGGGTGATGTTAAAATAACCCTGCCAGAATTTTGGAGAGTATTACAGAGGTGGGAGCTGTTGGGATAGATGCTGTGTGGAGCATTCCTGTGGCAAAATGCTGCATAAATTGCCGTGTGTGTTGGTGAGTGGGCTGGTTTTCCAAATGTTCAGGCAAACAGAAGAGTTGAGTTGATTCCTTGCAAGGCAGCCCAGTTTGTCCAACAGCTGCTCCCGAGCTCATGGCAGTTGGATGTGGGCTTGGACCCAAATTCAGAAGTTCTCTTGATTAGATGTTCAGTGGGAAGTGAAACTTAAAATACCTTTGCTCAGTTGGTTGCTTGTTCTGCCCAACACTTCTGAGCGATGCTCTTCATGCTTTGGGCATTTCTTTGCCAAGGAAATGATTGGCACTGGATATTGGTGTCCAGTGTTCTGTCTGGATCAAGTGTCACATCCTCAGATGTGTGGCCAACTTCATCATTTAGAAACCATATGGATGCTGTGTTAAAACTACGTGCAGTCATTTGTAAGGACTGTCTTTAAGATGCCTGGGATGTTTAAAGGGAGGGTTTTTTCTTAGTCATTTAAGATTTTAAAATTGTATTTACATTTTAAATGGTTAAAATTTCTGGTTTAGAAATTTGACTTTGTTTTGTTTTTTTGTTTCCTTGTGTAGCTATGTAGGAAACCTCTCCAGAGATGTGACTGAGGTTCTCATACTTCAGTTATTCAGCCAGATTGGACCATGCAAAAGCTGTAAAATGATAACAGAGGTAAGGCCTTCCACATCTAGGGGGTAACAAATGTGATACAGCTTGATCCTAAGTTGTCCAGAGTAACTGGAGTTGAGGCTTCTTTTGACCTTACTGGTCATGGGTTTCTTTGGGGTGACTGTGTTTGGCTTTGGGGTAACTCTTTGCAGAAGGGACTGTTGTGCTTTGCCTGTAGCCCTGAGGGCCTTTGATCAGCTGGTGATGAGATTCCACTTATCCAAAACATTGTTACCATGTCTTTTCAGAACCACATTGTTCTCATGATTAAAAACCTTATTGTATCAAGTGTTTATTCATGGTTATGTTGTACATTTTTCACTTTTTAAAACATGAGCCTCAGTAATTCTTTTCCCTTTTGAATAAATGCTACTTTGCTATGGATGAAAAGCAAAAAATCCCTCCAAATGAGTTTGGCTCTTTCTGAGCCATTGAAAATAACTCTTGTCTGCGCTTGTCTGTTCTTAAATTATTTTTTTTCTTGAAACCAAGTGACACAATTTCCATAGTATTCCAGATAAGTTCTTTTACACAAAGTGCTGGTGAGTATTAATACTTTATTCCCTGCATTGCAAGTACTCTGGTATTTGCAATGGGCCATTGCTCAAAGTTTGTTGGCACATCCTGGAAACCTTCTTGCTCCCTGGTATCTTCCGTTCCTTCTGCCTTTATGGAGCAGGCAGGGACTAATCAGAACCTCTGCTACCTTTAATCTTTGGTTCTTCAACTCTCTTTCTGTGCACTCTTCCCACTTTTTTCTACTTCTTATACCTCGTACTAATTTGTAATTACAGATTTCCCAAGAACAGTCACATTAGTTTTTTGTCAAGACTGTTAATCACAGTGTTAAAAGGCAAGTCTTGTGTGCAGACTTCTTTAGGAGTGCTACTGGAAACTCCTCTGTGGACTTCTGTTCCTTTCAGAGTGACACACTGCTTTTTGTTTGGTTGGTTTTAGTTCCTTTATTATCCACTTGCTGCTTCTTTATTCACTCTCATCTTTGTCTGGACTAGTCATTTCCCACTTAGCTCTGCCACATTTACCTTGGGTTTATTGGAGAAAGAGAAGGGAAGGCTGACAGAGCACAGTAGTTTTTCTCTGAAGAAACAGTTTGGTGACCTGCTCTACACAAATCAGGTGCTGCTGCTCCAGCCTTGGGCTGATGGAGAGCTGTGAGATCAGTTCTGTTTCTTGAGAACCAGAGGAGAAATTCTAACACTCACTTTACCCTGATTGAGGCTTTGTGGTTTTAAGATTTTACATAATTGGGACATCTTTGTGAAGTGAGCAGATGAACAAACACCACTGGCAGCTTGTTCAGTCAGGCAGAGGTGGCTGCTCTGGGCTGAGCTGAGCTCCTGTCACCAACCAGGGCGGGTCGGATCCTGCACTGGGACTGGCCTGTCACAGCACCTCTCCATGCTGTGCATCCTTCCTGACAGTGCATGGGAAACCTTTCCTAGGATCTGAGTCATGTCCAAGTGCTTCTTACCTGTCCATTGTTATTACCACCATCAGCCAAGTTTATACCTGAATGTTCTGAAAATTTCTGTGTTTTTCCCGTTTTTAGCCAGTTGTATCAACTCGGTGTATTTAATTTTCAAAATATGTGATATGAACATGTCAAGTGTTGAGATTTGCAGTGCTTGTTTTTGGGGTGTGTGATATTCAGGATGGCATTTGCAGGTAGTTTGAACACTAAAAGATCTGAGTGTCTGCAGAGAAGTTCTCAATGCTGAAGAATTCCCTGCAATGTAAAAGTAAAGTTGCACTTCAATTGAAGAATAAACTGCACTAAATTTGCTAAGGAGGCCTTAGGTGGGTTTCCCAAAGTGGTGTGGGAAGAAGGGTGAGTTCAGGCTTTCTGTTTTGGGGCATCTGAGGTGAGTGTGCTTGTAGAGCACTTTGTGACTCAAGCTTTTTTTTATGACTATGTTTGAAGATGTACAATCCAACTTCAGGGGGAAAGATTAAATTTCTTCATCAGTGTACGTGTGTCAGAGGGGTCAGAAGCCGAACAGCAGTACTGGAGAAGGCCTGCTCTGGTCTCAGAGTGTGTTCAGCCTGGCACTGCAAAACACCAATGCCAAAGCAGTTTCTCTGAGTGCTAAACCTTTCCCTGTCCATGGGAGAAATAATTTGTTTAGTTTAACATCAGTGTTTGTCATCATTTGTCCCTGTACCTGCAGAGTAGTTAATGGTGATGTTGTGGTTTGAGTTTTTGTGCTCATTATGTCTCTGGGGTTGATCAAATCCAGTGTGAGCGTTGGCATTCTGGTCACCTTTTCCACTTGATCAACTTTTCAGAAAACTCTTCTGTCCTTTGCACTTTATACTCTGGTACATTAATGACTTTGGTGATCTCTGTCAGTATTTTTAAAGGTGATTGGATAAACCATCCTGCAAAAACAGGTTGTACCCCAGGTTTAACAGGTTTACAGGCAGTTGATTAATATTTTTTTCCCTCAGTCAGACTATTTTGAGGGTTTTTTTAAGATTATTTTCCAGTTCTTGGGTGTGGGTTTTTTTCATTTGAGTCTGAGAATATGCAACTTCTGTGTTGCTGTCTGCTAGTGATTTTCAGTCAAGTAAAAGGAAAGACTTCTTATGTAGGACAAGAGAAAATTGGTGAAAATATATCTGGGGAACAAACCTTTCAAGCTTCCAGTATATACATGAGGCAGTTGACCATTTTTGTTCTTCTCTTCATTCTCCCTCCTTCTTTCCCCCCTTCCATCTACTCTGCAGATCACTTTTCCAGTAGCTGAATTATTTTTAGTTCAGTAAACTCCAGTCCTCATTCAAAGTAAACTCTCTTCAGAAATTGCTAGACCTTTAATAAAGAGTCCACCTTAATAATTCTTGCATTTAAGTGTAATGTCAAAGGCAGTTTCATGAATCTGATGCAAATCATTCTGGAAGTTTCTAGCTATAAGTAATATATTTTCCTGGATTTTCTTCTCAGCAACCCGATAGCAGAAGGGTCAACTCTTCTGTTGGATTTTCTGTTTTGCAGCATACAAGCAATGACCCTTATTGCTTTGTGGAATTTTATGAACACAGAGATGCAGCTGCTGCATTAGCTGCTATGAATGGGAGAAAAATTTTGGGAAAGGTAAGTTGCTTACATTGTAATCTTAGATTAAAAGAATGTAGATTTGTGTGAAAATGTTCACAAAACTGTTACATGTTTACCAAGACTTAATGCTTTTAGAATAGTATTTTTTAAATATTTTTTAAAAAGCAAGTCTTGTTTAGGAAATTTATTGTTTGTGATGTTCTGATGATGATGTTTCATATTGAATGATGATTTCTAAGCACTGACCATTGTAACCCACCCTTGAATGAAATTATAAACTGTCAGAATGCTGTGAATTTTTACTAAATCTTATACTTGTTTTCAGGAGGTCAAAGTAAACTGGGCAACAACACCAAGTAGCCAGAAAAAAGATACATCCAGTAAGTAATGTAATGCCACAGTATCACTTCTACACAAATACTTCTCAACGTGGTAATGATTTGTCCTAAATGCATTTAAACTTCTCTCCTTCCCATCTTGTGTTAATAGAATTTTGCAAACTAATTCTTGTGTTTCTGCTCTGCAACTGGGGAAACAGGAGTGGACAGATTAAATTGCTGCTGCTCATCCAGTGGAATCCTGAGCCTTCCTGGTTCCCAGTCCCGTGTGCAGGACGTCACCTTCTCAGGAGCTGCAATTTTAGATAGCAGTTAAATATTTGATTAGTAAATTATTTATTTTCAGATCACTTCCATGTGTTCGTTGGGGATTTAAGTCCAGAAATAACAACAGAAGACATCAAGTCAGCATTTGCTCCTTTCGGTAAAATATCGTAAGTATCATCATAAACATTTCCAGTATGACAGAGAATTTGTTTCTAAGATGAAATGTTATTTCTTATCTAATGAGTATTTTTCTGATGTTAATTGTGTTGTGGTGGGTGGGTAGTAAAGTGGGGTTGTATTTCAGTATCTTTATGATTGTAAATACAGTATTGTGATTGTGCTCTGGTTTGCTGAAAGCAATGTGCTTTTAACCTAATTTACATGCTGATGTCCTTCAACTTTTTATTAAAATTTAATTGCTAAGTGTGACTTTTTGGTGTTGAGAATTTGGTGTACAGAGTAGTGACTTAATAACTGGTATCTGTGTTATCCTGGGTGTGTTTCATGTGGGTTCTTACTGCATTTCATGGGCAGTGTGGAAAACTGGGCAATTGGAATATAATTCTGTGAAGCAGCCAGTTAATGAATGTTTTGAAAAAAGCTGATACTGATGAGAATGAAATCTACTCTTTTTTTGAATAATAATGGGGTGAATTAAGATTATATCTTAAAAGAAAGAATGGTGGCTTTGCAATATGTGCACATTTCTGCCAGTTAAGAGAATGTTTCTTTAAACGTCTCATAGACAATTCTGGTGATGCTCAATCACCTGGTGTTCTAATTGAACACGTTTAACAAGAATCCTTGTGAGTGCTAAAGTAAATCTATGCTTAAGAGTACTGCAAAAAAAAAAAGTTAATCTTCTATCAGTTTATCTTGATAAAAATCTTTAAAAAATTGCACATGAACGTTTTTATACTACTTTACAGGAATATATTCCTAAGAAAAAAAAATTCTTATTTTTCTCTTGTTCTGTACTCATATTTTTATATGAATCATAAATCTTATTTCTTACCTCTGCTGTTTTGTTTACTTTGCTTTTTGTCTCTTAATGTGGTAAGTAGTACTGTTTTAAAAATCAATTTAAAGAGAATAATTCAGGTTTTCTGTTTCTCAATCTATATTTATACCTGAGACCTGCAGTTTTTCTAAAGTCCAAGTCACAATTAAAAGTAATAGCATTCTGGTTATTTTGCAGAATTGCTCATAAGAATGGACAGGATCTTGAAGGCTAACTGCAAGGAACTGTGCACACTGGAACTCAGTTGTAGATTTTTTCTCATTTCTATTTATTCTTATTATACATTATTTATATATACATATTTTAGTATTTACATTTTAACATTCTATATTCAGTGCAGTTCTATATTTCCAATCATTTTAACTTACTCACTAAAATTTCTGTGTAAATTTGTTGTTTTCGTACTGGTGTGCTTAGCATTGTTGTTAGTTTTATTCTCCTTTCTTAAATTTCTGAAAATGTCAATTTTTCAAAATTTACAGCTACCCAAACTCCAAAATGATGGTAGAGAATTGACCAAGAAAAATAAAGAAATCTGTTAACAGGCCATGTATGCCTTTTAATTCCTATTTTTTCCTCTTTTTCGATTTTTTTAATATTTCATATATTTTGTATCACTAGGCAGAAGACATTTAACTATTTAGAAAATGCATGGTAAATTAGATAGAATTGTTGCAGTAATTTATAGAACAGTAAACCTTAGAGGACCCTAGCCAATAGAATATTAGAAAAGGAAACTTTGTTTCTCTTATACTTCAAATCTGAACATTCTAGTTATAGCCAGTATAGGTTATGTGCGTAGGTTGCATGTTTATTACATGTTATTTTTTTTGTCCTACTGCTTTTTTCTAACAGGTAAAGAAGCAATAGGGGAGAGTTCAGGAATGACTGTAGTTTTAGGGCTAACTGAATTTATAAGACAAAATTATGCTCACAATACAGTGTGTGTGGTTCCTTTTAGTTTTTATTTTGCAGGTTATTAATATTGCCCTCATATAGCTGTGCTTCTTTTCACAGGGATGCACGGGTAGTTAAAGATATGGCAACTGGAAAGTCAAAAGGATATGGTTTTGTATCTTTTTATAACAAACTGGTGAGTAATCACAATGTAGATTTAAAATAATTCCTATTTCCCACTTTCAGTTTTGCTTGTTTATGTATTTCCCATTCATCGGAGTTTACCAAAGGGCAGTCAGTTTACGTGAGCAGGAGCTGTATGTACATTAGGACAACATGGGGAAGCTGTAAATCATTTTCCTTAGATGTTATTATGTGTGGGAAAAACACAGTTCAGGATTTTAGGCATGCAAAACCTGTTTGTGTGGTGGTCATAAGTCCTACATGTCAGGAATCTCTTTTGGTCTTCTGTAAGAGTTATCTGGAGCTGTCATAATCAGAAGTTGGAATGTCTTTTCTTCAGATTTGCAGAAGCCTTAAGATACTGCAGTTGGATGCCTTGATTTAGTGTATTTTTCCAGTTACACTTTGTTTATTCTGTGTTACAGATGAAATAGCTTTTAACTTGTCCATGTTTTCTTTGTCCTTTGTGCTGGGTGGTTTTTTCCTTTGACTTTGTGCCCTCAGAAGAGCATTTCAGACGTGTACTATTTGCTCTACCTCTCTTCTTTCAAAGCAATTAGGCAAAAAATTGCTTCTTGAAGGTGTTAGCCAACCTATTCCTTGCTTACTAGATGTTTCTGCCTACAGTGTGAACTTAGATTGTCTTCTAATTCATGTACAAGACAAGAGCTTAAGCCACATTGGCCATGGACTCTTGTGTGTGTTCATACAAGCACTTTAAGATTCAGAGAACTTACAAAGCATTTGTGCAGACACCTGTTGCAGATCTCTGGAGAACAGGAGAGTGGCTGGGACAGGGGTGTGTGTGCAAATAATAAATAAAAGCAAACTTGAATACTTTAATACACATGCCTGTATAGTATATACGTGTATGGTATAGATATGTGTGTATGTACATGGCATAGATACAGGTAGTGTATGTGTGATTTCAGTTGGATTCCAACCTGTGTAGAAAATGGGTGGGAGGAAGGTTTTACCAAATGACTTGAGAGGTTACTCTGTGGCCAATTGCCTTCACATAAGTTAATTTTTGTCTGCTTGCTACAATTATTCAGAATTTCATACACTTCTTAGTACTGTTACTGTTTTGTCCACAAAATTAACTGACAACCAAGTGTTTCTTGCTTGGAAGTGTAACCTTTATTTTGCTCTCTTCAGGATGCAGAAAATGCTATTGTACACATGGGAGGCCAGTGGTTGGGAGGCCGCCAGATCAGAACTAACTGGGCAACACGGAAACCACCAGCTCCCAAAAGTACACAAGAAAGTAAGACCTTCCTGTGGTGCTGTGTTGTGTTTGCTGCTGTGTCACACTGTTTGCTTGTGTGTGCATATCTGGGACTCTTGGGTTGCTGCAAACCAGCCTTCTCTCTTTATAGATAACACAAAACAATTGAGATTTGAAGATGTAGTAAATCAGTCAAGTCCAAAAAATTGTACTGTCTACTGTGGAGGAATTGCCTCTGGGCTAACAGGTATGAATTGTTTCACTGCTTTTTTACTACTGAAGCTTTTTAGACACCAAGACAGATACTATTTCAAAAACGTTTTATGTTGTAGATCAACTTATGAGACAGACTTTTTCACCATTTGGACAGATTATGGAAATCAGGGTGTTTCCAGAGAAAGGTTACTCATTTGTCAGGTATGGACAAAGACAAGTCAGATCTGTGTATCTGTGCATGTGGTAATGTTTCATCTTTCTGTGATTTCACATGATTGACTTTCTCCTGATACATTAAAAGCTGTCACCATATATTCGTAGAATAATTTGGAACTTTTAAAATGGCCACCAATCTTTTTACCTGAGAAGATGAATATTTGTGAAAGCAGATGTTTTCCCCTGGATTTCCTGTATGTATGGAGTCACTGTACTTTAACAATAAGGTGGAAGTACTGTGAAGCATAACATTATTTTGTTTTTACATTCTTTAGATTTTCAACCCATGAAAGTGCAGCACATGCTATTGTTTCAGTTAATGGAACCACAATTGAAGGACATGTTGTTAAATGTTATTGGGGTAAAGAATCCCCAGATATGACTAAAAACTTCCAACAGGTAACTGCACTTTTCACCTTTTCTTTGTATTGCCAAAGTGATTGTGTATATCCTTGTAATGCTTTCCCAGTTATAATGGCTAAATTTTGTGGAGTTCTTATGAAATTCCATGTTCTGTCTCAGTTATGTTCCAGTTGTTCATCAAATTGGGCTAGTGATTTTGATGGAATATCTGTTACTGTCTTCTGGATATGATTCAAGATAGGGAGGAACTTTGAGGTAATTCTGATTCTTGCTGTTTCTCTTAACTGCAGTCTAGGGGACTGTCCAACCAGATAGTCTTTGGTATTTCAAGCACACCCAAGTACCTTTTTCAGTACAAGGATCTAATTAAGTCAGAGTGATGTCTTATTTTTCTGATCTCATTATTGCCAGTTTTTAGCCCTGTGATTGATAGAGCCAAAACTTTGCTTTCAGCAGCACAAATGCATCGTAAACCATCTCTAGAACCTGAAATGCCATGGGTTGTTCTCTCTCCAGGTGGATTACAGTCAGTGGGGACAATGGAGCCAAGTGTATGGAAATCCCCAGCAGTACGGGCAATACATGGCTAACGGGTGGCAAGTACCCTCGTATGGAATGTATGGCCAAGCATGGAATCAACAGGGTTTTGGAGTAGAGTAAGTGATTTTATTGAAATTTTGAGACTATCCCAAGCATGCAATGTCTGAGTTTCAGGCTCACTTGGGTCAAGGATAGCACAAGGTTTCAAACCTCAGGTGGTCTCCTGTGTGCTTAAAGTTTGTCTTTGGTGGCTTCCATGGACAGACACCTGGGTGAGTCACTCTGACTTGTACCTGATCACACATTCCATGTGTGTGGGTGAAGGCACAAAGACCACCTCCTGTTGCAGAGTTTGGGATGGTCTTGCCTGATACCTAAACACATTCTGGATTCGGACTTGAAGTGGTGAGTACTGGAGAGTCTTAGCCAGGGACCCCGAGTGTGTCTGAAGGGAGAGAAGAAGCTACTTACAGACACTGTAACTTGGGCAGTTTCAGAACGTGGGTGGGCTTTTAATGCTTGATCTCTTGAAGACCAAAGTCTTCCTAAGAACTTTTGGTTTTAACATACTTTGAAAATAACTTGTTTACTCAGTTCTTCAATCTCTGGTGCTAATTAAACATCTTAAGCCCTGACAAACCCATCAGTGATATTCATGCCAGTGAGGTGTTGGGTATTTTTTGCATTTCTGCATCACTGATGTTGACTTTCATCCACCTTGATGTGTACATGCCTTTGTTGGGGGGGTGCCTATGCAACCAGTGCCCAAGGTTTGTGGGACTTTTTTTCCTTTGTTCCTAGAAAGTTCATAGTATTTTCAAGAATCACATGATGTAGTGCTTAACCTGAATTGCTCACCAAAGAGAAGAAGAAACAGTTCTATTCTGGTGCAAAAATCGCATAGGAAAAACTTTCTTTTAGTATGTTGTCTTGTAAATATTTTTTTTCCTTGTTTTTTAACCATCTTGTTTCTTTTTAAGCCAATCTCCATCTGCTGCCTGGATGGGTGGATTTGGTGCTCAGCCTGCCCAGGGACAAGGTGCTCCTGTAATACCTAATCAAGCTGGATATGGTATGGCAAGTTACCAAACACAGTGAGCTGGGACTCTGTTTAAAAGTGTGTATTTCATGATAGGCTGCAGTTTCCAGTGACATTCTGAAGACTGGAATGTAGACAATGAAAAAAAGAAAATATTTATTTTAAAAATGGAAATGTTTGGAACCTTTAGCACAGCTTTGCTTTGGTGAAGGACACAAATGTCTTCTAGTTCTGCCTTTTTAAGTTTTTGTTCATGATGGATATGAACATGTTTTTCTTTGTGTACAAAAATTAAAAATAAAGTCAATAAAGACACTTCTGACTACAAATTTTGATATA
>JAOXXN010000082.1:30762499-30773623 GCA_026770055.1 Myrmophylax atrothorax | reverse complement strand
GACACTTCTGACTACAAATTTTGATATAGTAGGAGAAATGGCGAATTAATTTGATCCTTAGGTTACCATTCCATTTTTTTTTTGTTTTGTCTTCAGTGTTTTATATCATTGTGCTTTTAAGAGAAATAAGTTGGAAAACACCAAGTTGCTTTTAGCTGAACAAACATCCTGAAATAAACTGTGGACCAATCACTACAACCTGGGAGGAGACAGTATTGAGTGTTCAAGGAACCTGTGGGCATAGCTCAAAGTATATGTAGGTCTTGGAATAATTTTTTTAAAGAATATTTCCTTTTTCTACATGCCTTGAAGAAAACAGTCTGATACAACAAATAGTTCAGTCTGAAATGAAGTACAGTACTGTCTGAGAAATTTCACATAACTTTTACTGTCCACATTCAGGCACGTGTTAAAGACTTTTCAGAGCTGGATTGCTTGTTAAAACTGTAGTAATTTACTTTTAATTTTGAGAAGTAAAAACGTTTTTTACAAGTATGTTGTTTGTATTTAAATCAGACAGTCATACTTGGGCTTTTACATAAAGTTTGAAGGCTACACATTGTAAATATTTCATAATTACAGTGTTTCAAAAGCATGCTCAAACCTAGAAGTAGCAATGTAATTATTCAAAGTAATACTTAATATACTCTACTGCTTTAAATGCAGTAGATTGACAAGAATGTGCAAGACTGACATTTCCAAAGTTGGCTATTATGTAAAGTTACATAAAGAACTATAACAAAGAGCCTTAATTTTAATTTCATAAATCTTAAATGCATCACCTTTTTGTCATTCGAAATACAAATTTTTTGCTTTACGTTATTTGGTATGTAAATACCTTGGTTAACAACCTTGTAAACCTCTTTCAAGGTTATTATAAGTTGTATAGTATCTTGAGTGTTTTGGAAAATCTTGATGTTTTTTAAGTCTAGAAATATTTTGCCCAAGAATTTTTTAACAAGATTGTTAAAAACATCTTATTTTAGAGAATATTCAATGTGCCATTTGGTAAATGGAGATGCAGTTGAAACAGTACACTGAGTTGTGACTTATTTTTAATTAAAGTTTTTGTCTGTGGGTGGTTTGCATGTGATGAACCTGTACAGAGGCTGGGTTGTTTGTGTACTGAGTGTGTAAATGGATAAATCATGAAGATGCTTAAATGGTTTACTTGGGTTATTTCTGAATTATTTTATGGATACATTGATATCAACTGCCTCAATAAATTTGAAGTTGAAAATGAATGTAAGTTAGATACAAGTACTGTGTCCTCCCCATGACAGCTAGAGGGTGCAAATGCCTCAGCTGTGCTCTGGAATGTGCTGAGGCAGCACCACTGGGACAGGAAGAGTAGGATTTGCAGTGATAGTTCAGTGAAGCAGACTTGCAGTTTAAAAGAAACAGAAAGTTTGATTAATTTAGAGATGATAGTTCTAAGTGAGTGTTTGAGAAGCTGTGTATTTTATCTTTTCTGTTTCTGACCATGCAGGTGTTGTGAGTTAGAGTAGTCTGGTTTGGAATGGAGACTTGCAGTGATGTTAAACCCAGCCAGGTTGTGCAAGTAACTACACTTACTGCTGTAGCAAATCACACGGGGGGGTCTCCTCCTCTTCTGTTGATGTGAGAAGTAGTTCTTGACTTGTAGATCAGGTGGAAGGTGAGATGTGCTGGAGGAGCAGTTCAGTTGGTCGGTTCAGCTGTACCCAGAGGTCCTTGTGGCTCTGGGCATCCAGTGCATGCAATAACGACTGAAGTTAGTGTGGAACCACAAGTGCTTGTGGTGACAGAATTGGCCCTTTATCTCTGTTTCTCCTTTATGGTGTGTGTCGTGTTTTTCCACTCAAGGTAGGGAGCTTGTCTGCAGGACTCCTGTTTTTCTATAAATTTTGTATATATGTGTATATCTACGCGAGGATCGGCCTATACATTGTAGTTTGGAAAAACCCTCACAAGTCAGTCTGTGTTTTTGTTACACTCGTCTGTTTTAAAAGAATCACGAGTCGGTAGAGATATGAAATGCAAGTTACTTTAGGTTTTCTTAGACTTCACTTGAAATCTGGGGTTTCTACATAATTGTAGGTGTTTGACATAGACTGTGCTCTGGGTGCATGCTGGTGTATAAGCAGTGTGTTCTTACTGAAGATTTAGATGATGCAAGTACATTGCCACGTAAATGCCCATATAATTGGGTGTGAGATTAAGGCAGTGATCTTTCAGGTCTCAATGTGTAGATCACTTTAAATCTGATTATTTTATATGCCTGCTGTAGAGCTGGGCCATACCTGACCTGTATTTCAGGATGAAAGATAGGATATACCTTCTGATTTCAGTCTTTTGTCGTTGATTTTTATACAGCTTTTCTGTAATGGTGATATTTCTTCGCAGACTGCTCAAGGGATGGGAGTCTCCACAGTCCTTTAATGTTTCTACTGCGAGGAAGAGTTGTAAATTAGATTGCTTTCTACTCAGTAGCATTCATAAATGCATCACTGACAATTTTTTGGCACCAAAGAGCCTCTTGCACCATACTCTGCTTTCGTGAGTGACACTTACACTGTTGTAATTTCTCTAACTACAGAAACCAACCACTACCTAACCCTCACCAGTAGGATTTTGGATTTCAAAAAGTATTGATTTATTATGGCTTAACTTGATGCGTGCAGCCTAAACCAGGGTTGTAATCTGCTTTTGCAGAAAATGTTCAATAAAAGTGAAACATGATAAAGGGCTTATCCTGTATTGTCATCTGTCCCCTCTTGCTGTAAAACTGACAACAGGCAGACAAGGCTGAACTTGTAAACTATGCACTTGCAATCATGTAAAAGATGTTTTATTTAAAACTTTTCATACAAAATCATTTTGTATTTTGCAGTTGCAGTAGTAAGGCTGTAAATCCAAGGTTTACATGTAGCTTCTCGTCAGTCCTGCCTCCTTGTGTATATTTTTTTAACAGTGTCCAGCCATACTTTTCCTGCAGAACCTTCTTCCTTACTCAGATAACTTCATGAGAAACTATTCACTGTACCTGAACCATTGCCTTCATTTAATTTAAAAAAGTATCACGGTGAATAAGGCTTAGTTTTGCAGAAAAATAGTGATTTGTTTTTCTTGTGTTTGTACACAAGGAAGCAGACTTAAACTGTATGGACATGATTAGTGTCTGATGCTTCTTAATTATCTGACTGTTTTTGAACAAGGGCACAAGTGTTTGTTTTAATCACGTGAAACTGTTTCCTGGTCAGCAATAAAAGATTTTGTTGCACTGTTCTTACATTGCAAGATACAGACAATCTTTTGTTCAGTATCCTTCCCAAAAATGGATGGGGTTTGTGAGGAACTGCGTGTTTCCAGCTTGAATCTTCATATATAGATACAGTCTGGGATCTGAATTGCTGCTGTAATAGCAAAATGAAGTTACTCTTTTGAAACTGCGAATTCCCTTGTTCTGATCGTATGCCTGTCCAACACTGATTTAAGGATTTCACTATGTAATGAAGTTTCTCTTCATAAAAAGGTAACTGCAGTAGCTGCTGGGAAGGTCTTTTTGTGTTTCTTTTCAGCCAACTTTTGTGAATCCAGTTGATTGTTTAAAAAAAAATTAAAAGTTGTGCTTTTCAGTATCACCTGGATAAATTCCCCCCTTTCCCCTTTATTGTTATTTCAAAGGAAATGTGGAAGTGTTTACTGAGTATTTTACTTGAAAAAGAAACAGGACTTGATGAGTGAACAGTTGATTGTGCCATCCTTGTGAGGCCATGTGCTGATCTAGACCATGGATGTGAATGGCATGCTCTGCTCACTGACATTTAAAGGGTAATGACTCAGAACTTTAATTTGACATCAGTAATGATTATTTGAACACAAGTTATTCTTGCTTAAGTACACAGCTCCTCATGCTTTGATTAAAGCTGATCTAAATCTTACTGGTTATTGAAGTATTCCTGATATGCTGTGGGAAGAAGCGGAGCTTTGCCTTCTCTCTTAGAGTTGAAGCTGCCAATAAGGCATCAGAGTTGCACAGACAGGATTGTTTTGTTCAGAAGAAAAACCTCTTGAGTTGTGTCAGGGAATTCAATGTAAGCTGACTCTTCTGTACTGATGGGTGATAGCATTTGAATATTTCCCTTCTAAAACAAGGACTCAGACACCATTCCTTGTGTAAGACTCTCCAAATGTCTTTCCCAGCTGCTGGCAGGGAAGGGAGGAGCAGGAAAGGGAGGGAGGGCGAGACAAGGTGGTACGTGTGCCAGCCCCGTGTGTGGTGCAGCAGCACCAGTGCCAGCTCAGATTGTCAGATGCATGACAGGCTTACACAAGTACCACAGCAGTACCCAAAGGATTGTGGCCATTCAGACACAAACTTGCTTTATCTGTTTGCTTAAAAGAATGTGGCTTTAAAATTACAAAAGTAGAAACCACACAACCTCTAGCCATTCTCTTTTTAGTCCCTGAGAAAATAGATGCATGTTATACAGCCAGGCTAGAAGACCAAGGGTGACTAAACAAAGAAAGAAAACTTTAAGGAGCAGATTGTGTTAAGCATCTGAATTTGTAGACCTTTGCTTAATGCAGACCTCTTGGCTTGGCATTCTGTTGTGTCTGTATTGAACCTTTTGCTTGTATAACTGAAGCAGTTTCAGGTATGCACAGGTGCCTGTTGAAAACTTGCCATTATTTTACAACTTCTGGAACAGGGGTGGGTAGAAATTGGGTAAGAATTGTGGGTCTACCAAATGAAACTGGATAATGCTCACATTTCCTGGATGGGAAGTGATTCACTGGAGCCAACTCTGTAGCAGTAAAAATATCACAGGGGATGATGAAAAGCTGCCGTTCTCCATTTGAGGTGCGAGTTCTCGGACCTTAATAAATGAGGAATTATTACTGGGCTGCTGTTCCATGAAAAAGTACTCTTTGTGTGTTTTCTGGTCTGTTTAATAAGGCTGATCTTTTTCATTCCATAAATGATTGTTTCCTTTAATGCCAGCTTGTCAAGCATGATGGGAAAGACCAATTCATACAATTTATTTCTTGGTGCAAATCTTCCAACTCAGGTACTGACTGTGGGGAAAACCATCCTCTTAGTTATTAAAAGGACTAATAAATTTTGCAATGTATGTTTGTAGAACCATTTCTCATTGAGTTTTACTTGCATCTGAAAGCACAAGGAGTCTACACAAATACACCTTGGAATGAATTGCTTGGAGCTGCTGTACCAGATCCCTGTCGTACAGTTAAATGCTGGAAACATTTACGCCTTGCTCCTCTTGTGTTCTGTAGAAAATAAATCTGTTCTGTGTATTTGCAACTGCTCAGAGAAAGCTGAGGTGCAGTATTTTCTGAATTCTGCTGTCTTGCTGTGAACTGGGGCTTCTCTCATTTACAGGTACACGATGTGGCTTTCTAGGAGAAAATTCTGTTGTGCTTGTGACAATTATCTAAAAACATGCCTGTTTTCAGACAGAAAAACAAAGTGTGACTGTTTCTAGGATACTATTCCGAGGTGAATTTTGCCTCCTACCTGGGTTTATGTATCCTATGGAACAGGGATATAAAAGCTCGAAAACACCTCTCAAATCACTTTTAATGGACATTTTCAGAAGGGAGCAAGTCACTATAAACTTGCAGTATGGATATAACAAGACCTTGTTCTAGAAGTGTAACAGCTGTTCATATTAATTGCTCATATATTTTGAAATGGTCCATACCTGAGCTCAGAGGACCAGCAGATATTGCTGAGTATATGATGCCTTTTGTAGAGGAATTAAAGGCAGTGTCCAAGGTGGTGCTGTGTCCACACTGAATTCTGAAAGTGTTCCTTCCCTCATCCTTTGTTTTATGGGCTTTTAAGAAACAGTACAGAACCTGTCCTGCAAGGTGTATACATGGAAATTTAGCAAGGTGTGTGATAGTATGCACTAATACTCATTTTACAAGGTCACCGTGTCAGTGACAAGTGTCTGACAAGCTGCATGACTTACCACATTGACATTTCATTGAAATGCTTCTGCAGGAAAACCTTACTGAGAGGTATTTCTGGAGTCTCTCTTGTCTGTCTGACTTACCAGTAAAAGGAAGGCAAGATACTGTCTTGTTAAAAGTATCCAAGCTTGTCCAAATCATGGTTTACCAAGGCTGTAGAAACAGGCATTCCTTCATGATTTTCATCGTGGAAAATGCCTGCGGGTACTTGAAGGGGGAGTTCTGACTCAGTTATTGCTGTGGCTGTGTATCTCTCATTTTCCATACCCTGCCTCTTTTGCTGTGTTTCTCACTTATGTGTGTTTTCATGCACAAGGGGACAGACAGTGTGTTGCACTTCCATCTGGTTCTGAGCAGAAACACACTGACCTCAGTATCGCTTTTAATATCCCCCTGTATTGCAAAGGTCTTTGATTTCTGTTGTCTATACTTGGCTTAATATTTACAGATGGGTGTTGAAAGCATGTGTTAAGTACCTGTTTCATTTTTTTGTAACTTCAGGTTCAAACCAGACTGAACAGAATTCAAAAAAGGATGAGTTTTCTTTATTGTACCCCCTAGTCAGTCCTTCCTATGTGTAGTCCAGAGGGGCATAGTGTGCTTTTAAAGTTTTGATGACAATTTCATTACTTCATGTCTAGTTGAATATATGAATATTTTATTGTCAAGTTTTTTATTGCTGTAAAATTGGTTATTGAAAACTGTATTTCTTCATCTCAAGATATAACTCATGGCACTGCTTTATCTTCTGAAAGCTGGTTTTAAATCCTGTGGGTAAAAACCCCCTACATTTGCCTTTTTTTTTCCCTCCTCAATTTAAAGGCAGTATAAAAGGAAAATAAAATGCCTTCAGCATAATTCTTTTTTTTTATGGAACAGAGTTGAAGAACCTCAAGAAGAAAGACTGATTTAGCAGTGAGGTTTTTATCAACCTTAAATAGGCATTTCATACCAAACTAATGGAGCATTTTTACTTCTTCGCTGTCAGATACAAAGAGCATAAAACTTTCTTTCAACTAAAACCTCACACATTTAAATTGCAAGCTTTGAAACACTTGGTCTTGTATTTCCTGAGAGCCATTTCTGAAGAGGTATTGGGAGGTAACTGGTAGGTAAACTGGAGGTAACTGGTGTAAGGTAGGAGCACTCCTGGAGTTATCCAGCCTGTAGTTCAGTTTCCCCATGTTTAAGTGTCGCTGCCAGAGTCTTGCAGCCTGTATTTTGGCATACGTAAAGCTGTGGAGTTGGAGGTACTGAGGAATGTTCCACAAGATTAGGGATAAAAGTTGACCCTGTGAACCTCCCTATACTAGAAAGTATTACAAAGGAGTGAGTCAGAGCTTTCTCTGAGTTCAAAGTGAGGAGTGTTGGACAAATTCCCCTGGTTTATTTAGGCAAGCCTGAAATAGAATGCAATTTTCTACCAGAATTCTCTTCAAGGCTGTTTTATGCTGTGTACCTTACAGGAAGGTTATGTTTACATTTGTTCCGTGTGTATCTTATTACAAGATTAAAAACTTGTTTTATTATCTGCTCTTTGGTATCTGTGAATCTTCGGGCAGTAACTGCATTTAGAACTTGGTTTGCAGCTAAAGATGGCTTACTGGTTTAAGGTTAATAAAACTAAAAATTGATTCTTGGCTTTGAACTGAAAAAAACACTCCAGATCTTAACAACATGAAGTCACATTAGTCTCTCCAACATGAGCAGACTTAACCACAGCAGTGTATTCTAGCAACCTGCCGCTCATTTGTTTGTGGTTAAACTGTCAACTGTGCTAAAATATTTAGGTTTAATAAAAAGATAAATCTGAGTCCCTCAATGTTCACAATACTCTGCATCTCGGCTCTGGCTGATTTGGAAGGAAAAACTTTGAAGCCATGTTTGCCGCCTTGTTGTGAACATAAAGGTGGTAACATGAACGTTGGTGAAGTTTGAAACCTGGTTTTATTGAACCTAATGAGACTATGAAAAGTCTATGATTTTTGTGCACATATTATGGATTAAAATGCCTCATTTTCTGACCAGAATGCAGTTTGCAGTGCAGCATCTCACCTTATTTTCTACTGTTCCTGTTAACACATGCAATATAATAGGAAAATAAACTTTGCAAGTCTAAAATAAGATTTTAGAGGACTGTGGGTTTTTTTGGTTGGTTGGTTTTGTTGTGGGCTTTTCTTTTCCAGAGAAATGGGGGTTTCCTTCTTTGAAGGATTCTTCTTGTTAACATTTCCAAATTTAAGTTCTCATAATCATGTAAATAAGTACCACCTCTACTGAAATCAATTGCATTATGTTGGTGTAAATGAAACCAAAGCTTGAGTTGTGTTTCTCATAAATCTGTCAATTAGTTTTGAGTCTTTCATTTGCAATTGGGCATTGAAATGAGCTGTACATTTTATGAATTTTCTGTGGTGTTATTCATAGTTCAGTATGTTCCAGAATAGGTTTTTTGCAGTGGCAACAGCTCAGGTACAACTCCTTCTATTTCTTTTCAAATCCAGCTATTTAAACTTAAGCTAAATTATTCTTCAGAATACAAGTCAAATTTTAAAATAGAATCTTTGTCTGAAATCACATTGTCAGGAGTGTTTCTGCCTTTTTGGGTGTCTTGCACATTCTCGTTCCCCCACACACCTGTTCTTGCCAATGTCAGTGGGAAATTTGCTGAACTTTATCCCAGTTGTCAAACCTACCCTCATTTGGGGTAATGAACAGTCCAAGGCTTGCTGCCACAGTGTGCTAACAAGTCATGGATGGACAGAATGGAGCACGAGATGGAAGGCTTGCAAAACTTTCATGTTCAGTTTTAAGGGAACTTGATGTTGGAACATACATTTTGGTTTTAATGGTACACAATTCCTCAGGTGGAAGTGCAGTGACTTGGTGAGTGCTCAGAGCTCATTACTGCTCTCTATGGCCTGGCCTGGCTGCAGCTGAAGGTAGTGAAACATCTGTGGGTTCATTCTCAAGGGAAGCTTTGCCCTGTGAAATTAAGGAAAAGATGGTAAAAATTCATGCAAGGTCTAAAATTCAGTGTAAAAATGTATGGATGTGGCATGTGGACATTGGCACTATGAATTAAGTCATAAGTTGCATGTAGTTATATGTGGGCATTGCAGGTTATTTGTGGGAAAAGGCAAAAAAATCCCCAGCAGATGAACCGCGTCTGAATATCCACCAAATTCACCTGGAAGGAAAATTCCCTCATGCCATTCTTCCTGATGAAGCACTGAGTCTGGAACTGAGAGCAGGACACACGGAGCAGCACCAGCAACATGGCCCTGACAGAGCAGCCACTGGTGTGCCCACCCTGGGGGACTGCCTGCATGAGGAGCCCAAGTGTGGTTATTTTTCAGGGAAAAGGCCTGGAAATGAGAGCCTTGGAAACAAAATTTTGTATCGGGGGAGGGAAGGAACAGAAAATATCTCTGCTTCTACAGGTTAATCTGTGGCAAACCTGCAGGTCAGGTTTCCCATCATAGGAATGGTTAGAGCTGGGCTTGGTGGGGCTGCTCAGAGACCCCAGCAGAGGCACATGCACCGTGGGCACAAGCTCTGGCCTCCAAGCATTCACGTTCCTTGACTACTCCCACCTCCAAATCCATGACATCAAGTCTTAAAACTGCTCAGGTAACCTGTTGTCAGTACACCAACATTTGTCCTGGAAGCGCTAGTTCTTAACACTTAAAATAGAAACTTTGGGCTTTGTGACCTGGTTCTTAAAGAAAAATAAAATCTGGTGATGTCTGTACTGCCTCAGTGTAAATGTACTGCCTGGAATACCTGACACTGGTAGATATGGCTAAAAAAAATCTTTGGGAGTGCATGTCCAAGCTGTCTTCTCCCAACACTGACACCTGTGCGTTCCTTTCACGTGTTTCTGTCCATGTGCCTGAGCTCTCCCAGCGGAGCCACCTGGGCACTGCCACTGCCGTGGTGTTACCCTGTGCTCTTGTGGTGCTGCACGGAATTTCCAGCTGCATTCCAAGTGTTGTTCCTGCCTCACACATCTGCTTGGAAATGCCATGTGCAGCTGTTATGCTGTTCCCTCAGCAAAGCAGCAAACTTTTATTTTTATTACTCCACACCAAAAGCCAAGAAATCTTTACCAGCTAACGCAGCTTTTGGCCCTGGTGCTGCAGGCAGAAGTCCAGGGGTGCTCAGGCCAAACCCCTTCAGCTGGAAGGTATTGTGCTGCTGTTTCTTTTGGAAGCACAGATGCAACTGATTCTTGTGTTGAGTCTTCTCGTGTCACCAATTCCCAGGAATGAGATCTTGGCCCTGTGCATGTAAGTGGAAAATATCCATACATTTCAGTGGGATGGGGAGCCCATCCAAGTTCCCTCTGCAAATGGAGCTAGTTAGCAATGCATAACTGTGTGTTCAGAATGGGATTTGGATTAGGTGGAAATAAAACAAGTGTTGACTTGTCTGCTAGCAGTGGTTTCTGTGACTTTTTGTGGATCACTGATACTCCCTCTGGGATTTAAACACTCCCATTGCCTCCCACTACTGTTTTCTTGTGCTTCCTGAGATAACTGCTTGATGTCTTACAACTTTGTCAGAATTATACAAACTTCTCACATGCTAGATTTTTTATCAAATATTTTGGTAAAAAAGCTTTTGCAAAGCGAAAATACCTTTGTTAAAACTTTAATTGTACTTTTCTGTTTGGAAACAGTTGTTCTTCCATGTCTTGGAAAAGAAAATGAGCCACCCCAGCACAAAAAGCTTGGCATGTCTGTTTTGGTAAGAAAGCACACGGTTCCGTGGAGGTGACCATGTGAGGGGAGGTTTTTGTTTCTCGCGCCTGCTTGGCAAAGACAGGAGGGTGACTGGTGGCTGAATGCTGAGTGGGGAGAGCTGTTCGAGGAGTACACGGAGGAGCAGGAGTCGAGCCGGGAAGAGGGAGAACGAGGGAGCGATGAGATGGATCTGGGTGAACTGAGATAAGTGTTGTTAGGAAGGGGGGTGAAAGTGGGGGTGGCTGGAACAGCGAAGGGGAAGGAGAAGGGGAAGGTGCCGCCCCGCCATTGCCCCGGGGCACGTGGTGGTCTCCGTGCCGCTGGAGCGCGGGAGCAGCTGTTCCCGCGGGGCCGGGCAGGTGCGGGGCAGCCCCGCCTGTGCGGGCGGGGAGCG
>JAOXXN010000082.1:30725653-30746236 GCA_026770055.1 Myrmophylax atrothorax | reverse complement strand
GGTTTATCTAAAGCCTGTTTAGGGTGCAATAAGGGAGTTTAATCAACGGAGTAAACCAATCAGTAAGTGTTGGGACTGAGCACAGTTGGATGTTGCAGTAAATTTATGTTTTTGATTTACTGTGCAATAACTTTTCTTGGTGCACACATTCTTGTATTTCTCCTACTGAATTTTGCTTGTCAAAAAACTATACTGGATTCTTTGCTTTACAAGCAAATTTTCCCTAATTTGCTTGTAAAGGAGCTATTTCAGCAAATACAGACAAAAACAGCCAAGTTTTGTTTGTTTGCCTTTATCTGTCCAGGTTCCTTGAGGATGTGAAATGAAAAATCAGTTTGAGATTGTTTTTTTTTCTTCCTAGCCAACAGTTGTGTTACCTGGTCATACCATCAGTTAGAAGGGAGGCCTGTAAAGGTAAAGCTGCAGTTATCCAGACATGGATTAGCCACACATGCAGGTCAGAATCCAGAAATTTGTCTTGCAAATTGAGTTACCCTGAGTACCATAAAATGTAATCAGTCCTGAAACATGACTCAGAGAGGCTCCAGTGAAATAATAGGCTGAGGCTGATGTCAGCTTTGGTTTTGCCTTAATTATAGTTTTAAGGTTTACTTTTTTTCCCTTCTCCTCCATTCCAAGACCAAGCAAAATATAGTGCTGACCTTAACACCTGAAAAGTTTCCAGACTCCTCTCCCAAGCCTTTCTGTTTTCAGAAAACTCCAAAAGAGTTGTAGCTTTTTTGTCTGCAGTGAGTGTAAGTAGAAGAGCAGCAGTTATGCTGAGGGATGATCCTGAACTCAAGCCCTGGGAGAGAAAAGCTGTACTTGGTGTTGACTTCATGTTTCCATGCTGGCTTAGTGAGAAGTGTAATGCCACAAATTTAATCCGTCACCAATTTAAAAACACATTTTAACTGGTAAATTACAGCTGTACCAGGTCAGCTCTTTGTGACAGGTATCTGCAACATTTCTGATTTAGCCTGGGACCAATCTTGGTGTAGTAGTCTAAAAAGGATGGGAAGATTGGCAGAGGTTAAAGAAACCTCAGTTAAACCAGTTGTTTCAGTCTAGATTCACCTTGAAGTTTAGTATTGGTGTAAATTATTTAGAGGCTTTCATTAATTATCCAGTGCTCTACAAGAGTTAGTCTATAACATTCAAGAGGAGCTGCAGCCAGAAAGGTGCATGAGAGGTACCTCTCTCTCTTCAGCTCTGCTTTGTCCCTCTGAGTATCTTCCAGACACCCTGCCAGGGGGGACACCCTTGCTTGGTTCTACTCCTGGTAGCTCTGCAGGCTCAGAGCTGCCTTGGGAGGGGACCAGGCACTGTCCTGGCTTGTCACACCTGCACTTGTCTGATCATCCTACTGAGTGACCATGGCATGGGACCTCTCTCCTTCACTATTAGGTTTGCAAAGTTGGCTACTGTGAAAAATATAATCTGATTCTTAAACTAATATTGATGTTATTGCCAAGCAGTGACTGTGGAACCTGCAGTGTTGTTTGTTATGTGCAACCCCTCTGAGAGTTCGAAGTGGATTTTTTTTTAGTGTCTTGCTTTGTGGCAATTCCTTAGTACTGTCAGAACAGAAGTTCTCTAGAATTGACACTGTCCTTCTCATTTAAAATCTCATTTTCCTTAGGTCACTGGTTTTGTGTTTTTTCCCTCTCTTACCAGATATTCAATCTCATGAAATATGACAGCTACAGCCGCTTCTTAAAGTCAGACGTATTCCTAAACCATAAGAAGAGTGAGGAGCAAGAGGAGAATTCACCAGAGGCTCAGACTGCAGCTAAAAGAGCATCAAGAATTTACAACACATGATACAGTGGATCTCTTCAGGAGAGGCAATACAGTAATGAAATTACACTCAGGAACAGTCTAGGTTTATAGCAGTTGCATTTAGGGCTTGGAAAGCTCAAAACCTTTTTAGGAGATACTTACCTTCTTAATTGCTTGAATGACTAATTATTTTTGCATGATAGCTATTAACCAAGCACCCATGGACAGACTGTTTCCTTGATAACAGACTGAGGTATTCCTCCATAGCATGAATTGCCTTTCATATTTCACAAGTTAAAATGCTTCCAGTTCTTGTTTTTCCTTTTGTCACCATGATGATGAGAAATGGGAGACAGGGTAGTTGTTTTATTTTTGCCTTGTAATTTTTATTTGTGACTAGCTTTTATATCCTGAACTGCTGGGAGAAGCTATTGAGGAGTACATTTCACATCACTTTGTGGATGAGTCATTCATAGCAAATTTAATCATGAAGGGACTGCATCTTTCAGGTTTAAGCTCAGTAGAACCCATTCCCTTCCTATGTAACTTTGTTCTTTCATGATGATAACTGTTTTGCTTTGATGTTCAGTCAAAACACTTCTCTAGTCACGATTTTGATTTCTGTGTTTCCTAAATTTCCTCCATTTTTTGAGGTAGACAATCACTTTCTTCAGAAGTTGGAATAACCTCTATTCCCTTGGGGAAAAAAGCCCTAAAACAGACAGAATCTCTGAAGAACTTCTGACTGCCATTAGCAAATGTGACAGTAAATACCCCACTCAGGGCACACTGATTTTGGCACAGCTTGGGTGGGGCAGGTCCTGCAAGTCAGTGTAACCTCTGTCAGATGCTGGTTTTGGGAAGCATCTGGTCTCTCCCAAGTCTCCTGGACAATCCTGCTGTTTGCAGCAAGAGCACTTTGGCAAAGGACCAACAAACCATGTCTGGTTTTGTTTTACTAAGATCTTTCTACTGAAATCACCCTGCCTAATTTTGTTTGCACCAGAGAAGTATTTCAGGGTTTCCTGGTTGTGCCCTTGGAGAGCTGCAGTGGAACAGAGGTTTGGCCCTGGGGTCAGCCACTATCACACCAAGCTTGAGAGGAAGGGGAATTTATCTCTACCAGGTGCCATCAAAGGCCAAATGTCAGGGAGGGTGAAGGAAGACACTCCCAATGAGCCTTCCATGTTGTCCTAGGAATGTGTCAGAGCTGCAAAGCACATTTTGGCATACAGTTTTTTTGTGTGTTTTTTCTTTTTAATTGATTCACTGCAGTGTCACTGAATTGCAGCTTAAGTTGGGAAAGTGTATTTACTAGTCTCTCTATTTCCAAGCCCTTCAGTGTGTAGTTTTGCTGTTTCACATTCTCTCATTATTTACTCTTTCATTTTTTGCACTGCTTGTCTTGAACTTTTGTTTATGTGCTGGCTAATCTTGATGCACAGTTGGCTTTTGAACATTTTATGCTTATTTTTTGTCTGAAAGGCCAGATATGTTTTACATATTACTGTCGCTGTCAGTGTTCTAAACTAAATGCAAACTCACTTGCTAGACTTGATTATTTCTTTTAGTTCTGAGCCACTCTTGCAGGTAGTGTATAAATAAAGTTGTTTCCATGGGCTTTTCCCTGTTTAGATGCAAAAATGGGAAGTTCTGATTCTTCCCCCAGAGCTACATGCCCTGTTCATCTTTACAAAATCAAAGAAGAGTCAGTGCCTCCATATTCTTGTTGTAAGGTGTAATTGTTATGCACTGAATTAATTTTCTTTTTATGCTCTCAAAAGATTTGACAGTGAAGTCATATTCCTTCAGGCACTTTCTGTGGTGTTTGACCTCATGTTTAAGCTGTATTTCAATGTTTTCCTGAATAGGAATGAGCTAAACACATGCATGAATCTTTTCTGATGTGGCCTAGGAAATGGGACCATCCAGTTCTGGACTTGCCAAGTCTTTGTAATCTCAGGATTGCCTCTTTGAAAATTCACTGTAATAACAATCTCTTAATGTCTGCACAGGAGAGGATGGAGCTCCTGATGGCATTGAAGTCCTTGGGATTGGGCAGCTCAACCAGTTTAGGAGATGGGATTTCTCTTCCCATAACTTGCTGCAGAAGGTTTAGTGATACTGAAAAATTCAGGATGGGGACCTTCATGGGAAAAATGCAGAGTGAGCATCCACATTCATCACATGGATTCATTTTTAATCATATTGATTTTAAAAATGCATAAGCAAGGGGGAAGAGTCTTTGACTATCATGTTTTAAAATAAAGAATAAAACCAGGAGCTGTATGAACAAAGGTAGGGCATTAAAGAGAGAAAATATTCACTTGTAGCTGCTTATAGACAACATTTTTCTTGGCAATATGCTCCCCATCAGGTACTATCTTTGCTTGTTAAGAGCAAATGCCCCATATGAATAGACACCAAGGTGCTTTACCCTATTGCCAGCCAAAAGTTACTCAAAGGGAAATATATTTTTAGCAGCATTTCAATGCCTATCACATTTATTTCGATACCTGTTACAATTCTAATCTAATATGCCTAAATCCACAAAATTCTTAATCTTTGAATTGCTCTTTTACCTCAAAGGTAAAAAGTGGACTGCCTTATTGGCTGTCCTGCTTTTGATGTCTGGTTTTGTTTCATTTTTTTAGAACACCTAGAAGTAGATTTGCAAGGTACAGAAATCAAAGATATTTTCCTATTCATTAGAGTATCTGTATTTTTCAGTAAAAGTAATCAAATTAAAACTGCAAGCAGATATCTGTAATTGCAACATGTATCTAGGTGGAAAAACTTACTTTACTTCTGTTAATAGTGTGACTTGTCAGACCTTGGGGTATAGATGACATTTGTTCTGTGTGGCATAGAACAAATCACACAGACAGAAAAAGAACTGTTTCCCTACAAGTAAATCCTGCATTCCAGGAACAACTGTAAACATTGCATAGAACCTCAGGCTGTAAGTGGGTGCTCAGAGTTGCTTTATGTAGAGATTAAAGGTAGGATCTACTCCTCTTCATAGAATTTACACAGAAGATAGGAGCATAAAAAACAAGCACGAGAAGTTTTGTGCCTGATTGCATGCCTTAAACTTTTACCTTATTTTGTGTTTCTCAGCTAAAAAATTAAAATACTCTACAAATACACCATTTCTGTGTGCTGACAGCTGGTTTATGTTTTGAACACAGTTTGGGCCAGATTGTCTCATATCCTATAGTTATCCTGTTTTCTGCTTTCAGTCCCTGTTAACACAGTTGGTTGCACTCTGTCCTGGTGTGGTTTTCTCCTGGAAGGTGGGATGACACAGTGGGGCTCACTGAACAAATTGCAGAAAGTCCCTTGAGCATTGACAGATGCATCTTGTCCTTCTCCATCTGCCATTTCTTTGCTCCCACTGCGTTTCTTCCCAGCCCAATGATGTGGAGAAGGAGGGTTTGAAAAATCAGAGGGAGGGAAAAAGATTCGAATGTTCAGGTTTGGATAAGAGTTGGGAAGGTGCTTATACTTTACTGGAAATTCAGGCTTATTTTAAATGGATGGCATTTGCATCTGGGTTAAAAACTAGTTTGGATCTACGATGCAGAGGTCCTATTTCATTCTATGACTGGTTCAAAGCTGAAAAGCAATATATTCTCCCTTTTATAAATTGTTTATAACTATCTTCATCCCAAAACAGTGTGGCAAGTCTTACAAATTCACCCAGTTTTGCCAAATGTCTGGCCCTGGCAAAGCAAAAGGATTGTTTATATGACAGTGATAATTTCCCTGTCCCAGGGGCAGTTCCTCTTGTTTTCCATCCACCACAGCTCATGTCCGAGACCTTCGGGAGCCCTTCTGGCAGAGCCACAGTCCAAAGGGAGCTCCGGGGCATCCTTTCCCCCAAGGATCCGTGTGACTGCCACACAAGTGCTCAGCAGCTGCAGCCTGAATTCTGATCCCTCCAGTTTAGGGAGGGTAATTAAGAGAAAGATGCTTTTCATCAGGCCTGTTACATCTTGGCTGATCAAAGGGCAAATCCATTGCAGCCCGGAGTTAAAAGGCACCCGCTCCTGAGGGGCTGGGGGCGACGGGGGAAGCGCGGGGCAGGGGAGCAATGTGGCCGCTCTCCGGAGGAACAGAGCCAGTGCCAAATATAACAGCACCCTCTCCTGGCTCTTGGCGGAATAACGTGTAGGAATGTTGGGATTGGAAGAGGATTCCAAACGCGGGAAGGTCGCGGCTGCTTGTTGCACAATTGCGGCGGATTGGCGGCCTTTCTGTCAGCAATAAATGCAGCCAAGTTAAAGCACTCGCCAAAATGCTGTAGTGGCTCTGTCTGCCATTAAAGGAGGCCGGTGTTGCTCTGATCAAAACTTGAGACGATCACTGTGTGTAGGAAACCCGACCAAAATCGCTTGGAAAGCTGTCGCATTACAGAGCAGGTAACGCTCCCCAGCTCCTCACTCCATGCTCCAGAACTGCAGAAAAGGGGCAGCGATTGTCCCTTCCCCCAGTGCTGTCCCTGCCCTGGGCTCTGCTCATTTGGATGCCCAAAGAGACCGCCCTGCCAAGGCAGAGGTGACCAGAATGCTGAGCGCTGCAGCCCGAGCGCTCTCACTGCATCTTCCCACCACACTGACCTCTTGTTTCAGCTTTGCCAGAGCTAAAAACCCAACCCACGACCTGTCTGTACCCCCGTGATACTCTTGGGCTCTCTAAGCTTTGTTTCACTTTGCACAAAATAATGCAACCCAGCAAGCGATGTTGGCTGAGGAAAGCGGCGCCGCCGGGAAGGGGCAGTGTTAGCCACTGCTCTTTGTTTTCTGTGCTAAGTTTCAAGCAGAACGTGGCAGTTCGGTTCCTTAGCAAAGCACGGCTGCTGCAGCCCCTCAGTGCGTGTTTTCCCAAGGGAATCCCGGGATTGTCTGTGAGCGGCGCTGCCTGCCCAGACCCCTCGGCCCGGGGGGGACCGTGCAGGTCGGTGGCGCTTCAAGGGGAGGACGTGCCAGGCTGTGGCTCAGCTGGCAGGGGCTGTTAACAAAGGTGGTTTTCATCAGGCCTGTCTCAGCTGCCCCTGGGATATGTCTGCTTGTGAGCATTTGATTAGATAGTTTTCAAGTGGTTTTCCATGTCACGAACAAGATGAGGTGGGGACTTGAAATATTTGAACAAGTTATGCTAACAATCCCAGCACCAAAGCTCTCACAGAGTTACAAACAATATGCTAACTTGGAGGTAAGTTAAAACCTTTCAGATTCTTTTTTTTCAGGCTACAGCAGAGAAACAGCTGAAAATAAATTTTCCTCAGTTCCTGTTCTGTATTTACTGATCTCATAGTTTTTCCATGGTTTGCATAGTAGCTTTAGACATTCTCCCACATCCACAGTACACACAACATAAACAAGTCCTTCTCGCGTACCTGAAGTGCCACAGACATGGATCTGACAGCGAGGAGTGCAGAGGGCAGGCCAGATGCCCCTTAGTCTGCAAAGAGATACCAAATGATATGAAACCCCAAAACCTGAAGGACAAAAGGCAACACTGCTACAGCTATCACTGAGGCTCAGAACCTCAGTCCAGGGTGACATCTCAGGGACAGAGTTTTGGTGCAAATCACTCCCTGCATGAATGGGGAGTCCATCTCTTTTGCTTTTCTGGCTGTTCAGACAGGTACTACTGAAAACTATAGTCTGAACATCCTGATCAGACTGCTTGGAAAATCCCCAGGCCTAGAGAAGACCTCTTGGATTAAAATTACAAATTACCACCTAATGAAGATAATTGGGCTCACAGAACATCTCTGACTGCTGCTCACTCCACATCTTGGACACCATTTCTCGTTAAGGAAGTATGAAATTTCCAGGGTTCTTTTGGAGCAAAGCTTTTATCCTGAAGCCAGAAGAGTGTGAGCTGCGTGTTTCATCCTTTCATCCCTTTTCCCCGCCCACTTCCTTTCCTACTGTAAAGAATAAGTGAACTCTTTGTGATCTCTGCTTTGGGAAGGTTTCATCGCCCAAGCTGCTCCGTAGATTATCACTGGCATCCAGCAGACAGATGGCTGGAAGTGACAGCAGTGCTGTGAGGAATTAAGTAAATTATTTCCATTTCAGGATTGGTCTCATTTGCTACATTATGTAGCTTTTAAGCTTTTTCCATCTACTCAGATGAATGTTTGTGTATCGTTTACAGAACACGAACAAAATCTCTCTGAACCAAAATTTCCAACCTCAAGGCGACTTGTTATTTTTGGAGTCGTCATTAGGCCTTAGGCAAAGACTTAAGGGAAATCCTACCCTCTATAGTCGGGCCAATAACATTGTAAACTTAAGGATGGACTGTCTTTTTCTGAGCTCTAGATTAGGCAACGACCCAGCCTCTCACTGAGCCAGTAGCAGCAGTCAGAAAAACTACTGAGTGTGGCAATTTTTTAATAATTGTTTGTGTTTGTTATTTTAACTCTTTGCTCTGGTTTGCTGAAAATTCCCTTTTATCTGAAAGTGTGGAATGTTCTGTGAGAGGAGAGCTGCCAAAACCTGAATCAGTCTTTTTTTCTTCTTCTTTCATTTTTGCCCCTACTTCAGAAGAGAGGCTAGAAGCTAGAAAAACAGAACTGGGAAGTGCTGAGACTTTGCAGGGCTCAGCACTTTCCAAGAGGGATGCCCAAGGATGAGACTGACCCCCAGCAGGGTGGGCTGGGCCTGGGTGGAAAGGGAAAGCTGCACAGCTGAGTGCTACCAAGAATAGTCTGTGCTCAAGGTTATGGTGCTAAGGGTCAGCTGTCCCTGTGTACATAACTGAAGTCCCAACAAAGCTCTCAAACTGGATAGAGAGAGGGGGAAAATCAGTCTCTATACTTAAAGGTCTTCATGGTGTGTTAATAAGATTGAGATGGCCAAAGCAGTGACCAAAGTTATACAGATAAAGAAAAGCATTAGTCTGCATTCAGACTGGTTCCAGCTTTGGTCCCGTGTGAAATGACTGGTGGGATCAAGATTGGTAGGGCAGGGAAGTTGTAGCTACACCATGAAAACCATTATTCACCTCACTGTTGTTGCTTAATTTGCCTGTAGGTGAGTTTGGCTGCAAGCAAAGGCCTCCAAAATCATGATGTGTGCATGTCCTGACAACTGTAATCTTACTGATGCGGCAGCAATCTCATTTTAAGCAGCATTTTGCTTCAAGGCATATCTTGCTTCACCAGGTTGGGAGATTTATTAGCATCTGGACTAGAGCAAATTGAAGCACCTGCTTCCCAGAGGATGTGCTGACATCACAGCCACTCTCTCTCAGTGATCCTCACCCTGCTCCTTCAGCCTTCCATTTTGTGCAGGTATAACCCACACCAGGATTATTACTTCTTATTCCCCTTCATAGTCTCCTTTAAAGCTTCTGCAGTGGGCAGGGATGGTTGTGCCTCTGGAGGGCTGATGGATCACAAGCCCTCCTAAACACCTTCTAAAATCACTAACTCTCAACACAGGGAAAAATCAGTGATGGGAAAGAGAAGTAACTTTTACTGAGCTCAAAAAAAAAAAAAAAAGGAAATCACAGGTCCCACTGTGGTGGACATCACTGTTTTTCATTGAAAAGCATATTAACTTGTTACAACCTGTAACCATAACACATTCCATGATTTTTTTTTCCTAACTCTTGGATGTATTACACAGTTCTGGTGCACCTCTCAGTAGCCAGCAGTGTGGATTTTGCTAGCCATCCTCAGGCTTGCAGAACAGGCAAAGTGGAGCACTAACAGGGACATGTAGGAGAAAGTTACAACAGCCTTTACTGGGGTATGGCCATTTTTTTCTATTTTGCAATATATAGAAGCCATAGAGAAAACTTTTTTTTACAAAATGTTTCTTCAGAGATCCATGAGGATGTAGCAACCAAAACAAGTGGGTCATGTAAATCCCTCAAATTAAAAGGATGTCCCCACATGCTGTAATTGCTTGTCCAGCTCCCTCAGCTCATCCAACACATTTGATTCAAACTGGGAAGTGATGGACCTCAATCATCCCAGTGAAAGAGGGAGGGGACTGATGGACCCACTGTCTGAGCCTGCTCTGTTCAAACAGGAGCACTGTTACAGGGACTCTGGTTAACCTCCAGTTTTCCACCACAGCACAAGAGCAGCAGTGTCTTACAGAGTGGAAGATACTGCTCAGAGCTCCAACAACATGGGAGGCTTCACAGCAAGCATGGGAATCATGGCTTGTGCTGGGAAGCTCCTCGGGAGCTGCAGTGGTGAGGACAGGTCAGACCACTGGGCTGGTAATGACACCGTTGCCTTGAGAAGAGAACAGCTTTAAAAACAAAAATGTTCTGCTGGTGGGTATTAGTTGGTTTTGGTTTGTTTTTTGCCAATGAGACTGGACACCAAGGTTTCAGGTTATCCTGTTGCAGCTGTACTGATACAGGTGGAGCCATGGCAAAAGTACATCTGGCTATGCCTTGCAGTGAACCATTCCTGGGAGCCTGGAGGTACCACAGGTTGGCACTGCCAAGGCTCATTTGACTAGAGATGCTTTGCAAACATGTTCCACCAAGGCTGCAACCCCATTTATTTCTACAGATAACAGCACTAATTTAAAAGTGATTTAGTCAGGTGACAGCTTTTGCATCTGCTGCAGATTCATTAAATTAACACCAATAATAGATTTGCTTTTTGGGGACCTGTCTTAGATGCTTGTTTGAATTGACAGAAACCAGAGATACAACCTCCACAATTAAGTTAATGCTGGGATTTTCAGAGGCTTAAACAACACCTAAAATTGCAGCTGGAGCCAGAGGCAACATTTTGCTAAATGCTGTCCTTGCTCTGCTGCACAATGGAGCTCTGGTGTCCCCAGCACAGGATGGACATGGACCTGTTGGAGTGGGTCCAGAGGAGGCTGTGAAGATGGTCACGGGGCTGAGGCACCTCTGCTGAGAGGGAAGGTTGAGAGACTGGGGGTTGTTTGTTGAGAAGTCTCTGGGGAGACCTTGGAGCCTCTTCCAGCACCTAAGTGGGCTGCAGGAGAGCTGAAGAGGGACCCTTGATCAGGTATGGAGTGACAGGATAAGGGGGAATGGCTTCAAACCAACAGAGGGCAGGTTTAGATTGGATATTAGGCAGAAATTCTTCCCTGTGAGGTCATGTAGCCCTGTCACAGGTTGCCCAGAGAAGCTGTACTGAACACAGACAAAATGAATGTATCTGGTGGAGCAAACTGGACCAGATTGGTGTTTGTGACAAACAGTCACCTTGTGCATGATGTTTAAATTTTGCTGTATTTTCCCTGTCCCCTGGATGTTACTCAGCAGTGGGTTTGTTACTTGTGCTTTAGAAGCTGCCATGGGATGAAGGTGGGTAGAAGAGGCACTTGGGGCTTGTGGAATATGCACATTGGCTTAGTATGTCTGAAACACTTGGCAGTGTCAGTGCTGTCATTGTGTCCCTCTTTAGTTTCCAGTATTAATCCCTTCTACAGAGAGGAGGCTGCCTTTATACCTTATAGAGCACTTTATTCTTAGAGATGTGCAAGACTGTAAATGTGCTACAGAACTGCCATGGGGGTCAGCAGGTCCAGGTGGATTCCTTCTGAACACAGACCAGCTGCAAACAGAGACAAGGACATCCCATGCTGAACGCTGCTCTCCCAGAGGGAACAGCACGTTCCCTGTGCTCTCAGTCACTCAGCCTGGAAGCTAAGAAACCTGCATTCAAAAACAGGAAAAGAAACAAAGAAAGAAAAGCCCCAAGAGCCTTGCTCGGGGGAAGGCAGTGGCAAACCTCACAGCTTTACAGCTGCTTCATTCTGTGCCACAAAGGGTCACACCTGTCTGCTCTGCTCGGGGTGCTCATGTGGGAAAGTTTGTGCAGAAGGATAGCAGAGAATAAATCAGAGTATTCATCACAAACACCCATGGCTTCATATGCACTGAGACATGTGGGTCTTCTCTTGTAGCTCTGCTCTTAGATTGTCCTTCCCCTTCCAAGAGTGCAGGAGTTACATTTTTTATTCATTTTCCATCTCTTATTTAACATCTAATATTCTTCTTCCTGAACTCTAAGCATTCCTAATCCCTTTCCTGTGCTCCAGTCTGTAATTGATTTAAAAAAGAATCAGAAGCACAGAGAGATGTAAGTGTAATTGTGGCTCGACCTAGTCAGTGAATGTTTGCTTCAGGTTTAAAGCTGGTGATTATGACTAAAATCTCACTATCTGGGCCACAAGCCTCTGGTGAAAATCCAATAGTAAACGTGTCACGTGAGGCAAGCATTTGTCATCTGCAAATGGGTGCCATCTGTTTCTTCTTTTAAGAGTATTAACCATCTAAGAAAGGAAAAGAGATGCATGAAACTTGGTCTGAGGTCAGACCAAAAGTGTGAGTGAGATCAGGGTTTCATTGCAAAGTAAAATGTGTGATAGATTCACACCCACTGCTCTTTTTTGAAGTGGAGGGTGGATAATTGCAACAGACATAAGGTCATAACTCCAGATTTGGGGGAAGTCAGGATGCAGAGGCAGTGATACATCCCAGCCCCCTTTTTAGGGCCAGCCCAAGGCCTTTTTCTAAATGAGGAAGTGACTAACTTCAGAAGACAAAAATTTGACTCAGCTTTTTGCAATTCTACTCTGCTCCCACCCCCAAGCAGTCATGTCTGGGCCAGGAACAGCTCATCCCTTCTCTTTTCATGGTATGCTTTGCTCCCGTGGGCAGTAGTGAAGGAGCTGCTGTGTTCACCTCTCATCTTTCCCACCTCCTGGCACTGCTTCAGACCCCTGAGTGGTCACAGGAGCTTCAGCACTGTTTGGCTCCCACCAGGCCCTGGCTTACCAGGGGTTTGGGATTGACTTCTCTGCCTGTGTTGTTAAGTGTTATAAACCAGCAGTTTTCAGAGTTTAACAAATACTTCATATAATCTAAAAGCTCTGCATCATGTTATACTGGGATGCTCTTGGTACAGGATCAGTGGCTGAAGGGAAGCACCTGTAGGCACCAATGTGGCAGCTCAGAGAGGTTTTGCTGAGCTCTGGGCTGTTGCTGGTCCCCTGGGAGACTCTGGAATGTTTATAGTACAGGACAGTGCACTGTAGCAGTGACATCCCTTTAACAGCACATAAGAAGAGTTTTGCTATGCAATTAATTTTGCTCTTGTTGGGAATGTTTGCTCTTGTTTGCTAATCCTCCTAGTCTTACATAAAAGCATCTTTCTGGATTTTGATGCAGACAGCACACATCCTGAGTGCCTTATCTGACATGAGGAATGATGGCATAATGTGATTGTCCATTAAAAAAAAGTTATTTTTAAAACAACCTAAAGGTTGGTATATAAGGTGAGGAACTAGTGAAGCCTACACATTGCTGAAAGTCATGTTTCTTTACGGTGGGGAAGGGAAGGGAAGGGCCAAAGGGTAGAGAGCTTTGCTGAAGAGAGTTGCCTTGGCCCAGTGTATGCACTAACAGTACAGTACAGGAAGGAACAGGGGATTATAGAAAAATAAACTCCATGAACTACAGTTTCAGACTGTGGGAGTAGAATCAGAACCTCCCATTAAAACAGGAACATGGGAGTGTTTTAATGAAGCTCCGTGGAAGTCCCACATTTTATGTAGCTCTCACATGTTCATTAAGCACGATGCGCAATTGCAGTTTAAAAGCTGCTGGTGTCTCACTTCAACCAGGCAAATGCTTTCAGGGGAGAAGAGGGAACGGTTTTTGAAAATGAGAGGTTTTTCAGGCTGCAGGGTTAGATGGAAAAAGGGAGTTCTTTACCGTGTGCCCATTAGCAGTACACCTGCAGGTCCCCTGCAAAGCCTCTGCACTTGAATAGCTCACAGCCCCCAGAGCAGTCGTGCCAATGGCAGAGGTTTCACACCGCTCCTGTTTCTCTGAATCAGTTATAGCTGTGGGCAGCACCATGAATACCTTGATCTGTGAAACAATAAAGCTCTCTGTCACCAGTGAAATCAATTTGACTCCTGCTGTCGCTGTGTTTTCTCTCCCCCTTGGCAGGGCAAGGCTGTTCTGCCACCACTCAGATTGCACATTACCTGTCTCTGCGTGCCTGAAGCCATTTAGACCTGGAGGTTGTGGCCTGGCCTGAAGACTCAAAGACAAAACTCAGCTCCTGCTTGCCCACAGAGACTTACTGGTCCAGGGTTGCCTGGGGCATATCCTCAAAATAACTGGCTGAGAGAGTATCTGAAAGATTTTTGAGGAGAAGTAAATTAAAAAATCCATTTTTTTTCCTGCCAAATGGGACCAGGAAAGTCTTTTAGGGGGAAAATTTGGTGCCCAGAAGCCTTTTTAATGTTCTTTAGATTTTTCTTAGGTACCCCTAGCAAGGCCCCATTGTGTTTATGTAAGAAGGTACCATAATGTATACAACAGCAATGCAAATAATCAGGGCTGCATCAGGGATGACTCATAGTTCTATTACTTTGTAAGCATCGTGACATCTCTGCATGCAAATTGTTACCCTCAGCCTCATATTTGAATTTGTGTGTCGCTCATACAGAGCTGCGGACACAGACCCTGATCAGTGAGACACTGGCGGGGTGGAGCTGAAATGGCCACTCTCAGCATGAGTTTTCCTCTCTGCCTGAGAGTTGTGTTACCCTCAAATAAAAAAAATGCCAGAGCCAGAGCTGGTAAAAAGGGATATTGCACCTTTGCATCTGGATAGTGAAGGACTGTGTATAAGTGTTTATGTGGGCTCTTTGCTTACACTGACCTGGGTGTAAGTGTTTACGTGGGCTCTTTGCTCACACCTGATTTGGTGTAAGTGTTTACGTGGGCTCTTTGCTCACGCCTGACCTGCTGTGGTCCAGCAGGTCCTGTTGCTGTTGAGGGCTCTGCCCTGAGCCTGCCAAGCTACCATCTGCCAGAGAGTCTAAAGCACTAACCTGAATCCAGCTGATGGTCTCATGGATAAGATCCAAAGCTCTTTAGCTCACAGTCAGTGCTCTGAATACGTCCATGCAAATGTCTATGGATACCCTGGATTGATAAGGACCTCTAGCTCACCCAGGACATGCCCAAATATTTGTGTCAAAATATTCAGAGTGGGCAAACATTTATGAATACCTTGAACAAGCTAGAAATTCTGGAGGTTGAGTGCATTGCAAATCCTCTCTGTATCCTTTCCACAAGCACCAGTGAGCACAGTAATTACTTCACAGCGTGTGATGGAGAAGAAGCAGTTCATCCCTCAGTGCCAAAGCTCTGCATGCAAACTGGCCACAGTGAGGCAGTGAATGGAGGCGCTGCCCTCCAAATGGCAGGAGATGTCCCCTGTCAGTGGAGGCAATAAGGAGTTCTGTGCTGCCAAAGTTCATAAGTGCCAACTGTTGCAACTACATACATTTATCTGTTTCTAGCAGAAGATACCACTAATGTATGTCCAAATCAAAACTGTGGAGCTGCTTCCCTGACTGCCCTTCATCTGTGATATGTAGGTTGTAAGCTGTTCAGGGCAGGTATTGCTTCTTGCTGTGAACATTTCCCCAGCTTTGGCTGAAAGGAATCTTGCTGCTACCGTGGTCTCTTGCCAAATCTGTATTGGTACTGGGCTGTCTGAAGGCAGTGCATCCCTCTCCTGACACAGCTACACAAAAAGCAAGGCAGTTTGCATCTCCTCCAGTCTCCAGGGCTGCACCTCATCTCCAAACACTCTGAGGAAGCCGAGTGGTACAGGATTTCTTGGGAAGAAGGTTTTATTGCAGCTTTCTACACTGTCAGGTCAGGAAAGTCCTGAACTGTAGTTTCATTGCATGAACTTAACTCCCCTTTTGCCTTTTGCTAAAGCCCATAATGCTCTGGTGTCAGGGATCCCCAGTCAGAAGGGCAGTGATCTGTCTGCTCCAAATAAGCCCTGACGACTCCTGCTTGTGGGTTGTTGATCTTCTCTAATTGCTGCCACGTCAGCAGCCACATCAGGCTGTCTGGGATGACGGTATGAGACCGTGTAATCCCTGCAAATTCCCTGCTCACCTGAACCCTCTGCGTTCGTGGTGCAGATTTACCAACCCTCAGTGAAGAGCTCTCAGAGGATAAAAGCAGCATTAATGTTTGGAGGGTTTCAGACCTCAGCGAAGGCATCACCTGCTTGTGATCTCAAGCACCGAGTTTAGCAGGAGCTGCTCTGCTCAGAGCTGTTTGACTGCCTGCTGTATCTGCTGGCACTCAGCACTGCAGGTATCAAGGGACTCACTGATACAAGACGATGCATTAGAGGGAAACTGGGGGAGAGAATTATTCTGGAATACACATCTCTTCCAAACTCTTGTGAGTTGTACTGAAATGGAGGGACCTGCCTCAATGCTGTGCCTGAGAACTTGCTACATAAAACACTGCAAACCACTCTGTGTCACCGAAAATCCATCTGAACTGGCACAATCCCGTCCGTCCAGGAGCTGCAGCTGCTCTCACAGGATGATGAAACAAAGGCGGCCAAGCAGTGTTAGCAGGTGTGCCTTGCCCATCATCCCAGAATACCCAGGCTTCCAGGATATTAAGGTTTGTATGCAAAAACTCCCTTTGCAATATATGATAACTGCTACCTATTCTTCTGCTAGAGGAATAATTCTCCTATGTCCTGCAAAGCTGACATTTGATATGATAGTAAGGTTTGCACTGTGGTCTGGTATATAAAAACTCAACTTGCAAGAGTTTTGTTCTGTTATATTTTAAAGCTGGTTAGTATTTTGGGTTGGTTTTATCTTTTAAACCATTTTTCAAAGTTTTAGTTAGGAAGACTACTTTGTGTTCTCCAATTACCTAACTTATTCCAAAAGCACAACCACTCTAGGCAGGGACATAAGATTTGCTGGATCCCTTCCAGAATGAAGTGTGATGGAAGAATGAGAGATCAAAAACTTGACTGCTTTTCAGTTTACATGGCATGTCCAACCCACTATTTCTCATTTGAGCTGAATGTTTTTCATTCATTACTAGTAGGCAACATGTCAAAGGCTGATGATGGAGTGCCCTACTGAGACATTGCTGGGCTCTGAATCCAGATTTGTGGCTGGACCCTTAGTGAGTATCTAGCCTTAATTAGAGATTGTCAAAAACTGCCTGAATGATGGCTTGTTTTATATACCAAAGGCATTGTCAGGCATAATAAATGATTGCAAAATGTTCCACTATCCCACTGTGGCTGTCATCCACATACAGTATAGTCTTTCTTTTTATTGATTAGAAACAGTAATATAATATAAACCAGTTCTTCTTTCAAGCCAAACTTCTAAGGTTTTGAGAGAAAAACCCATGGTCTGGTCTAACTTGCTGTACAGAAACCAGCTGTTGCTCCTGGCAGGTTGAGACAGGCCAGGGTGTCTTGGAATACCTGTGAGAAAGGTGGAAATGGCAAAAACCCAGGGGACATTAAACCATGGGCATGGAAAGGCAACCTTTTACAGGGTGAGTTTCTAGCAGCCTATAAAAGTACTCACAGTATGGCTGTTCTCCTGGAATCAGCCTAAAGACATCCAGTGGGGGCTTGGTCAGGTCTTTCTTTACTCAAGTAACTCAAGTCTGAATTTGGCCTGCAATGGGAGAGAAAAATTTATGCACATCTATGCTATGCTGTGTGTGTAACAATAATAAACTTCTTAGCTGTAAGATGTAGAAATATATTGCATGTAAAAATTGCAATTCTTGTAAAAAATACACTGTAGCTCAGCACAGTTACCTGGGATTAAGGAAAAGGGGGGAAAAATCTCTTAGAAGTGGGATCTGGTTTTTGCCTTGGGAAACAGCACTTACAGGCTAATGGGATTTGAAAAGGATAAACCTAAAGTTCTGTTAATACAGAGAAGTGAGAGATTCTTTGACAAAGTTAGATTTTCACAGAGGCTGCACAAAACTGCAGCAGTACATCAGAGTTGGTGGGAGGTAAAAATGCTCAGCATTAAAAAACTTCAGCCCAATGGTTTTCTGTTCCAGAGAGGGATTGGTACCAAACTCCTCGGTCTTCAGGGAATTTGGATGAAGAGCATCTAATGTTCTCTAACAGCTGTTTACTGTATGGAATCATATACCTTAGATCCTTTTTCTGCTTAAGCCAGCATATTTTAATTCAGATTTCCTTCTCTCTTCTGGCCCTAATCCTGCTTTCCTTTTCTCCTGCTATTTGAAACAGCTATCAAGAAATTATTCGGGAATTCCAGCCTTCAACCAACTTTTCCAGGATCTGGAAAGAAGGAAGAACTCCTCATTCCAACGGAACCATTTTTCAAGGAGATCTTCATTAGCACATTGCTTGGGGAGCTCCTCCAGCGGCTCCTTGGAAGGGCACCCCACAGCCAGCAGTGGCTTCCATGACAAACCCTTGCAGGAGTATTTCAATGAGAGGCTCCTGGAGCTGGGGAGCTATGAAAGCAAGAGGTCCAACAGGAAAGCAAAGGCCTTTGCTGATCAGAATCAGAAGCCCACCCTGACCCGCAGAGGGTCCCGGCGCAGGAGCAGCTGCAGCGCCGTGGGGGTGACTGGGCACGGAATGGACAGGGAGGAGACCTGTGTCCCAGCAGATCCAGACAGCAAAAAAGTCATCAATGACCAAGAGGTAACCCAGAATGTCCTAAAACTCTACAAGAGTGACTTCTTGGACATTTTGACAATGCACATCACCGCTCCCCTAGAAGCATTTGTGCAAAAGAAATGATACTGAAGCTGGTTACAGCTTTTGGTGCAGGCCTAAAAGCCAGGAAGAATTGTTGCTGTTCAGCACCACTGTGACTTCAGTTCTTGTATGTCAGTCCCCTCTGGCACAGAAAGTGCTTGTTTGGGGGAGGAAATAGCCTCTCATTTTGTGTTCTTGATTAACTTTGCATATATTTATTTTCAATTATTTCCTGCAAAGAATCAGCATAACTGCCCCATAGGTGTGACTCATAGCAGTGTTTTAAATATATGCATGTATTACTTGAATTCTTGTGTTGCCTTAAAAACAGTGGTTAGTGTCAGAGGAGTAGCCTGTTTCCTATTGTGCAGCTTGTGTTAGTTAATCTGAAGAAAGACTGTTGGTTTGTCTCTAGTCACTTTGCTTCTTTTGAGCATCTTGGTTTTATCATTGTGGCCCAACTAATTTATGATCTTATTATGACTGATCTGTGACACAGATGCAAATAGTTGATGAGAAATTGATTTTCACTTGTTGCCACATGTGATCTCCAGGTGGATCAGTGTAAGAGCTTGATGCATGAAGAGGCAAACACAGACATAAGATTTACTTTTAAATATGATCAGTTATTACGGTTTCATTTGCAGACTTAAAAACCACTCCAAGGGCAAAGAGAAAAAAATGCTAGATTTAAGTTAGAATGTTGGAATTGAGCATGAAAGAAGGCTCCTTCCTTCTTTCCTACTGTAAATATGAGAGAAACATGGCAAATTCCTAATGTAATCCAGACTTCAAATTGTTTATTGCATTAGTATTTATCACAGTTATGGAAGTGTACAATGTCAGCTGCAGCTGAATCTTTTTATTATGGGAAATGTCAATGTTTAATTCCACAGTACACTCACTGAGTGTCAGACCCAAAGTGGGACAATGATTTTAAGCTTCCAGAAAGGTCTACTACTGCCTGTGGTATCATCAGCAATAAATTCATTGGAGTGTTGGTTTGAACTGATGTTTTCTCTCTTTGCTTTCAGACTTTTTTAAATTGTGGATTATCAAGTAAGCCATGCCCCTGGCCAGACCTCATCCCTTCTGACTTCTCTCCATCTGTTTTGCCTCCTTGTTCTCCCATTTCTTCAGCCCTTGTGAAACTTGCCCCAAGATGTGTTTTATCCCTTCAGCAGGTCGTGTTTTCCTTCTTCCCAATACCTGTTTGCAGAAATATTTCTTCTGCACTACCTCCTCAGCTCTTGGGCTACATATTTCTGTCTTTCAGAGTGTGTGGATGAATGTCTGCAGAGAGCAGAGGGCAGATTAAGGAACCTCTCACATCCCTCCTGCCAGTTCCCTCAGGAAACAACCGAGTTTCCCCTCAAAAATGGAAGTGAGACACATAAGACTCATTCCACATCCAAAGTCCTGGGATCAAGATGATCCAAGGCAACCAAGATGGGATACTGTGAGCTCTCAGTCCTTTGTGTGTGGGACAAAGCACTACATACTTAACCCAAATGATTTTTTCAGAATTCCCAAATGCCTTACTGCTACAAATGGAGCGAGCAGCCAATTATTAGGTGAGATTTTCCCTGCAGGAAAATATTTTTTTTAAGATTTAAATGAAAGTCTGAAACCCATAATGTGTTAGGAGATGCCATTGAGGGGATGCATCTGGTTTTCATTGTAAGTTTGCCAGAGGTTAGTTTCTCTTCTAGGAGTGAATGCATAGTAATAACATGGTATTATGTGAGGGCATAATAATAAAAGTGCATAAGGGGAAGGGAACAATATTAATGGAACACAGGCAACCTTAATTCTTTCATTTCTTAAACATGTGGCTTTGCACTCTTGAATGTGTGCTTTTGAAGTTTAGTTTTGCCTTCTGAAAAAGGGCAAACTGCCTGCCTTCCTGCTCCTGATATTTTAATGGTTATCACATTGCAATGACCCCAGATTAGCAGGTAGTCCTCCTTAATCCTCTCACACAAAGATTACTTGTCTAGGTTTCTTAAAAAGTTTTTGAGGATTTAGTAGATAGTTTTAAAATTGATTTTTTTTTTCTTTTTATGTCTTGTCCTTTTTGGACATAATTGTCTACACATACTCCTTCTCTATGTCTTCACTTTGTAATAAGGTCTTTCATATCTGACATTAATGCAGTAATAATTTCTGTTGAAAGAATACAAATGCTGTGTTAAGAAAAGGAAGGA
>JAOXXN010000082.1:30697160-30725553 GCA_026770055.1 Myrmophylax atrothorax | reverse complement strand
CTGGTAGCAAAGGAGAAAACTTGTCTTGAATTAGGAACAATATTTGCAGTGATAGACTGTAATTAAAATAAAAACCAGGAAACCAGGTGCTTCCTTCCCTGTAAGAGTGGTCAGGCATTGGAATGGGTTGGCCAGGGAGGTGGTGGAGTCAACATTCCTGGCTGTGGCACTCAGTGCTTTGGTTTCATTGACACGGTGGTGTTTCATCAAAGGTTGGACTTGATTTTGGAAGTCTTTTCCAACCTTTATGATTCCATGATTCTGTGATTTACCCAAGCACCTGTAAATGGGCTATTTGAGCTGCTCAGCCTCTGGGCAGTGACTCTTCTACACTCGGGACAAGTCAGAGCCCCAGGTTTTAACAGGCCCTATTTTAACTTTATGTTTTACTTTCACTGAGTACCAAAAGTGAACAGAATTACAAACCCCCCAAAATTAGACTCTGACTTGGCAGAAACTTGTAGTGCTTCCTCCCACAGAAGAACCCCACAGACCTTAAATTGCACAGTCAGGCCCATTTATGGTATTTTTCATTTGCAAAGCACCCTAAGGAATTAAAAAAGTTGACATGCTTTTCAAATTGGATTTCCTTCAAAATCATGTCATGACTTTCCTCTGAGAAGTTGCACAACTCATGTCAGAGGTAGTGGAAAAGTCTAAGGAAGATTGCATCTCCCAAGAGGGAACATATCTAAATGTTGCTGTGCAGAAAAGACACAAAGTTACAGAGAGGAAAAAAAAAACAAAACACCAAGAACTGTTAGGAGAAGGAATAAAATTTCATCTCACATCCTCTCAGATTGTTAAAATCTTGTGAAAAATGGCTTGGGTTTGTTTGGAAAGTGATAATATGCATGACCTGAATTTATATAGTCTATTACCTTAGGTTTTACTGAGTTTAACTGTTGGATGGAGCTGCTTTCATGCAGATAATCTGTTTTCACAATGTTCTTTCATGAAACTTGATGCAGACACTGCTTGCCATTAACAGTTTCATAAAAATATTCTTCATGTCTCTTTGAAAAAGTTCTTCTTTCTCCTCTTAAAGAAAAGCAGTGCATCACTTTCCTCCTGGAGATTTTGCAGCCACTCTACCTCTGTTTTAGATCTTTCTGTGTGGAATACTGAACAGCACACTTGGTTGGGTGTTGTTTTTCTTCTGTAAACACACTATCTCTGCCTAACTGAAGCTCAGGCAAAGTCCTCTGTAGGGCCTCATAAATCAGTGCTCACCTTACTTAAAAAGATGGTTCATGTTGTCTCAAGGCTGTGCCCCTTCTGGTGAGTTTGTATCCTCTCCTCGAACTTCCCTTTGAGGCTGTAAGAGCTGTGTTGGCTGAGAGTGCAGAGGGAGGCTGGGGAGGTGAGGAGGGAAGGCAGAGGAAGGAGGTCTCAGGGGAAACACAATGTGCTTTCAGATGAGAATCTGAACCTTCACAAAGTGAGATACAACCTCAGTTTGGTTTTTGATTCCCTCAGTCTCCATGAAGATGTGATGGGGCAGAAAATATGAAATATATGAAGCCACAAAAGCAAGGTATGGGCTGCACCCCACCCTCACTGGAATCATCTTCAGCACCCCAAGGACTTCAGGACATCCCATGAGATTATGTGCCTCATTAAAGAAAAACATATACTTTTCATGTATTTAAATTAAGGAATTTATTAAAAAAAACGAAAACAAAAACCAACGAAAAAAGCCAAAAACCCCAATCAAAACAGTGGTTTGATCTAGATACAGCAGCACTGTGACATTACTAGGACATTATGTACGAAGAATCCAAGCAGCCATAGAACACAGAAGCCTTTATCTTCAGTAACAATCTCAAAAATGAAACTAGCTTCATCAAACAATGTTAAAGATCTCCCTGGAAAGAGAAACAAAAACAAACAGACCATCCCCACCCCAACCCTTTGGATATTAGAATGATTTTTTTGTACAATACCAACAGCCACTAGCTCTTCTAATTGAGAACACTTGCTTTAATTTATTACAAAAATGATCTGTTGACTCAGTTATGAAAGACAACTTTTAACATTGCTTTAGAAGTGTCTGCTCCTCTTATAGACTACAGTATTAGAAGTGCTTAAAAACATTTAATCCTGGATATGCTCTTGAAATTCAATCAGAAGGATATTCTGTGTGTGTTTATATACCAAATATGATTGTTAATTTTTAAAGCAGGTGAAAAGACTAACCCTAATATGAGACTGCAATTTTACAGTTTAATTATTAGTCAGATATGGGCAACCACATGATAGTTCATGAAATCTTTAGGTCTATCTACATTGCTCAGAAACACAAAATAAAGTTTTTACAACTTTCACCTTCAAAAGGCTAAAATGTTCAGTCTTTTAGAAGAGTGTCCAGTGTTTAAAAGAAATGGAATGAAGGGAGACCACATTCAATACACACGAAACACCTTGTTTGAGCTTGCTAATAAACACCTCTACCAGCTGCGTGCGGGGTGATGAGAAAGGAGAACACACTTGTCATCCAGCCACTACCTGAGATGTTTCTTCTCTGGAAGTGAATCTTCTCTACAGATTCTCCAGAAAGCCTGGAGTTCCCCTTCGGAGCCTGCTGATCCCAGGCATGTTGCCTGTTTCCATAGCTGGGCAGTGAGGTGACCCCATGTTTGGCACAGATGCCTCTTTGGGACTTCACACAGCATCTCACTCCATTGGTGACGTTGGGAATCCTCTGCGGGCTCGGCCAAAGCAGTTGGACCAATGAATGTTATTTTGTTCCCTTCCTCATAACAATTTATCTCCTATCTAAAAACAGAGGAAGTGTTTGTGGGAGCTCTTAAGTAAGAAATGAATACTTGAACACTTGCATTTCACCTCGTTGTCCGTTGCAAATGTCTTACAGAAGTGCAGTGCACTCTGTTTCAGTATCTCTAAGGAACTAAGACAAACCAGTAACAAAAAGAGCCCTAATTTAGAAGAGTCATCTCCCTAGTCATGGAAATAAGAGCAGCTATACTAAGCCCATTTCACTTAAATAATAATACAAAGAATTGATATTGATCTCATTTATGCACAGACTCCAAAGTGCTTTCAACTGACAGACAGAGAGCATCCCTCCATGTTTAAGAACAGGAAAATAAAATTGCACAGGGCAGTGAAGAAAAACCAGGGCAGAATAGGAATACAAACCATCACTCCTGGCTCCAGTACATAAACCAAGGAGAACACATATGTGCCAGCAGTAATATTCATTATAATGAATAGGCAGCAATCTGTTTAAAATTGTTTCTTTCATAAAGCCCATTTGTCAGTACACCAGCTTAGCTGATCCAACTGCAGCAGCTTGTATTTGTGTTATCACAGAGACATTTGGGGGAGGTGAGCATATAGTACTGTAGCGTATTGTTGGCTTTCACCTTCTTTGATGACATTTTTTACTTTCCATAGAGGAAATAACTTAAAAATTCTCTGAACCAATTTATTTCTCTCTGCTTTTTTTTTTTTTTGTTAGGGGTAGACAATTACTATCAGCCAGCACTGCACTATTATTTAGAATAAAAGAGACTGTATCCTGCCCAGCACACAAAAGAGAACAATTTAAACTTATGCAGACTTTCAGTTTTAGCATGAGGGTGTTAGTCATTATTCTTACTCTAAATAATTAGTAACATTTTAAATTTCAGGGCAACTTTGTGAAAGGCTTGAGACAGACAACTCTGGAATGTTGCTTTCCATAGAGCCACTGAACGGACCAATTCTCCCAAACTTCACTGCCAAATGTACCTCCCCACAGCCTGACCCAGACTGGGACCATCCTTGGGCAGGAGAGCCTGTAAGTCTGGACTCCTAAAGATCCTGCACGCCACTTTTTGCTTCATGCTACACTCATGAAGGAAGACTGCCTACATGCCAAGGGGCAGACTAAGTCAAGGATGTTCTTTCAAAGAAAAATCCAATCTTTCCAAAGACTGTAATGGAAATGCCTAGAAATATCTGATGATTGATCTCCTCTACACTGAGCAACTTAAGTGAGTATTACAAATGCAAGCTGAACAAAAGTAACGATCACAACTAATTGTGGAGAGAGGTTAAAACACCCATATCTTGTCCACAATGAAGGCAGTTCCTGCAGGTGCCTGTTCCATGGATACTGGGGAGAAGTAGCAGCTGTGCTGTGAGGATGTACATTTATTGCTCTTCCAGAAAAGCGTGTGCAGGAACTTCTGACTGAGGCTGGGCTACGTGGGAACAGAGACCTGTGTGATGGCTCTTCATGCAGCCTGAGGGGACTCTTGCTTGCCTTATCAAACTGTTCCCTCTGAGCCTCCCCGAGACAATGTCTTTGAGCCACAGGCGAGACTCTGTGTGTAATATGGCCTTGTGTGTGCAATTCCCAGGTGACTGGAGAAACTGGGACCAACATGTGAAGAACCAAGGAAGAACATGCTGCAACTGGACCCTTGCTGGAGATACACACACTGTAGTTCACACACTGCCCTCCAGAGCTCACAGCTTGTGTTTCTCCCTCGTCCTGCCCATGGTTTTACAACTATTGCAGATTTATTTCTTGGTTTTTTGTGTTTTGGGTTTTTTTTTGAGTTGAGGCATCTCTAGTGAAAAAGATCAACTAGATCTGAAATGTGAGGCTTTGACAGCTGAAGCAAAGAATTCAAGCTGGATCCTGAGGTCTGGCTGTATGACCTTAAGAATCAGTGTCTTCAAATCAGATGCTTTACTGGGTCAGCCAAGCTTGATTCCCCGTGCTGATGGCACTCTTAGCCACAGTTTCTGGGGTGACTGCAAACTGAGATGGTATTAAACTGCTTTTACAGAGAGCTGTTGTGTCTCTGGGCTGCCAGTTCCCAGGAGTTTCCAATCAGCAGGGCCAGATGAACACTGTGAGATTGAATTCTGCAGTTTCCCAACGCTCAGTTGGACCTCTGGTACCTGTTTGATTTGATTGTCTTCATACCCTTCTGAGCTTCACAAGCAGATTTTTGTTGAGAAATAACATCTGAGTCATGGCCATTCTTGTGAAAAATCTCTTTTTAGATAATCCAGGTCAAGAGTACATGTGTAAGAGTTTGATATTTTTCCTTCATTATCCCTTTGTTTAAAAAAAGCCTTCCATCCAACAGAGAGTGGGAAAAAATCCTACAAGACTCGAGTGAACCTTGAGACACTATAGCAAATTAATAGCAAACACCTGATTCATAAAGGCCTGTAAACTAATTAATGTTCCTCCAACTACTCAGTAAAGCTTTAAAAATAAAAAACATGCTTGCACAATTCAGGATCAGATCACACGATTTCTGATTCTTAAAAAGAGCTAAGTTTGCTCATGTCTATTTTAAACAAGCAACCAGATCTGAACATATGGATTTTTTGGAAAGAATTTGTATTGTAATTGAAAAGAAGATGGAGAAAATCAATCAGTCTGGAAAGCTATTAAAGAACCACTCCTTTCTGCTCCTTTGTTACATGCAAGTCCACCACAAAAACTATTCACCTGGATTCTAGATACTAAAAATCTCACTGTAAATGCTCTCCAAGCTTGTATGATGAAACTGTTAGGTTTTTTCTCAGAGTTCCTGAACACCCACAGCTCCCAGTGCTTTTTAAAGTTAACTCAACAGAGCCAACAGCCAAATGCCTGTGGAAGTCTGGCTGTGCAGGGCACTGCCTTGGCAGGGCTTCAGCCCTGAGTTCTGAGCCCAAATTGCACATGGTCACACAGTGGAAGTGAGAGGACTGTGGCCCTACTCCAGTTTTGAATGCAAGGTGAGCTGAATATTAAAAAAAAAACAAACAAAAAAAAGGTAATACAAAAGTAATCCTGCAGGTTTTGTTGTAGGAAAACCCTGACAGAAAGATCCCTAGGGCTGTTCATTAGCGCTAGAAATGTACAATATTAAGACTTTCAGGGCTGGGCACTGAAAAAGTACAACAGGTTCTGCTTCCTCAACATCATAATACTGTTCATAGTCATTTAGCATAGACACCCTCTAGGGATGCAGCACGAAATCTCCCTCAACTGGCCTTTTTTGTGTTTCTCCCTTTACTCACTCACTGCTCCCAGGGAGCTGGAATTCAGAGGGAGTCCATCCCAGGCTTGATGCCTTCAGGAGCACATAAGCATCCTTCTTCCATACCATTTTGAGGATTCAGGATATCTAACCCTACCACAGTGTCCTCCAAGTATCCAATGAATGCAGCTCTTGACCTTCCAGGATTTGTGACTCCACTGTAGCGTCCTAGAGGTGCTGAGTGGGGAGCTGTCCCAGCTGAAAGGAGAGCAGGGCAAGGCACATGCTCCATCATTCACTGTTGTCACCAAGAAGTCACCCCCACTTAGTTAAGGCTGGTGGCATCTAAGAGGTGTAAGGCCAGCTACAATCTATATTTGCAATTTCTTCACCAGCTTTCAGTAAGGGGTTTGTTGTTATTAGACTTTTATTTTCCAGGTGGGAGATGGTAAAGAAAGAAAATGTTAGTCTTCATATGCCAAATTAGTAACATGTAGGAGATGAAGCCCTTGGGCCAACAGCTTCAGTTTTATCAGATTTAACCAATGGAATATTAATGGACTAAACCTTCCCACAACCACCTTTTTCCCTCCCCCGTGGTGGTAGGGAGATATTATCAGTCACATTTTTCTGATGGGGAATATGCCTGTCTGTGCTGCCAAGTGACACAATAGCAGTCGTGGAACACAGAGCTCAGTATTTCACTCTTTCCCACGCATCAGTGTGGAGGATGAAGCCAACTGAGGGTGCACGAACACATTGTACACCATTCTATTAGAAGGTGATGCCTCAGAATCAGATTGCAGATGCACAATATTTGCAGCTCTCTCAGGAGAACTAAGATACCTTGTCTTCTCTCAGGCACACTGATACACATTCATTGTCTGGTTAAGATCTGTTCATGCACTTCTCATCTGCACTTCTGGAAATCAGGTGAAATACCATGTGCCATTGAAGAAGGCCTGTAAAGACCTCCCAGAGCAAGTATGTCTTCATCCAAAGTGTTATCATGTGTCTGGTCAGATTCCAGGTAGCTTTAGGTCAGGCAATGAGAACAGAACTAGAGGTATCAGCCCAATCTGCATGGTGGCTTTCACCTCTAAAATGTTTAACTCCCCTCCTATCAGGAAGCTGAAACCATTACAGATGTGATTTATAGCTGATTCAGAGAGACAAAATTGCTTATTGTTCTCATCTATTACTACCTCTCTAAAACCTTGCATCTGCTACAAGACCTGCAACGTCATCACCTGACATGGGAGAGTGGCTCATGCCTCATCTCCCTTTCTTGCCTTTTCTCTGGCAGTTGCTTTATGCAAATTCTGTCCCTGTTCTGTCTCCCTCCCTCATGACCTCAAGCTGCTTTGCTGTGTAATTCCTGTGTCTTTCTCACTCAGAGATTTGCCACTACTAACCTGCATCTTTTGCCTCTCAGCATTGTCAACATAGAACATACACATGACAGTCTAATGAATTTTGACTATTGAGGCTCCCACTGGAGCAGTGTTTCCTTGTACCCCAGGACAGCTGCACTACAAGCTGACAGGGTTTCAGACACACCTGGCTGGTCTTCAGATGTTTCTGATGACCCAAAATCATCAGTATACTTCAGCCAACATCGTAAAGAGCATGGGGACCCAACATTCTTTAAAGAACACATTGGGCTATAGAAATCCTGCCCGCTGCTTGGACGGACAAAGGTTTTCCAATTCCTGGTGAAGGGAAGTAACCAGAGTTTTGCTCTGGTGTTCTTAACAATAATAGATAGTGGCACACTTGAAAAGAGCACGATTCTGATGGCTGAGGTACTGTTGCTGATCCTGACTGATCCTGTGTGTATCAGTGGGGACAATGTTTTTGTCAGTGGTTAAAGGATCCTGGACAAAGAATGATGGAACTGAAAGTGGGAGGTACAAATTCATAGCTGATATTTTATTCAACTGAGGATCTAATTGTGGGGAGGAGTTATGGGGTGTTTACATGACTCATGGAAGGACTCCAAGTGCAGACACCGCCTATAGGTTCTGCTACTCACTCCAAACCTCCACAGCTCAGCTCCAGAAAGCTGTCACAAATCCCATGATCAGCACAAACCAGACTGCTGGACTTCTCTCTTCCTACCTGTTTGATATGAGTAACTGTGTAAAGGCTTTGGACTTTTAACTGCAGTATGGAGAATACTTTGAGTTTTGCTCTCATTTCAGCAGGTGCAGCTTTGAGGTCCTTGAAAAATAAATGGACTTTTGCTTTCCTGGTCACCTCTCACTCAGCTTTGTTCTATCTGTCATCAGAAGCAGCACAATAACTAGTGAAAGAAAAGAGCTAAATATAGGGCTCCTTTTGTAACTAAAAACTGTTTGATGAAATAACAACATAAGGAAGTGCAAATCTCAGCTGGGCTGGTCCCATGACATCACAAACCTTCAGCATGGCAAGTAGCATTCTTGAATGCATCAAAATCTTACCTTTTAGCATTTAATGGGAGACATTACAAACTAACAAAGAGGAGAAATGAATGCAGTGTTGCCGTAAACCAAGTATACAGATGTAAAATAATTAAGAACAAACTGTTCCATAAAAATGCATGTCAATAAACCCCAGTCTGATAAAGTGATTGATGAAGAATTTTCTAGAATTGCTAAAAAGAATGATTTCTCATTTGAGGCTCTGGAAGTCTTGAGTCACATTTTGTTTCTTTTAAAAAAATGTCTTAAAACACATGGCTTTACAGCTGCTGCTTGGAAAATATACACCTCCAAAGTCTGACTTTCATTTAAATACAAATGTACAAAATGTAAACTGAGACAATAGAGAAATTTACAAAACTTTTCTTTAAAAATAATAAAGACAAAATTCAGTTCTAGTATGATGCTATTTAAATACGTGCAAGTAGTCATGTTCATTGAATTTCTATTGCAATGTTCTAAATAGACAAATTTGATTCACACAGTCTTGAGTGCCACCTCCAAAAACAGACCTGAGTGGAAAATTCTTCTTAAAATGTGAGGCTCCACTGGAAGGAATGGATAGAAAATCTCCATTTTGGGAGATCCTGGTTTTTTTTCACTCAACGGTGGAGGCTCTCTCATCCACAGAAGCTCCAGAGATTTTAGTGGAAGGATGCAACATGGTGTTTCATAAAACTGGGTTGGAACTAGCTGCTTCCAGTGGAGTTTGAACTTACATGATTTGAATTTATATGGTGATTTAAACTGGCCTTTGAATTTGGAGAACTCTTTGAATTGTTCTGATGCTGTAGAAAGAGGAAGACAACAATTAGATTTCCAAAATATGCCATGTTATTTTTTTAGTCCAACACTGTTCATGTTATGGTGATAAAGTACTGACTGGACTGCAAGATGTTTTTTGTTTGAAGATCTTTGGATGTAAAATATTCTCCACTTGCTTACCTGTATTCCCTCTAGGTCAGCAGGACCATGGCAGTTCTTGAGGAATGCAGCAAAGAAGACTCACTCGAACTCCAGGAGTCAAATCAATTCACTGCAAAATGTCAGTATCTGCTAAATCTGACTAATACAGAGGATACCACAGAGGATACCTGCCAGTGCTCAGGCAGGGTTTTAACACTTCAGATCAGTCTAAGAAGGTTACTGAGATTTGCAAGTGGTGCCATGGGGCTTCATGAAAGCTGTACATCATGTATTGTCTGGTCTGCTCTCTTCTTTAGTGTCTTGGTTCCCTGCCATGACTACCTCCCTCAAAATTTGCATTCTCCTTTTTTTAAAACACATAAATCAGGGATTTTCACAAGGAACTTCCTAAAGTCATAGAATCACTTCAAGAGGCATTTCAGCATACCACTGAAAAATAGATTGGGTAAGAAGTTTTCAACTGCTGGAAACAAAACTCATGAACAACACCAGAACCTCTGGTAGTAAAAAAAAAAAAAGTCACAAGAGGTAAATGGAAAACCTGGGATATGCAGTATTAGCCAGGAAATTACCAGGTAACTGTGTTAGCCAGTCTCTGAGACACTGCCTTTCTCCTACCAAAAATACCGCCAGAACATGGCTGTGACACTGGGCATATGTGGGAGATTCCCTGTCTTAGTCATAAAAGATCTCACCTGTCGCTTAAATATTCTGTGTAGCAATCCTTTCTTGGGTGGCTCTGGGGGGTAGCTTTTGTTTAGGTCTGGTGAGATAGTACCATTTGGTCCAAATACATTCAGCTCCTTGAAGCACTCCGTTTCTATCATCTAGTGGAACACAACGGGAAAGAAAAAAAGAAATGGCACATCTGCATCAAACAAATTCCAGTAGTGCCAAGTTGTTCAAAGTCAGCAATATGCGAGGAGAGTGAACAGTTGGGCCCCTGCTGGTGCTTATAGAAGCCAAATAGGATGTATGAAAAAGAGAGGCTGAGTCTGTTTCCCATGTTTGCACATCAGTCGTGTTAGAAATTGCCTCACAAAACTTTCTTTTCCTTCCTTCAGCGTTGTGGAAAATACTGGGTAAAGACAGGCATGCTTACAAAATCCCAGTTACTAGCACCCCTCTGCCCAATGGATCTACTGTTTGATCCAGAGCTGGATTATGAAATCCACTGTTGGCTGTGTTTTGATATCAAACAGAAACAGAGCCCGATCTGCAAACCCCAGAGCAGTTCAAGGTTCAGCTACTACAACTGGGACCCACTGCAGGAACAAGACAATGGGTGAGCTCAGGATCACCAGTGGAGGAGCACTCTTAGGACTTCCAACTACCCCAGAAGAGTTCCTGAGAGCTGCTGTCAAAACACCTCCGTAGAAATCCAGAAGAAGGAAGTACAGGAGGATCCTTGCCAATTTACACAAATACACAGGGCCAACAGATACAGTCACCTGAACCTGACATCTGTGGTACATTACAGATCTTGAAAGAGGCCATTTGTACCTCATGAAAGCATTAGAGTCTGGCAAGTTATTCAGTAGCTATATATTACTGGAAACATACAGCTGCTCTTAAACCATCTGCATTAGGGCTTTTATTGGAGTCATTTTACTATGATACATCCTTACCTCATTTTGCCATGGAATAGACACTGATCCTGTGGAAAACTTGGAATAGAAATCATCATCTGTTTGGTCCAGGTTAACTCCTTTCACTGTGGAGAATTGCTCAATGTCTAACACATCCTTGCAGTACACTGCTCTGGGCTGTCTCAGCGGGAAGAAAAAACAACAAGAGAAAAAATATTTCTGAGTCGGACCATGTGCTTTCATTCACAGGTTCAGTCAAGTGAGAATGTCTAACAACAAGTGTCTGTCTGCATTCTCCTTCTCTAGGCTTGCTCTGCCTTCATGTTTATCATCAAAGGCTGTCCACACTTGAAGCACATTAAGCTTCCTATTTTGAAGTCCTTAAAGCATCAAAGTCAAAGTAGGTTTTAGTCACTCATGTACCATCTGGTTAAGAGGTGAGAGGAAAAGAACAGAGAAAGCAAGAAAACAAAAATCAAATCCTTCAGCAGTCCTTTCTTTTAGAGGGGAAACAACAGAAAAACATTATGAGACAGCTCTGAAAAGAGGCCTCAGATAGAAGTGTCCTCCTTCTTAGATAGCTGTGGAGTTGGCAGCTTAAAAGTTAAAGGAATGTATACTAATTGCTAAAGAAAACAAGAGGTTTGGCATTTTCCCATTGTTTTTATTAATAGCTCTGCTGCTGGAAACTGTCCAGAAGCACCTCTATTAGCTCTTTTAACTTGGCTACATTTCTTCAAAGAAATAGTCAAATGGCTTTGCCTTTTTGAACTACTTAATTTTCTGGGATGACAGAGACAGAACTCTTTGCAGTGACGCGGTTTTGAGCTCATATTCCAGCAGTCAGCCACAGAGAGCAGGAACAGTCACCACTGGCTACCTGTCACAGTCAGTGTGGTCATCTGTGTGCCCAGAGAGTTCCCATCAACAACACAGTCACCCTTTGATGTGCAGGAATAATTGAGGGGTGGCTTGTGGGACCAGCCTGACCTGCTGAACTGCAGCACATGTTGAATCCTACTGTCCATACATGGTACCACAACTGTACAGCCCAGGGGTCCAGCCCTGCAGTACTTTATCTAGATGTGAGCACTGTGACCCAAGTGAGCTGACTCCTGACAGAAGCCAATGTGCTGAAGGCTGTCTCCCTCTGCATTCCTGATGGCTGCAACCCACAACATTTTTGTGGAGACAGAGTAATCTAGAGGAGCATGGAGAGACATGGGTTGGATTACAACCTCTGCCATTGGCTATGTAGCTTTGGGTGATTCCGCTGACTTCAGTAAAGACCGAGAAATCTAAGGATGAAGTGCCAAAGAAATTAAATTAGGGGCAGCTCTTGAATTCCCAATAAATAGCCATAAAAATTTATGTGCTTTTGCTTTAGCAAATATGTCTCTAAGGGGTGCCTTCTAGGCCTTTGGTACCACAGCTAAGCTTTTAGCACACTTCAGCAGACCCCAAATTTGAGCCCAGGGTTTTCTAATTTTCTACACCAGAAAGAAATTGTAGTTTGTCTCCTATTTCTTCCCACTAAAGCAGGTTGTAACACCATGGTCTAATTGGCAGGCATAACTAGGCCACATAGTAAAATGTAAAGCAAAACCAGAGCAGCTAAAGTAAACTTTTGTAGCATTTAAACCACTTTGGTTTGGTTGTTTGCAGCAATGTGAATGAGAGCTGCCAATATGTTACTTTCCTTAGTATGTTAAAATGGCAGTGTTTACTTGGAACCATGTGGGAACTTTAAGGATAGAAGGTCTAGCCAGAAAGAGAGCCCTGCAGGAGGAAAATAATCAGATAACTCTGTGCACTGGGGTAGAAACCGATACCACAAAAGGGTGGAAAAAGTTTTGTTGTTGCCAATGCAACAAAGACTTTCAGTATGTGTCAGTCTGCTGGGTAAACCTGAGTAAGGACTCAGGCTTGGGTTCCTTGCCCCATGAACATTAAAAAGTTCAAAATGCTCTCTCAGGTCCAAGTCACCTTCTCTGCTTGAGGTGACACTTGATAGTTGAATCTGGTTCAGACTCTCTGTAATTACTGTTTTCATGATGATACAGAGGTTCCCAGTGACTCCAGTGTCACACAGGAATGCCGTGGCAAAATGAGTGGGAATGAATCAAGCCCCAGCTTATCACCCTGAGACAAGGTTCACCCACCCTGCATACACATCTACAGAGCTCTCTCTCCTTCTTCCAGCCTCCCCCCTCCAGCCTCACCACTTATAACACCTTCCTAGGGTAGCTACCCATGCAGAGAGTGAGGACAGCCCTAAGAATGAGAAGACCCTGAGATAGCTCACTTGCTTAAAACTTGATTGTACTAGTGCCAAGGTCATGGTTTCAATCCCCTATGTGGGCCCTTGACTTAAGAGTTGGACTCGATGATCTTTGTGGGTCCCTTCCAACTCAGAATAGTCTGTGAGTCTGTAAGTTATTTTAGAAATAAATCTCTAGAAAGAGCCCACTGGGGGTTCTTCCTATTGTACTCACATCAGGGACAAAGGGAGGATCCAGCATTCCTGCTTCTAACCGCTTGAAATTCATGCTCTTGAAAAAGGAGTGCCTCTTCACCTCTGTTGCACCTTCCCCTTGGCATCCCAGCCGCTGCTTCACGTCTTTGGTGAGGAGCTGAAACACACCAAGAGGAACAGTGAGGATGTCAGAAAAGCCAGAGCTCTACAAAGATATTTTCATCTCTAGCTGGTTTCGAATGTGCCCAGAGGAAAGCACAGAGGGGAGGTGGAATTGCTGCTGCTTAAAGGCTGAAGTTAAATGGATTAGGACTGCACTGTTCTACATGCTGCTGAAATCCTTTGAAAATCACCTGCTGTAATGTATTTACAGTCAAAATAGAGACTGTTGCTCCTGCTTACTTTCAGGGAACACTTTCAAGAAGAGGTTTGACATTCCCTAATAACTTATACAGATGCACACTCGTAAGTCCCATGTGCTTTTTCTCAGTTTTACTTTTGTTTGGGTTTTTTTCCCTTACTCTTGTAAGAATAATTTTTCAGTGTTGCTTAGAGGAACAGGTGCTTAAAGAAAACAAAAAATAGCAAGTTTCCCTCAATTTCACTATATTCCAATGCATCACATGACACATTAAACCAACCCTTTGTACTCATGGGCTTATCTCTGCTGAACTCAAGGGGACTTCCATCCACGGACCCAGTTCCCAGCAATTATCCTCAGTTCAGCCTTCTTTGTTTTCAGAGAAGGGCAATGCACCACCTCTACCTTCTACAGCAAATGCTGCCCACTTCCTGGGCATCCATGACGGAGCAATGGACTTGAACTAAACTCAGCATCAGGAAATCCGTGCATAGAAACACAGGGCTTGTAGGTCCTGGAAGACCTTTTATGTATGGACTAATCTGCAAAGAAACAGTTCAATGGGAACAGAACAATTCTGGCATAGACTTGGTGGATGAGAAGACAACATGTGGCCAAATCTTCACAAAAACACCTCTACTTTTAAGTCATATGCATAGAGTCAAGTAGGGTAAATAAATGTCTTAAGAGATCAAAAGTAAACAGCTGAAGAGAGACAGAGCCTATCATGCAAATGATTAGTTCCACAAGACCATCACTTGGGACAGGGACCTGCCTAAATGTACCACTAACCTGAGGCCATCTGCTGAAAAGTGAAGGTTCACGTCCATTCATCTTTGGGGAAGCCTGCAAGATGCTCAGATAAAGAAGGGGAAAATATAACTCCAGACTTACTATTCTCTGCCCAGATATTTTAACTGCCTACTCAGGAGATGTGCAGCTCATGCCTTAGCACAGCAGCAAACTAAACACGCACTGCAAACAGACAAGGCTGGCTGTGCTGGAGGATTCACTCCAGTGGGAACTGCTGTACACCAACACTGCAACACCCCAAAGGCTCCAGAGAGACGCTGAAGTACCTAAAGGGGCTGCAAGAGAGCTGGAGAAATAGTTTGCACAAGGACATGTCACTACCTGGACAAAGGGTCATGGCTCTCAGCTGAAGGAGGGCAGGATTAGATTAGATGTTAGGAGGAAATCCTCCTTGTGAGAGTGGGGAGGCTTCGGCACAGGTTGCCCAGAGAAGCTGTGGCTGCCCCACCCCTGGAAATGTCCAAGACCAGGCTGGACAGGGTTGGAGCAACACGGGATGGTGGAAGGCGTCCCTGCCCGTGGCAGGGGGGTGGAACGGGATGGTCTTTAAGATCCCTTCAACACAAACCTCTCTGTGACTCCGTCAGTGACCCGACACCGCTATCAGGCTGCTGCCGGTCGTGCCGGTGCCGCCGGGAGGCAGCAGAGGAAAGGGTAGCGCGGCCGGGCCGGGTCCCGGGAGCGGGGCCGGAGCATCTTCGCAGGAAGGTCCCTCCACCCCCCGGCCGTGCTGCCCCAGGGCCGAGCCGACAAGCAGCGCTCGCCCCTCGCCCTTCCCCCGGTGGGCTGCTCTCAGTAATTGCACTGCGACCACCACCAAAGCCGAGCGCGCTGCCCGCCCACGGGGTGCAGGGTGGTGGGTTGGGTTCTTTGAGCTTGGGAAGGCACCGACCCCTCCTGGGTAAGTCCCTGGGACTGCCCCAGCTGCAGCTGACAGCATGCAGAGAGCTTTGGGAGGGCTGGAGAGGAGATTCCGTGCTCCACCGGGGGGCAGTCCTGCAGGAGGAGGATCGGGAGCCAGGCAGCTTTGCCCATCGGGAGATGCTGCTCGTGGGGTCAGCTCAGGGTTTGTGTGTCCCAGCACCTTCTGCCTGCGGTGCTGCCTCGGCCGCATCATCTCAGACAGCAGGAACTTTGAAATGACTGTTTGTTGTTAATGTCATGTTGTTATCTTTCCCCTGGTGCCTGGCTAGAGCTGGGGTTCCGTGTCGTTATCACGAGTTTACAGGGTCACAGCTCTTTAGGGTTCTCTGAATGCTCTGCCACACCTGGGCATTGTTGGTTTTCTTACCTGACTTCCAACACCTGTCTCAGCTCTGCATTTTTTTTTGCTGGGGGCCTCATTTCCAGCCTGAGATGGCAAATGGCATTGGCAATCTGTGTGCCCCAGATAGGCAGGGACCACCCTCCAGACAGTCCTGAGAAGCTGCAGTGGTAGCGGCCAAGCAGCCAGAAGTGGTGGTGGGTGCCCCAGAAGGGGCTTGTGGATGTTAGAGTGTTCTGCTCAGGTCCTTCTGCCCCAGCAGTAGCAGCAGCCACAGCAGGAGGAGACTATATGGATTGAGGAACAGGGGAAAGCTAATGGTGCTGGCCACAACAGCAACTTTCAGCTCCCAGACAGCAACACCCCTTTCTTCCTCACACTTCCCTCTGCCTCTGATGCTGCCTAGGATCAGTGACATCTGGTCAGAGTGGTCATCACAAGTGGCTGTTCCATAGATGAAAAAAGACTTGAGGAAACATCTCTATGCCTTGCCATCCTCTGAACACAGATTCACAAGATACTGTACCATATCCGTCCAGCTCACAGGAAAATATCTTTCTCTGAGCTCTTTTTTGGAGCTTGCTGTCCCCCAGGCGGAAGGAAAGTGGGATGTTTTCCTTTCAAATTGCTGCATGAGACTGAGCTCTCCTGGTCCTGAGGCAAGGGTTTTGGTTATGAGTATTTCTGGGGGTTTTTACTTTCTTGTTTGTTTGATTGATAAATACTAACAGTTGTGTGCTTTAGCCCATGTGAAGAAGATCACTTTGGAATTCCCAGTCAGAATCTGCCTTGTTCTACTGTGATTGGGGAGAGGAGGCAAAAGTTATTTTGATGTTCTGTTCTCACGTTGATAGGACTTCCCTGACAGGTGGAAAGAAGAATCTGAAGGCAGAAAGACCATTTTTACTACACTTGGCTCTGATACGCTTCTGGAAGTGATACCTTGAAGCTTTCAGGAATACTGCAGCTGAGGAGGAAGTGGTAGCAGGAAGGGGTTCGATTTAGAATTGCCTGTAGATAATAAAGGAGATCTCTGCAGTTTCTGCTCTCAAGTCAGCTGCGAAGGGATGAAAGGGGGTTACATCCTGTATCTGTAGTCTGGATTCTGGATTAAATGGGAAGACCAAACGAGTCTGTGAATTTACCCTTGTCAGGCTGTACATTGGTTGGAGTGCGTGGTCAGAGGATAGGATAGCTGAGGATAGAAAAAGGCTGCCTGGGGATTCCTGGCTCCTCTGTGATAAACAAGGGAGTATTCAGTAACTTCAGATACAAGAGGGAAGTCTCTGGAGCATCAATGCAGTTGGTTGTGGGTGGCTGGACATGGCAGACTGAAAGACACAAAGGGGAACAGGCCACTGGGAACAGCCTGGGACTGAAAGGCCACAGAAAGGAGAGGATTCTCCTGCAAAACCCTATTGCAGGAGAGCAGCTGACTGCTTCTTGAGGAAAGTCCCAAGAAGTCCTAATGGAGAAAACGTAAGAAATTAGTGGAATTCGAGAAGCTGTAGATGCAGTCAGCTCTAGAGATGGCAACAGGTGAAACCAGATGATTTTTTCTGGTTTCTGTTGTGGGTATCAAGAGACTGCATGGAATACAATATTTTCCAGAAGGGAAAGTCCTTCCTTTCTCCAAGGAGTAATGAGTTGTCTACTATTTCCTGCAGTCCCAGAAGCTTCCTGCAATAATAAACCCATGCAAGAGCCTGAAATATGCATCCCATTTGGGAATCTGACCTGGAAAAGAAAATGGAGATAATGACTGTATATTTTGAGTCATCTCTACATTTTTGTTTAATTCAGCTTCAAAGGGTTTATTTATTGTGAACAGAGAGCAGAACAAAAGCAACTGTATCAGTCTGATGACAAGCCCTTCTGGGACAGCAGTGCAAGTGACCCCATCAAACATAATTTCAATGTAATTCTAGAGCCAAAGTCTGCAGATAATTCACAGTTTCAAATCTGAAGATGTCTTAGGCCATGCAACCATGCATGAAGTGGATGCCAAGCAGCAGAGTTTCATTTTCTGGTAACAAAGGCTCCAGATGACACTGGACATTCAGGGTTTAGTCTACAGAGTTATGGGCAAAGCATGACTAGAACAGGACTTTCAAAGAGAGTCTTGAGCAGCAGCGGTGAAGTTACATCAAGATCTTGATATAAAGAGCTTCTTGGTGCTTTCATGTCACTCATTTGATCCCCACTGGGGTTTCAAACTCTGCAATGTCTGAGACTTTTTCCATGACTTTGTTTTGCTTCCTTTACAAAAAGAAACAACTGTTGTGAGGATTGCTAAAAAAAGCCAACAGCCCCCAAAGCGCTGCTTTATCTTCATGTGATCAGTCAGTTCATATCCAGATCATACCATGTAATAAATAATTATAAGTCCTAAGATGTTTGTCCTAAAATTATAGGAGTAAGGGAAACAAAAATGTGCTGCTCATGAAAGGAGACACAGGGAATGGTAAAACCATTTCCATTGACCCAGCTGATCAAATAATTGAAGGAATCACCTAAATTTCAACCCTGACACAGAGGTAAGCATATAATTTTCAGCAATTTTTAGAGACTAGAAAAGCAATACTATGGTCACCTCTCAGTTACTAAATGAGAGAAGAGAGTGGTGTGGGAAATGAAGATGCCAGAATGACACAAATGGCTACATATTGCCCTGCTTATGCTTATGAAATCACAGCCCAATCTGGCCAACTGAAGAGTCAAAACACTCTCAGGCATGGGTGACAATTAAGCTTACCAGAGAAGATTTATTATTATTACTATTATCATTATTATTACTATTGTTGTTATTACCAATAGCAATTATAATAATTTGAAGAGCACCCTGATGTGCACGAGGCTCCTCTGAAGAAAGATGAAAGAGCAGGTACCCTTGGGCAGCACTGATAAACTTTGTGTCATAATTTGTGAACAAGTTGGTTTCCAGGGATGAAAGCAGGTAGGAGTTAGCTGTAGGATGATGACACTTGCTGGTGGTGAGGTAGAGAAAAAAACTGCTTTTAGAGAGAAAAGAACCCATTCTCTTTTAGTTGGCTGGGAAGGCACCTTGGGAAGGGAATGGAGATCAGAATCATAGATGAAGCTGGAAGGCACGTCTGGAGATTTTCAAATCAAATCCCTCTGCTAAAAGCAGAGATGCGTAGAGCAGGTTGTTCCAGGTCATGTCTAGTTGGGCTTTACATAACTCCAAGTGTGGAGACTCTGGCCAGCTTGTTCCAGTATTTGACTACCCTCACCATGGAAAAATGTTTCCCAATATTCAGAGGGACTCTCCTGTGTTTCACTTTGTGCCCATTGTCTCCTGTCCCATTACTGGGCACCAAACCAAGAGTTTTACTCCCTCCAAACAGAGATCCCTTTTGTGGAGTGAAATGGGAGCAGCAGGAATAAAAGGCATCAGGGAAAACAATCTGCAGGAAATGTAGAGAAGCAGGACACAGTGTCAGAAGAACAGAGGAATTTAGGCCCAACCAATACTGTTGACTTGAATGCACTTCAAGTCACATCCTTGGATGCATGACTGCACTTGTCAGGGAAAACACACATGTACATCAATGAAATACAAGTCACAACAACAACAAACAGGGAGCATTTCCTAGAAAGACTGGGTTTCTTTTCACAGAAAAAACACACCATGAAGCAGTTATGTTATATGGGAACTATGGGTTGGGGAGCTTCCCAGAAAGCCAGCTGCCCCTGTTCCTAATTATTTATTATTCATCTCTGTTTCAGTCCAAAATGAGGTTTGATTTATGGGAAATTACAAAATGAAACATGGAAATATGGGATGGATGATGATTAATGGGAGCTATGATATGTGCCTGCAAAAATGCAAAAGGGCACAAACATCCTGGAGGGGAAGGTTGACATGGGGTGACACTAGAGGGCTTTCATATGAGTACATGAATAAAGACAATATATTTCCTGATGGAGATGCTGTTAGCTCATGGAGTAAGCTTTGAAGAGCAGGTTTGGAGACATGGTGGAAAACATGTTGTTCCTCACCCCTGCCCTGAAGAGTGAGCTATGGGAAAGTCTTTTGTGTCAGATCTTTGTGAAGGCTCAAGTTAGATTTATGAACTGCAACTTTATGCTTCATTTTGCAGATATGATGGGGAATTGTTATTTTTTTGTTTCCTTGTTAAGGTGCTCATACAAACCAACAAAGTTCTGGTTTTCAAAATAAAGAGCAAAAAGAATTTGAGAAAATACTATTGAATAATGGATTTTTGAAAGTATTGCTGGATAAAATAAATTACTTTTGGATGGAAAAGCCACAGATGCCATCACACTCAGTACCAAAACTAAAGCACTTCCTGCCTTGAGGCATTAGTGCTTAAAAAAGGGAAGGGTTATCTTTGGATCCATTAATAGTTTGCAGAAACCACCTAAATAAACATGCCATGTGATTGGACAGTGGAGCAGTAATGATCAAGCCTTCAGGGTGATTTATACATGGTTCATGCTTCCCCGAGGTGAGGGAATGAACTAGACGACCTCCTGAGGTCCCGACTCCCTGAAACCACAGTCTCTATGGCTTGAAGATGAAAATGACCACTACAGACTGTCTGCTTCCCTAGGAGTGGTAGGTCATCTACAGCACTGTCCCATCAATGCTACATTTAATTCTTCTCAACTTCAAGTTCTCGTGGGCATGGTCATTTTCAAAGTACACTTTCCTTTTGTCATGTAAGAGACTTAAAGAGTAACAAGAAGGGCTTCCACAGGTATGTCAGCCAGAAGAAAGGGTTTGGACTAGATGATGTTTAAAGGTCCCTCCCAACCCAAACTATTCAGATTCTATGCCTCATGCCTGCAACTAACTATGAAATAAGTGACAAGATACAATTTTTGCCTCACTTCATTTCCATTCCATACTAACAGGAGAATATGCACAAACTCTCTGCTACTCTAGCAGACTCTGCTCCTCACCTGGTGGCAAATAAGATACTACCTGAGAAGAGAAGGCTTTTTGAGCACATGAGATGATCTGTGAGAATCTGTGGTTGTCCTAAATCTTCCCATGTCGACTTCACTGGGGGCTCTGAATCTCCAATTAAGGGCAGTGAATGGCCCAGAGTATCTATCAAGAGTGATGTCAGTTAATTACTACCCAGGGATTCAGCAATGAGTTGGTGCACTGAGTTAATAACTTCCAGGCATGATACTTGGCAATGCTACCATTATTATTCTGCAAGAAGACTTCAGTGTCTCCTCATGAAGTCAGCCAACCAGAGTGTTGTCGATCTGCTGTTTGCCTGCCTGTTGCACAAGACATTGGTGAAACTCTCACTACCTGTTTGTTGACCTTTCCTTCCCTGCATTCTCCCTCTACCAGTATACACAGATATGTCATTGTCTCCAAAGGAAACTTCACTCGTTAGCAAACAACACCAAGAAAAAGGCCACATCCCTTTCCAAATTACAGTTCAGCCTTCTAAAGATGGATGTCAACAAGACATGGATGAATTCAGACACAGCTTTGAGATTTCTCAGAGGGTTTGAGGATTTCCATTGTCAGACATGCCTATTGTGCTACAAAAATGACTCCCAGCTGAAAGAGTGAGAAAACATTTAGAAGAACAGCTCAACAGTATTAAGAAAAGCTGGATACCCTGGCACCCCAGGGGAAAAGCTGCTAACAAAGTTAGTGAGATGAGCTGGGACAACATTTGAGTGTCACAATAATGTCATTGCATAATCCTTGTCCTGCTTACCCCCAGTTCTCAACAAAGACAATGGAAGCGTGGGGTTTTCAGTTCCTTGCAGGAGACAACCAGAATCTTGCATCATCAAGTCCTTTTTATTTTTTCTACAAAGTTATAAAAGACAGAAGTGCATTCTTGACTGCAAACTAATATTCAAAGTCTCATGAGAATAAATACTGCTCCCTTGGAGATAAAACTTTGGAAAGGGCTCAAGATGACCGAGATGTATCTCATGGAGAAATAAGCCCAAATAAACACAATTAGAATGAATAGATAATGCAGTCATCCCATCAACAGATGAGTTTGGTTAGTCCTTGTTCCTGCAGCCCCTCTACAGTACCGTGTTACTGCTCAGACCATGCCAGACACAGCGTGTTAACCAAGCTGCCACACTGCACCTTCCAGCCCCTTACCATTTTACAGATGGACTTGGCCTCCTCAGAAAACTTATGGGAGTACACCTCTTCTGTCTCCAGCACTCTTCTGTCTACTTCTTCCCTCTTCACCTTCTCTTTTCTTCCACGAAATGGTGATTGACCAGCAATCATTTCATAAATGAGACAGCCTAGCCCCCAGTAGTCAGGGCTGAGAGTGTATCTCTGGTTGTTCAACACTTCTGGAGCTGTGGAGGAGAGTGACATGTCTTGTGGAGATGCTTGATATTTAATATAGTCAAACCACTTAAATGACTAGAAGTTTCATTTTGGTGACTGAATACACATGCAGAGAGAATGGTGGGTAAATTACAAAAATACCTCCTGATTTCTGTTGATTGCATTAACAGAGAATGCAGCATGCTACATGCCACCTTGGTTTCTCTACATGCCACATGCCTTGTGCATGCTGTCTTCTGAGTCTCTACCAACTCAGTCCACTTAAAAACCCCCAAAAACAAACCACAAAGAAGTTTAAGCTAAAAATTAAGCAGAGACCTAGTCTTAAGAGCCCCTTTAGACTTCTCCATTTAGGGAAGAAATGAAATGCAAACACGAATCCTGTAAACGGCCGGGACATTGCTTCAAAAGCAAATTCTGCCTATTTTGTTAATTTATAACTTATTTTTTCTCCGCCTTCAAAAAGAACAATGCGTTTATATTGTGTTGCAACCACACAATGCTTTGGGCATATAGTCACTGTCTTGCAGGCACCCTCACTTCCATGCATGGGTACAAACATCCATACGCACGTGCTCACAAGCACAGAGCCTCAGTGTGCACGCAAACTTACACTGGGATAACAAAATTTAGACATGACAACTGATTTGCTTGCTTTCATTAAAGTCTCCATATGGTGTAACAGTGGCTCACATCAGCTAGTTTCTATTTAGTCAAATAAGCATAAGCAATTTTTACTCCAAGAAATATGCCCACCCAGAGAATGCATGAAAATAATTACATTGAATTTAGAAAACAGATCTCATTAAATCAGGGAGTGTGTTTTCTTTTTAGCAATGTACAAATCTCTACTCTTTTGTGCAGCTGCCCCTGCACACGGGGAAAGACTCAAGATGACTCTGGCCAAGATGACCATAGGTGTGGACTTACCCATTTCATCATAAACTACCATTTTATCATTAACTATTATACAAAGGAGCAACTAGAAAGAAACCTTTCTTTTAGCACATAACCCTCCAAAAATAAATCTAAGCTAAAATCACTAGAATCCCACTTGTTGTCTCCCCTTTTAATTTTCTTTGCTGATTTAAGGTTATAGAGCAGTCTCACTGAGAGCTGCTGTGGCCCATCCTTCCAGTTTCCACTAGCATGATTTCTGTGTGGGTTGCTGCAAGGAAATGGACCCAGATTAATGTGAATATTTTTTATGCTTTTTTCTCAATCTTACATGGCAGAAATATCTCTAAAATTCAAGTAATCTCAGCAAATTATATAAAAGATGAGCTTCAGAAGACTTACCCATATACCCTACTGTCCCTACTCTTCCACGGATTGATTCACCCTCAGGGATTTTAACAGCTAGACCCAAATCAGATATTCTAATATGGCCTGGAAGAAAAACAGAGAGAAAACAACAAAAAGCAGATATAATAACATGACCCAAATTAGTGCAAAACTCGTGACTTGTGGTCATTGCTACAATACTCTTGCAATTTACTGCTCAGACATTTTAAGAAAAGAGTGTTCTGAATCACTGAATTGGAGCAGTTTCATTGATAAGGAAAAGCAGAATTATTAAGGGCACTACAGTGCAGTGAAATTAATGTTAACAGTGAGGCTACAGATGGGAGTGGATTGTGATAGATATTTTAAAACCAAAAAAAAAGGCAATGAGAAGCATGCTGTGGGGAAGTATCTTGAACTGATCATGGAGGATGGATGGGCTGACATAATTCTGTAACTCTCTGAGGGCTGAAGGGGCTACATCTGGTCTGTAAGTCAGCATGAGATTTGATTATCATTGCCTTCATCACCAAACTGGTACCTGGGTTTGCACAAAACGAGACTCAGCCCAGCAAAGGATGAAATTACTTTCGAAACTGGAGTGGGAAGCACAGATTTAGAAATCAGAACTTCCTTTGTATTGCATCAGCCTTGCAATAAGAAGGATGGAAAAACAATGAAAAGAGGCAGCCAGCCCCAGCAAAGCCCTGCTCTCGAGAACAGACCCTGCTGAGCGGCACGGCTGCTCCGTTCCATCTGTGCCGTGAGCTCTAGCAGCTCACCCACCCCGAGACAGGAATATTAGTGGATGCTCAGCCTCTTAATCACTTCAGAGCATTATATGTCTTTGTGCAGTATATATTCTAAAACTAACTTAATCTACTTTACTGTGAAAGCATCTCTGTAAACCTTTGAGACTTACCATAATCATCTAGCAGGATATTTTCTGGCTTCAGATCTCTGAAAATGAAAGATAGCAGTTATTGGTATAAAGCTGGTTTTGATAACATAACCATACAACTGTGTGAGTGCATTTATTACCAGTAATAAACCAATTGAGTGTCAGCTCAGACAGCAAGGAACTCCTGAAACCAACGCAACATTTTACAACTCACTTCACAGATAGACTGAAACCATATGTCTTTTTCTAAACTGGAGTTACAATTTTTCACTAAGCCAAGCTTTTAGTTCCTAATCCACTCCATAATGGACTCATCCATCTAGTGCTGTAAACCCTGTAAACCGAACCCTATAGTCCTGTGTGTTGTTAAATCTCTGTAACATTTTCTGTTATAAAATCTCTTGTTAAAAAGAATAATAATTTAAACTTTAAAACACTTTATTTGCATATAAAAATGGAAATATCAGTCTCTGAGTTTTGGGCTCAAATTTTCCATGCCTGGCATCTGGCTCGGACCAAATATGTGCATGTGTGTCCATGTACTTGCACACGTGTGTAATAATTTCATCACATTTGGAAAATGAAGAGCAGAGGGGGAATGTTGTGCCCAGATTAAGAGTCTTCTTACAAACATTTGTGAAACTCCAGTGTCTACGTGGTTTGGAGTAACACCATGAAAACTGGCAAGGTGGTCACTCTGATGTCAAAGATGTGCTTTTTAATTCTCCGGTGAAAAACAATATTCCCAAATCTGGCCAAGTTATAAACTTCTGAAATAAATAATACATTTAGCAGAGCCTTGTCTGCACAAACCCCACTCCACCAGCTGCTCCTTCTAGATGCTGCCCAGGTCAGCCACGCTCAAGTTCCCTTGCTGGACCACAGCTGTTTTCTAAACCTGTGTGGCTGAGCACAACTTTGCAGCTACTGCTGCCACTCTTGGGCTGCTGTTGAGGTGGGAGCCAAGAGGGCTCCTCCCGTCCTGCTCCTGCAGTAATTCAGCCAGCCTGGGAGATGGGACCAGAGGTGTCAGAGGCATGGGAGATGGGCAGGGAGTGTCCCAGATGGGCTGTGCCACCGGAATGGGCTGCGCTGGCTCAGGAGCCTGAATGAGGCACCACCGTGGCTGGGGTGAGGCAGGAAAAACCATATTGCTGCAATTCCCCACATCATGCCCTGGCTTTTATCTAAACACAGTGCTTAGGCTGGTGCAAATCCAAGCAGTGCTTGGCCTCTTCTCTTTGTAAGGCCTCCTTGCATTTGTGAACCAGCTTGATCCTGTTAGCTTCCCAGCAAGAGGCATTTCTCTGCAAAGAGCCAAGAGAGGGGGTGCACAAGAGAAGCCCTTGCACCAGGGAAACAGGACATTGCACAGAGCCTGTGCCTCAAGCTCCAGTGCCATGAATTTCCCTGTGAATGGAGAGGGGTATTTTACAGTTCTGACAATGCCAAGGCTAAAATTTCAAAATTTGTCTTGTTTTTATTTATTATTTTAAGTCAGAACAGAATCCTGTAAATAATCTCCTCTTCTTACTTGCTTCAGACCCTCTTGACCTCTCAAGATAAAACTCATCGGGTGCCCAGTGGTACCGAACCTACTTTTCAAATAAACAATACTGAAATATGTGAAGGGCAGCTGAATGCTGAGGAGAAGCTGTGATTTTGTTTAGCATACCACTGTGGACTTTGCCTGCCTTTCATCAGAACGTTTCCAGTGCTGGAGCAACACAGTCAATGGCATCTCCTACTCATTTTAAAAAAATTTACTCCAAATCCCATAAGAACTATTTTGTTGAAGAACTCAGCCTTCTTCAGTTATTTAATCTTCTGCTCCAGCAGTTGCTAGTCCCACTTAAAGCTGTGGCTGGGGCCCAATTACAAGAATCCTGTGTGCAAGGTGGGAAATACTGTCTTTGAATGAGAAAGTGAGAGACTCCATGAGGACTCTTGAGAACAGCAGTCCAGTCCCTACAGTCATCTGCAATTTAGAGCAATTAGAGCAAGCTTTCCTAACCTCCCCACACATCCCTTGTTATTCCTGTTTTCAGATTTCTGGTTCCCTGGGATCAAGGTTCCTTTGTATAGCCAACACTTCCAGCTGTTCAAGAAGGAAATGTCTAGGAGAAATAAAAGTCCCTGGTGGACACAGTGACATGTAAGGCTACTTCCCAATGGTATAGCTTCCCATATCTGAAGTAGTGTTGCCCAAACACATGAAACATGAACTGCTAGCACTGTGCCTCTGCTCTAAGGGCAGTGGTACATTGTTTGGCTGTATGGGAAAGCCTAAAGAACTTAATTAATCACAGTGGAAAAGGCTTTACCATAAATTTGTGCAATGCCTAGGACAATGTGATTTTGATGCTGATTGGAGCTTCCAGGCATGGTTATGGTATATAAAAATAATTTGCACACATATAGATATAAATATATATAAACCATAAAATTTATATATATACATAAATATAAATAATTCAAGGAGTACCAGCAGCTTTTTCTGTTTGCTTTCCACAAACAATCGACCTGTTGACCTTTACTAACACGATGCAGTTGAAAAATGTAACACAAGTGCCATGTTTGACAAGGGAATTCTGAATGAGATAAATCTGACTCTGAGCCTGGTTGTTCTCTCGGGTCACGTCTGCAGCGTGCGTCATCACAGCCCATGAGATGGGGATGCAGGTTCCAATGCTGTGATTTACTCACAAGCATTTTGTTTATAGAAAATGAAATTAAGTCTGAGGAATGCTCAGACAATGTTTTGTGATGAATTATTTGCCTCGAGAAAGTGGTAGCATTTAGCTGCTATATTTTATTGACCTATATAGCACTTCTCACGGGTCCCAAAACACGCTGTGGTATTACAGATTAGGAGTCTCTGCAGATGTTCCTAAAATACTGCTAGCAAATGTCACCTACAAGGGTATAATATCATTCATCACCAAAATGAATGTGCCATCTGAGGTGTAAACTAGCAGCTCTTTTAAGAGTAACATGAAAACAACTGTTTAAAGAAGTAGGATGCCATTTCTCTCAGAGCCATGTACAGTTTTAGGTGGCCAGATCTGATTTGTTCTATAAGAAAATGGCACTAGTATGGCATTTTATCAGCCATGTTATGAATGTAACAGCCATTTTATTCAATAAAATATACTTGTGATCTAGTACTTTTTAAAGAAATACTGTATTAACTTCTTTTTTTTTTTTTTTAAATATGGTAGGATGTTTTTTGAAGAGAAGTCAAAAAAATCACGATTTGATTTTTCAAATGCCGTTACACACTTAGTTCCATTTTGTTCCTTGGGAAAAAAAAATCTCCTTCTTGGGCCAGCACCAACTAAATCAGCGTGTTATCTGTCTGCCCTCCATATGCCAGCTAGCAAGAGCTGAGGCACAGTGAGGCAATCAAGTGGCAGTTTGCTAGAGATCTCCTCCAAGGAACAACAATATTGTAATTTCTATCCATACAAGCATATGCATCATGCATATTCCACACGGGCATATCAAGTGACTTAAAGTGTGGCTTATTTTTTTAAAAAATAACATATTATTGTCTATTAATCATTGTCCTTGGAAGTTCTTTCATCAATTTACAGGCCCTCTTCTGCTGTGAATGCCAGCAATAATGATTTCACAAGCTGGGATGATGAAGACTAACATTAGCTGTTGTTTACAACTGCACTGCTTGTTGATTAAAAAAAAAATCCTCATGGAGTCACAAGAACTCTGTCTGCAATCAGCCTGCTTATCCAGCAAGTAAACCCTATGGTGCCCTGGAAAAGTGCTTGTCCAGAGCTGCAAGCCAAAGTGGAAGCTGAGAAGTTGAAATGTGTGCTCCTCGGGGCTGGCAGCCCGTGCCGGCGCCGGGCAGAGCTCTGCCCGCTGGATGCACCCGTGGTGGGCGGGATGCTGCCAGCAGGAACCTCCTTCCATGGCTGGCACGCTGGGGCCACCACCATCCCATCTAGCTAATC
>JAOXXN010000082.1:30675969-30689756 GCA_026770055.1 Myrmophylax atrothorax | reverse complement strand
CACTCTGTCAAATACCTGAAACAGTAAGTGCCTGTGTGTAGTGTATATAATGGCACGGAAATATTTATTATATTTTGTTCAGATGAAATAACTTCACCACTTGTCAGCTATGCCTCTAGGATTATGAGCAGAAGGCAGAGATACCTGCCTCAGGTTCAGATTGAAGTGTCTCTCTCTACCTGACACATTCCTTAGCAGCTGCTGCCTGCAGCCCTGTGATCTTTGAGGATCGAGTTATACTTACTTTGTACAGTGAGAGAACAGCTCTTTGCAGGGGCTGTTCTGGAGTTTCTCCTCTGTCTGTTGGACAAGATCTTGACTGACTTCGGGGACATAGGCTGGAGACTGGGGAAAGAAGAGAGGGGTGCATTAACTCTGTGATGAGGTGCAGATTCTCCTCTCTTAACGTGTAAAAGGCACATTCATTATTTATGCCCCGAGCTGCTTCCATTCAATTCCAGCGGTTGTGTAAAAGCAAAGGAGCTTTACGTCAAACAGCAGTAAAATAGGATACCGTGGCAACTCGCTGCACATTCCACTCTATCCTCACATTGCTTTTCTGCCTTCTCCTGTACCTTCACCTCCTTGCCCAGCCTCATGAATATGCAGGACACACTCCTTGCCAATTCTTTGAACTGCTCCCTTGCATCCCATGAAAAATGTGCTGGCCTGAACTGTGTACAGGCCATTCTATTAAACAAAAGAGAATTTGCCCAGTGTTTTCACTTCATGGGTGATTCATTGTGCTGTCTGAAAAATCTATCTTTTTCTTTTTTTTTTTTTTAACCAGCAAAGCAAAACAAGAGCAGAGCATTGGTATTTATTCATATATATATCTATATATAAGAAAAATAAAGATGACCACAAAAGTGTCTGGACACCTTAGTTCATCCTTAGAGGGGAAAAATAATTCAGCAGCTTTAAAACAATGATTTCAAAAAGGAACTTTGTCAACCAAGCACAAAAACTCTTTTCATCCTCTCCTCCCTTTGGAGAGAATGTACATTTAGCCCCTTCAAAAAGCCCTTACCAAAGAGAGGTCTCTTGCAGTATGCCTTGATGGTTAACCAGTTTAAGACTTTTGGGACTAATTATCTAAAAAGACAGTTTTTAAACAGTCCACACCAACGGTATACTGTAATTACATAAAGAAGTGTATATGTGTCTGTGTATGTGCACCTATTTATACACATTTTTCCCACTTACATGAAAGTCCCTTCATATAAACAATTGAATTTGGGTATTTTCAATAAATCCAACCACAGATGACAAAATCCTCTTTGCTTAACACTCTGTAAGGTCCCCCGTCCGTGGCCATGACCACCAGATGTGCTGAGTGGGTGGGTCACAGAGCACCATCACTCATTCCTGGCCAGATGTTCTCATTAACTCACCCTTAGTTGGAGATGTCTTGGCAAGCACTGAAATGCAGTGCAGGCAGAGTTCAAAAACACTGGGAATGAGGACAGAGGAAGGGGCAGAGGTGGAGCCAGACAAAATCTCCAGCATGGTGAAAGCTGAATTAAGTCTTTTATCTTTTCCTTCCCGCTGCTGAAATGTGAATATGATCCTGGTTCTGACATGAAAAAGTAAGTTTGTTCCACTTGAATGTTTTTAAATAGGAATGTGGTTTACAGAACTGTCTGTGCATGCTGTGTAATGCAGTCTCACTGTTCAGCCTTGACAGGCAATCTGCAGAACGTGCTGGGGATACCTTTGACCTCACTGAAAAGTTTCCTCATTTCCTCAATATATTCCTCCCTTTCCTCAGCAAAAGATATCTAGGGAACACACACTTTTAATCACAGACAGAGTAGATTAGTAGTAATTGAGAAGTCTCACAGTTTCTTGAGAGGTAGATAAGTTGAAGAGACTGAGACAAAGCCAGATTTTCTCAGCTTGATTGACCACTGAGGTGGACAGGAACTAAAAACTATAGAACAGGTCTCAGTATATCAGAAAACTAACAGAAATCCTTAACTATAGATGTTTGTGATGAAATCGAAGCCACAGTTTGAGTTCAAGAGAATAAGTAGAGGCAAGAGAGAGCAGTGAAAGAACCAGGAAAAAACCCTCAAAAATCCTGTTTTCCATGACAATTGAATACATTTGGGGCAAAAAAGAATGGGCAGCTATTTTTTAAAAAGACTTTTAAAGCAATATTCAGATATGAACCAAAGCCTAATGATTAGCAGCATTTCAGCTGATTTTGTCTAGAGATCAGATGAATTAATACCTTTACTGTACAGTTTGTGTACTCAGTGGATGCACATTTGCATACACAAGCTCATGGGCAGCCCAAAGCTGGTACATGGCTGTGAATCCACTGGAACAAGACCTGGCTCAAGGAGAACATCTCTCTGACTTAGAGGGACTGAAACACCACTGAACTCCACAGCCTTTGTACTGCTGGGAATCAGGAGTGTTGTTTGATGTGAATGGAGCAGCACTTCAAACTAATACTAGAAACTGTAATTGAAGTTACTACTGGCTAAATCTAGAACCACATTTATAGGTCAAAACTAGAATCCAAAAGCTAAGTACTACCCTGCATAATTAGTCGTTTAGACCAAGTGACCTGATTCTTACTCATGAAAGGCAACTTCGTTTCCCACTGGGAATCCATTTCCCTGGGGAAGGTAAGTTGCCTTGATGTTAGTGTTGAAGATCATGCCCATGATGCATTACTAGAGTACTAATTCCATCCACCTTTGTCTGACATCAAAGCACATTTAAAAAAAATTATAAGCATCAGCTAACTCTTATCCACAAAGAAGAAATTATACTCTTACAGGGAAAGGGGGGAAGAATGAGCAAAAGAAATGGTAAAATGTGGGAAATGTTTAAAAGTGACATGAATTGTGACTCCTCTCCCCAAGTTTGTGGGAGACACAGTCACCACTTGGTTTTTCAAAACCACTCATTGCTGACCTTTGAGTCTTTACTTCCTCTGCACACACAGGGAGCCAGCTAGCAATATCAAGGTAGGCAAAGACATAAACACACTGACATCCTGGGCTTGGACTAAAGCCTTACAGTGGAGTGCAAACATTTTATTAGACCGCTTCATTTTCTATAACAAAAGACCCACTTCTTTTTTCCCCAGAGGCTGATAACCTCCAAAGGTTCTGTAGGTCCAGCAAAACTTTGTCATTATGCAGCCCTTCATAGTGTTCAGGGCACCACGTGCATGAGAGGAGCTTACCCAGCTGTTTCTAACCCTGCATACAGTTCTAGGGAGCCTTTGTATGATCCTTCCTGAGATTTTCCTTGAGGTTTCATAGTTCCCACCACTCCCATTAAATAGCCATGGCTGTTTGTGTAGCCATTAAATAGCCCTGTGTGAGTACATGCATACCTACAGCCTTCAAATGTTCAAACACAGACAGAAACAATTACAAGCCAAGACCAAACCCACCAACCTACTTTGCACCCCTGGAGAGCAATTAGGTAGCACAGGTTATGAGTGCAAGGAAGCATTTGGATCCCAAGTGTGAAAGCTTCCAAAGTTAACACTTTGGCCATTTCAAGATGAAAAAGTTGCTTCTTCCCTGGAGAGATGCAGAAGATTTCTGCACCCCCTCTGAAATTGTTATTAACACCATTCTCCTGCCGCATTATGGGCAATGACTGTAAAAGCAAATTTGGCTTTTACAGGGGAACAGAGACACCTTTTGCAACATATTAAATGTTCTGTGGTGGTTAGGAGAGCTATGCACTGTGACTAAGACCATTGCATCTGGGCTTGTGACAAAGAATATTTTGCTAACTCCTGAGGAACACCTGCAGAAACCAGTTACATTTTCTTGCATTCAATACAAAACACTGGGGAGTTTTAACAAGTAAAGTCCCATATTTCCCCTAATGACTACTCTGTTTCCTGAAGGCAAAGAAAGTGATTCTTGAACTCATTTAGAGCAAAGTAAATCAGAAATTATGCCAGTCAAGTCAACAGAGTAGCACCAGGGCAAAGCTGAGAGAACCCAAACCGGTTTCACAGCCAGACTCTGGCAGCCCAAGAAGTGCTTAAGTTGATCCTACTGCAAAAATTTCTCTCATCACATTATCTTCTTTGACCAGACAGTTTAATAAGCACGCAAAAGTCCACAGTACTTCCACCAGGTTTTAACCAAAACCTCCTACTTCCTGTATCTTCTCTTTTATGGCCAGAAACTGAAAACCTCTGTGTAAATATTTTGCTGGCAAAGCAACATCTCAGTCACACACCTGTTGAAGGCCAGATGTGTTCATGTCTACAGAAACTTGGAGATCATTGCTCCTTCCACTCTGAGCTTCTGGATCTGCAAGATACTTTGCCTGAGGTGCTGATTGTGGCTTGTCCACCCCTCCTCTTCACAGGGGTGCAACCACTGATACCCAGCAGGGTGGGGGATGTGAAGCTGGATGCAGAAACACCCATAAATACCATGTCCTTGGTGGGAGCTGAGAGCATCACAGACCATGCAACCTGGTTTTTCCCACACTACTGCAGCTGTTCCTGGCAGTCTGGGTGCCAGAAGACTCCTGTGTCTGGTGCTGCCCATGTCCTGGCATCCCACTGAAGTGCTGAACAGAAGAGAGATTTGATTCAGAGCAGGTGAAATGTTCCAGGCTGTGTGACTCCCCATTACCCGTTATTTTCAATGTCGTGTTGCATAGTAGTACTTCAAAATGGAACATCTCCTTTTCTGACAGCTCTGTTAAGTTTTGCTACAGGACAGAGATCAAATAAGCCTTCTCCTAAAGTCACCTCTATGTGTTTGCCACGGTAGTCACAACTTCTCTCTGCCCGTGTTTCCCTTGTGACTGTGTGGGGGACACCCAACCTTCTGTTGATCTCTCAGCAGATCAAAACCTTTATTAAACAAGCTGAAGTGCCAGCAGTACCAAGGGAGGCATTCAGAAGACCTTCTCTGACTATTTTGATTTTCCATGAAAACATGTTATTTGTTCTAATTTTTCTTATGACAGAACTTCCCAATGTTCACCTCACTCAAGGTGTGATGCACTCCAGGTGTTGCATCCAAGCCTGTGGGAGTGCAAGCAGGCAGCCAGCTGGCAGAGCTTTGCACCTGCAAGGAGCAGAAGCATCTTCCTGACAATCCAGCAGCTGGGGTTTGCCTTTCTGGAACTGGGGTGAGGTGAGAAGCAGGTGTCCCTGTGTTACCAACTCCAGTTACTCCCTAGAGCTGCAGGGAGCCCAGAGCACATACAACACAGACTTGCATGAGCAGAGTTGGTTTATTGTGTGTAACAGTGCTGTTTCCATGGGAGAAGTGCCCAAATGACAGAGGGAACTGAGAGGGATGTGTGGAGACTCCAGCTAAGGACACTCATCCAGCTGGAGGCATCACCATTTGAGAAAGGTATGGGGAGCTGACAGGAGCACCAAGTGACTGAAGAATTGAAAAACATGTTCGGGGGGAAAAAAATCAACAAAAGAAAGCACTGAGATCTGTTTAGTCTGGAAAAGCAAGGGTGAAACATGACAAAGGCCCTTTAATATAAAAATGTTTTTAATAAAGAGGGCAGGGATCAATTATTCTGCATATTCTGTTCTACACTAGGGGAATGATGTGAAGAAATCCACTTAATTGGATATGAAGGCTTTTTTTTTTAAATTTTTTTTACACAGGGAAGCAGAAGGACAGGCATATGAATATTGTGGAATCTGTTCTCAGAGGTCTGAAAGACCTCCAAGGGCACTCAGACATCTGTTGATCATCTAAGTGTATTTGATCTCTGTTCAGTGCAAGAGGCTCTTGAGCCCTCTCCCAGTCCTTTGTGCAAATGATTTTGCAAAACACTGGGCTCCATAAAACACAGGCACATGGCATGGCCCTGAGAGCAGATGAGGAAGGGAGTTTTTATGCTGAGTGCTCACCAAAGGAAACCTGGAGCTCTGAGCAAAGGAGTATAAGTATCTTCTTTGCAAACGAACAGTCCTGCTTCAAGGACATTTGTCTCAATGACCATTGTCTCCTAAAAAAATAAATGAAAGAGCTTGCAGAACCCTGAACTTCAGATCAGAAAAAGGGAGAGCTTTGAGTTCAGTCAGACTGACTTTGAAAGAAACAGAGCAGGTGCACAGTCCAGGGGCAATTCTTTATCCTTACACAGTGCCTTTTATCTAAGAACCTCCAAATATTAAAGCTTCATTGCATGACTAAGTCTTCACGAGGTAGGTGGCAATCTCACAATATTTTCCTGAACAGTGAACAGGAGGTTAAGAGATGTGTCTTGCAGAAGGGTTGATCCTCATCTGTGACTGAAATCAAAGTCTCACTGAAATAAGTGAAAGCTGGAGATGCTCAGATTCCTCAAATAAGTCCAAATGTAGCTTGCAATTAGTGAATAAGGAATAGAAACCTAGATATACAGGCTTTCATTTTTTACCAACTCTTGCCAGTGGATGTGAGTCATCAGGGTACCTTAAAGGACAACTGTCCCTCACTAGAAAAGCTACATGAACCAGAAAGACATCACACTCTTTAGACTGAATAGACCTCATGCAAACTTTTGTCATGAACACAATTGCTTTCCTGGTGAGTTTCAGGCACGCAGCCACGATACTGAAACATGATGAGTTATTTTAAAAGTCACTTGTGTAAAATAAATAACATGCAGCATATGTTAGGTTTCAGGTTATGAAAACATTCCACAACAAACTAGCTTAAAACAATTAAAAATGTTTCAGTCAATGGACAAAAGTTCAAGCTGTAACTTTTCTTGAGCTGTCTCTGGTTCCAAGCATTTGTCTTAATGATATGTGTATTTTCAGATGTTGACAGCAATGCTCCACATATAACCTATCTACAAATCTCCACACAGATTTGCTACTAGTAGAGACCTCAAAACTCTGACAGAAACAGGGTAAAATGAGCTTTGGTGCATGATGGCATGAGAAGAGTTCACAACACAAAAACCTGGAGATTCTGGCTTTATCCAGCTGTTATGTTGCTGCATTTGATCTGCACTCACACAGCTGTGACCCAAGACCAGCACTGGGGAGCAATGGTTTGTGTCTGACACATGCAATGCCATTCCTGATGTTGCTTTTGCAGTCACATCGTTCCCCAGATGTTGGAGGAAGGCTCAGCTAGAGGGGGCAGCAGTTTCCAGGGCAGGCAGCAGTGGTGTGACTGCCAGGGGCAACTGTCCTCAGCCCTTCGAGGCAAACACTCATGGGGAGTCATAAGCAGGACTGTAAGCAGAGCAGTTACTAGGGAAAGGGAGACTGGGTAAGTGTGTGCAACTCATGCTGGTAGGCACAAAATCAGAGAGAGACAAGTTTGTGTGCTCAGATACTGCACAATTTCAAAGGAGAAAGACAATGGCAGGCAAAACAGAGGCAACAAAATTGTGCATGTTTGCACCTCCAAGGCTTATCTGCTCCTTGTGGCTGGAGATTCACCCCAAGAACTGGCCTGTGGTATCTCCACTGGGGTCTGCACTGCTGTCCTGAGAGCAGGAACACACCAGCACAGGGCACAGCCTGGGCTCTGCTTCCCCCACTGCAGGGAGACTTCTGGAGCCACTTCAGGTGCCTGCTGTCACCTCCCATACTTTGGGCAGGGCAGGCCAATGACAGCTGAGATTCAGTCTAAATCACAGCCTGGGAAGTTCTGACCATGCAGCCAGGGACTGACAGAGGAGAAGCATGAAAGAGATGACAGTGAAAAGCCAAGAATCCTTTATGTTGGGAAAGACCTTCAAGGTCACTTGAGTCTGACCAAGATATGCAGAGGAAAGCAGTGGAGAGGGAGATTGAGTGTCTCAGTTGTGCTTTGATTTTGGAAATCCCCAGGTCAGGCATTCCTGGTGAGGGAAAGGATTGCAGCACTGTCACAGCACATGCCGTCCCCTGATGCTTTTTGGTGTTATGCACAAAAATGTCAGAACATTCTTTTGCCTTGCCTTGTGTCTGATCTTATCTGTTCAGTTTTAGCTCTGTATGCAGTAAACAGCCAATTCTACATCAAGAGCAGCTGCAACACTTTAAGTAATCAACTTCTGCATTTTCTTTTCACTTTTTTTTCCCCCTACCAGAGTCATCTGGGTCTGTATAAGGCAAACCAGTAAAGCAAAAGGCTTCATAATTCCAGGCTATTTGCTTTGAGATGACAGATGTAGGAATTGGCAGTGAGGTGGACGGGGAGCATGGAAGGCAGCTGTGTTATTAGTAGCAATTTATCTATTACGACAGTGTGTAGACATGATACCTAAGAATGGGGGCCCATAATGCCAGGCACTACATACACATGTCATGGGAGCTAAAGCTTCCAAAACAAACTAATCTCACCAGCCCTGAGAGTGGGAGCGGGAGCCAAAGACATGGAATACCTCATCCAGGATTACAGAGTGGGTCAATGGCAGAGAAAATATGTTCTATGAATCTGCCCCTGTTCTCTGACCAAACAGTATTTCCAGTACCTTGCTGGTGGTTAAGTGAAGCAAATCAGCAGTGTCTGTCAACTGCAGGGTTTGTTTTGTAGCTGCAAGCTGATCTGGAGTCATGACAAATCTGTTTTCCTTCATATTCTACTAAACTATCAAAACACATGTTGACACACATTACAACACAATGCCTGGAGACAACAGAGCCCTCAGCAAACAGCTGAACAAGTTCTGCTGCCTGGAGGGGTTGTACTAATCCAACACAAAAGGCCATGCTCAACACCTCAGTTCTTGCAGTAGATCTGGTGTAGCTCCAGGACCACTTACTTGCCCTCGATTCCCCAGGGTGCTTCTTGTGCCTTGTCAAACTCACTGGTGGAAAAAGGACAAGTTTCCTCTCTGGGTTTCCAGCATCCTTCCTCTTTGGTGCTGGGGCACAAGTTGTAGTCCAGAATTATGCCCTTCCTTGGAGAAACTCTGCAACCACTGAGGTTTCCTTTCTGACAAGTGCATAGGAAGTATATGAAGTATTTTTCATCGATCCCTGTTAGTCAGCGACAGGACCTGCTATCTGGCTATACCTTGTTTTTCCTCCTCTCAGGAGACATTTTTGTAGCTCTTCCTTTCTAGAAACCACATTTCTGTTCCTGATAATGACAAACAAGCAACTGCCATGCAAATAGTGTGAGTCAACGTGTTTCCTACATGAATGTCTTCAATCCAAAGTGTGGTTTCCTTGGAATCTCAACTTATGAGTTTTGGAGCAACAAAAGAAGAAAGTAGACTGTCTAGATTAAAAAGGAGAAAATTCTTCCTGGCTCTTATAGGTGATTAAAGCTTAAATACTCAAAGCCCCATAGAAAATGATTTTGAAATAACAAGTTGTCCCATGAGACAAAATTTAGTTGCTTCATCATCTTCTTTTGCAAGTCCAGCTGCAGACTCTGTACTCTTCAATTAGATAGAAACGCTCACCGCAATCCCAACCAGCCATGGGGGGGGTTGGTACAGCTTATTTTAAGAATCTAAACTGGTCAGCACAGAAAATATGCTTTTGACTCCAATTAGTGAGAAATTGGGCCTCACAAGAAGCACTTGGCAGGAAATCTTTCAGTATCTTTGAACCCTAGTCCTTCCCCACTCCTACTTTTTAAATAATTCTTTATAAACCTACTTATAGAGGTTGCTTTGCCAAAGAAACACAGTTTTTTCTCCTTTCTGTAGACAATGGGTTTATTGGTGGAGGGGTCTTCATGAACTAGCCAGCTGAAATGGTTTTATATAAACTTGGTTTAAAGTGGGGGGAGAGTTTTTTTACTTGTTGTTGCCTTTTTTTCTGCCTTAAAAGCATTTTGCACACAGATTAAAGGATGAAAACAGATGAAATAACCTGCACTAGTAGCTGTCAGCAGGATGAGGAGGGTAGCTTAAGAAACAGAGTAGAAGAGAAGGCAAGGATTTTTTTATCTGCACCACAGTTAGGCTACTCACAATCCTTGGAAGTACCATGGGACCACTTTTTTACCAATCCTGCAGAGCCATGGCTATAGTGCATTACTACAAGAGCCAGATGTTTGATAAAACCTTTTGGGAAAATAACAGTATTCTCACTATGAGTAGCAACAAAGATGACAAGACCATTCTGAAAGCTTCTGTTCCCAGAAATTTTTTTCTCTCATCATGTGTGCTTAATAGGTTTGGAGAGCATCCAGTATCCAGCCTCTTATCAGAACCTTTCTACCTTTTAACATCCTGCTGCACTGATGGATAGCCTAAACATTAGCAAGAAACCTTATGTTGCAATAGACATAGCTTGGCTTCCTCTGGTAAACCAAATGTCATTTGTTCCATTAAAAAAAAAAATCCCTAAATCTATAAACACTCATTTACAACCTCAATGTTACTGAATGGCTTTCTTGCAGGAAAACAAACAGATCCATGCTTGAATTCACTCCTCTGAGACACAAGCCTGTAAACATGAGTAACCCTTCCCTTGCAAGTGATCCTTGGACTGAAGCCCACGAGCTGTTTGCTTTGCATGAAGGCAGCTCGTGCACCAAGCCTGGTCCAGGCTGTCCTGACATCAGTTGGAGGAGGATTCTACAGAATTTGCCATCATCTTCTTCCATTAGCAAGTCAAAATCCTGAGGAAACACTTGAATGAAGAAATGAAAATCCAAAAGTTATTCCAGGATGGTCTTGAAAAGAATTAGGAAGTGAATTCAGCAGACATGAAGCGGGAACCAGTGGCCCACTCACAGAAAGGCTGGAAACACCCAGGAAAGCAAATAAAATCACTGCTGGAAACAGGGCATTCCCTGATCTCCTGGGTCACACGATCCATTAACAATCATGTGGTAAGAGCTATCTGCAAAGGCCTGACAGGGAGGACATTTATTGTAGGGGATGACACGCTGTTTGCAGTGGCATATTCCATTCTTCCTCAGTTTTGCTTGTTGGACAAACAGTATCTGTGCCAGGATGATGAACTTGCTGTAGGCTTGGGTTTTGACTCAGGTCAGTCTGACTTGATTTAAAAATAATAAATTAACATACAAGCTGAGGTTTGACATGCAGGTTAAGTGAGTTTTGCAAGCATTGTGGCAGTACTGGGAAAAAGTATTAAACATGAATAATTTGGAAGTGCCACATATCCACAACTTAAATATGCTGATCATTTCTAAATCAATTTCTAATCAAAAGACTTTAATCTTATTTTTTTACACTTGTGATATTGAAATCAGTTATATATATCAGTTGAAATATTTGTTCTCTGTGAAATTTAGAACACTCCTTATGCCACTCCTGTGATTTCTGGTTCCAAGTTAAAATAGCACACTTTTAACATTATCAGCTTAGTGATTCTTCTAGTTGCCTCATGCCAGTCAAAGGTGTCAGCTTCAGGAATCTCATCTGAATTTCCCTGGCCCATTGTTGGGAGGCTACTCAGATGCTCTTCCAGAATCCCAATTTCCCATTACAAAGGAATCAGGTGAGAAATAAGGTGTGTTTTACTTCCATCCTCATCATGTGCCTCTTCATTCTCTTCTTTTTTGGGATCAAAGCATATGGCTGCCTCTTACTGCTTCCAAGTTTAGCACAATGAATCCTGAGCTCAGGGAGACATTTGTTGATCCATTATGCTTTTAGCTTCAGAAATCTGAGACTGAACAAACAAGGAAAGCTGCTGCAAGTTGCAGAGGAGAATGGAAGGGCTGTGGAGGTCAGATCTTCAAAGGGGTCCTGTTCCAGTGAGAAATTGTGTGGATATGCCACACAATGTAATTTACTGTGTTCTGCATTGAACCTAGCATGGAATTCACCTCATCACACTTTAATCATCTAAAAGCTGAGACACCCAGAGTCACCCTGGGCTCCCCACAGCCAGTGGGCAGAAAGAGTCATCTCATCTCTCCAATCCAGATGCCTCCAAGGCTGCAATAATGTGTGCTGGGCTGGACTCACCAGAGGTCTATTTTAATGTCATTCTGTGCAAACACACAAAAGCCATCTCCTGCAGATTTCTGGATTTCTTGCAAGCCAATGTTCCAGGCAACTGGAAAAGGCTGATTCCTTCTTTTTCCCATGTGGACAAAATTTTCAGGCAGAAGAGACTGTTTCTGGGGAAGCTGAAAGGACCTTAAAGGCTGTTGGAATTAACCTCCCTGGCCACTGGATAATCTACATGAACTGAGTATAAGTCATGAGGGGTATGCAGAGGGGATAGGGAAAAGATGACCCTCAAATGGAGAGGAGGAAACTATAATGAGCATATTCATTATCCAAGGGCAGACAAGTACATCCTTCCTGTTCCCAGATAATCCTGAGCAGACGGCTCTTTATTTTCAGGATCCTTTGGGATGCCCTGGCTGGAGCAGGAGCAGCCTGGGGGGCCTGTCCTCCTCAGCAGACAGATGTAAGCCAGGTTTAAATGTGTGCTTGACATCAATTAGCAGAAGCAAGTTTCCATTTTCTAAAGGGTCAAGGCAGAGTAATTCCAGCAAACACAGGGAAGCCAGAAGGCTTCTGCCCAATGACCAAAGCATCCCAATGCTTTTCCTGACCACATTAGACAAACAGTTAAGAAGCATGTGAACTGGGGAGTGTAACCTCTCCAAAACAACAAGCAAAAGCAGAGCTTTAACTAACAGCACTGATTAGCATAAACCCAGTGTAGTTCATGACTCCAGTCCAAACCTTCCACCAGTCCAAGAGAATGCATTGCAAAAGCAGCCCTTTGTAAGAATAAAAGACAGGACACTGGACTCCCAAGGACCTATTCTGGGACAGCATCCTCAGGACAGGGCAGGCTCCATGTTGTTTCCATAGGCTCTCATGCAGTTTGGCACCATTGCAAGAGACAGAAGCCCTCAGAAAGTGTTTAGTTAACTAACATTTGTATTATAAACAGTGGGTAAAGGATGAGGAAACAGGACTTGAGCAAACCGTGAGAAAATGCCTTTTTGCCTGAGACCACAGCAAAGGGACTCCTAATCAAGGCAGCACTGTGACTTTTCAGATTTCTCTGCCACACTACATTACAATCTAGCCCCAGTGACAGATGAATGTTTATTAAAATAAATTCTGACTAGAAAGCATTAATTTGAGTAACAAGGTTGCTGTTCTGCTGCTCAGATACTTTCCCAGAATTGAACTTGGGAAAGATGAGCTTATTCAGAAAGCACACTGAGAAGGTACTTTCCTGGACTAAGACATAGTGATCAGTGGACATATTGATCGTGCTGTCTCTGCAACAACAACAAGAATTATGCATTGATTTCTCTGGAGACTGGATTATGTATCGATTATGCAAGCTGCAAAGCAGAGGCCTAAGTAAAGCTATCATCTCTGCCTAAAATGGTGCTCGTAGAGTACAGAAGTCAATAGAAAGGGGAGATGAGAAATCCATTGAGGCAAAGGGGGAAGTCCCAGGGTAATTAATTAAATGGCAAAATTCGCCTTGGCTCAAGAGATGCCAGGATTTCTACTTGAGTATTTAACATCCTGAAAAGTCTCCTAATAGGAACCCAAAGGACACAGTGAATAATAATACTTTGATCAGGTAAATAATTCTAGCCCATCCTGAGTCCATGTAACACAGTGCTCAGACAGGCACTTCATTCACTGCTTACTTCAACTGGGTCATTGATGAAATGCATAGGGTTTAAAAAAATTTGAAAACTAGCTATGGATATAACTCTTAGACCAAGCCTTAAGGGACATCCACTGTAGCCAGTGAAAAGCAATACTGTGTTGGCCTTTTATCAGCAAGATAATAAGCTTACAGAGGGACAGAGATGACTCGCTGGATGTAAGAGATATAAGCTCAATTTGTAGGAGAAAGGTAACAATGTAGAAAACAGTCCCTGAAGGCTCACCTTTCAAAACAC
>JAOXXN010000082.1:30658300-30669133 GCA_026770055.1 Myrmophylax atrothorax | reverse complement strand
AGTTTTGGATCCAAGGCAGGCATTGGAATGAAACACGTGCTGCAAGGGTCCCCAGTGGCTAAATGACAACAAGTTCTTAGTGACATTCCTGCTTGGCACTGTCCAGGATATGAAGCCTTCGGATCCAAATATTTTCCAGAAAAAAAAAAAAAAACAACCAAAAAAAAGCCAGCCTAACAGCTTTCATGACTATTTAAAAAAGAATCCCAGAAAACCCTGCCAAACCAATTAAATAACCTGGTCCAATACAAGCTGTCTGTGATGATAAATGAAGAGGAAGTTAAAAAAAAAAAAAACCTGAAGGTAAATCAGACTGAACTGGCAAACACTTGGAAGAACAAATTTCAGAAGTATTGCCCACTGGAAGATGTATGTACTGCTCCGAGCTGGAGGCAATAAATCTGCAGGCAGGCTGTAATGGATACCCCAGCTAAGCAAACCTGGGAATGACATGGAAACCACAATGTACTAATAATGCTGTTCCCCATCTATGTGGCCACTGCTCATTGAGCTATTGCAGCTCTAGACTGAAGCTGCGTATTTACCCATACCCATAACAGGTTGCTTGAACAATCTGGAATTATGATTTGATTTTGTCTGGGAAATGACAACAACCACAAATGAAAGAGACTCCTGTATTGCTGATGAAAAATAAACCAAAAACTAAAATCCACAAGTCTAGTACTTCTCTTTCAGTGACCATTTTGGGGATGAAACTCTGTTCTCATAAAACTTAATATAAGTGTTTAAATAAAGTCTTCCATCCTATTTCCTGTCCTTTTAGATGGTATCTGAGTATGGGTCATTTCAGTTCTTAAAGCACAGACACTCCCAAATGTTTACAGCATCTAAACAGCATTTTTCTCCATGATTCCTTGCTAGGGGATACAGGAAGGGCAAGTGTAAAAGAAGAACAGATTTTTTAAAATAAAAGCTGAAATTTGCCTCTTATTTGGACCTTACAGTTTATTGCTAGGTCATAGACAAACTAGCTGTTTTTCATATAAAAGAATGCAGAAATAATGTATTCTAATAAAAGAAAATAATTGCACTTAAATGTAACTATCTGTGCAGAAGACTGCAAAGAAAGGAGAACTTCTTGGCACTGCCTCAGCATGGAAGCACCCAGGAGATCTTCTGAGTCCTCCAGTCTATGCTATTTACAATTTATGCAATAATGACAATTTCTCTCTCCTTCACTTGGTTTTAAACTTTGGATCCTGGTAACATATTGGCTCCTTAACAAATAAAACCTGATTATAAATCATTTTCTGCTATTTGAGGTGCACCAGGGAGATGTCAAAAAATTTGATATCCTTTTTGGCACAGATAACATAGAACATTTACATCCCATCCAAATTGTACAACAGGAAACAAATCAGGACAGTCTAGAAGACTGAAATTCATCAGGGATTGGACCAGTGTTTTGAAATGCAATTCCTGATGGGATCCAACATATGCAGAGCTAAATGCACACATGCACATATACAGAATATCTCATTCTGTCTCAAGATAGTTAGGAAGGAATAAAAGGAAAGTTTAATTATACTTGCATTTGACATTCCTGTAAAATGTGACATGGTGGTGGTGAAGGTGGGAAGTGACAGACAAGTGAGGATGTGAGAAGAAACCATGATTTCCAAGTGTGAACAGTGTTGATCTCACTGCAGTTCTGTGCTAGAAGCCCATTTCATTTTGTTTCTAAGTTCATTATTATTTCTCCCTTCGGTGTCCCTTTCAAGCCATTTGACAACAGATACTGGTACATTTTCAGCCATGAACTGTTATGGCAGGAGACAGACAGGGATGTCCCCATGCTCCCTCTGCCACCTACCTGGGAAGCCACCAAGGTCCTCAGCTCTGAATCCTGTGCTTAAATCACAAGATGCATCCCTTTCTTCCAGAATACTCAAAAGCACAGCTACAGTTTGCAAAACCCTAATTGCTAGAAATAACACCATTACTTAAAATCCATGTGGAACAAAATATTTTCCATTATTCTTTTGATGAATCCAGGCATGTGTTTCTGAAGTCTAATAGCTTCTCCATGCCCTAGTTAGGTCAGACAGGGCCCTATTCATAGCTCATAAACGAGGGGAGGATTTACGATCACCCTGACTCCATGGGACGAGCTGCAGGGAAGGTTCTTTCTGTGGGCAGGCACAGATCCTTCAGTCCAAAGGGCGAGAGGATGTGGGCTGTCTACTCTTTGTTGCTAACTTTTCTTTTGGCTGTTATTTTGGAGGTAGTTCTTGCTTTGGTGGCTCCTTCTTCCCTAGAAACAACCCTGGCTCAATGGGGGCATCAGGGTGCAAAGCATCATTCCCTTTGAAGCAGCTGGTCTTGGGATGGGCTGAGTGAGATCAGATGGGAAAAGGCAGTTCAGCTGGGAAAGGGAGCGACACAGCCTGTGACTGGCTGTGGGATGAGGCCATGGGCTCAGGGGCAGCAAGGCAAGAGGTTTGGAGGCAGGAGGTTGCCTGGGGTGGATGGAGAGCTTTCAGGGCACCGGCACAGGGACCCCACAGGTGCTCACATCAGCAGCTTTAATTCTGACACATCAATTTATCCAGTATTTTATTTTCATCTTAATATTCTTTGAGCTCCTGAAACTGTGTGGCTTAAAACTATGAGAAAACTGACAAACGAAGTCAAAGAGATGTCTCTGCAGACCTGGGAGGACACTCTCCCACCTCAGGTAACTGATGGTCACCTGCAGCAGCATGGCATGGCCACAGGAGTTGTCCCTTGTACCAGGAGGTGGAGATGGGAACAGATACTCCCACCACAGCAGTTTTGGCTTCTTGGTATAAGTCAGGAGCAGTGGAGTTACCTTCTGAGCATCTACAGGGGGCTACTGGCATTTCAGTTCCAATTTTACACCCCCACTTTCTCAGGTCCCTTCTCTGCTATCCCCATAATCTCTCCCTGCTCGGGCTCCTGCTCACTCAGACTGCAGGCTCTGCCCTCTTATTGCTCTGTCCTCAACGGCTGTCCTTGCACTTGCCTCCACTGGAGATTTAAAATCTGTGACTAAAAATTGGAAGGCAAACCCCAGACAGCTGGGATTCATAATAACTCACATTTCTAAATGAAAAGTGAACTTGAAACCACATTTTTCATATTTAAAGCCAGGGCAAAAAGAGCCCTTTAGACTGTTTAAAAACACGTTTTGAGTTAATGAGTTTGTTGATATCAACAAACTGGCATTTCTGATGGAAAAAGCCCTGAACAGCTTTAAGACACACATACACAGATGGTTTATACACCATGTAAGGGACTTAACCAAATGAAATCTCCCTAACAGCAAGACAGGGTTTTTACAAATGGCATTAAATGGATGCTCGTTCATCCTTTTACCCCAGGTAAGTGCAATGTCTAATGAAGCGTTCAGCTGAAAAGCCCACCTGAGGAGATGTGCCTCTCACCCAGCCCCTGAGCCCAGATATCAGGAGCAGGAACAACCTGGAGAGCCAACAGGGCTATTTTCCTCAAGAGGATGTGTGGCTTTGGTGCAAAGAAATAACATTGGTCAGGTTAGAGAGAAAACAACGTCAGGTTGTTTTCTCCTTGACCAAAATGGGCCACATTCTCCTCTAGTCAATCAAAATCTGGTCCACATTAAAATGCTAAAAACTCTCCCCTGGAAAAAAAATAAATTAGGCATGTGAGTAGATAAAGCAGGAAAAGAAGTCCAGAAGCTAAAGTGTTCATTATAATGGCACATAAAAATCACAGGAGAGGAGAAGGAAATGTGAGGGGCTGGCACCCTGGGAATGTGCTGTTGAGGAGGGGACAGGGGCAAGAGGTCCCTGCTGAACTGAACTGTTGCCTTCTTGTCCTGGAGGCGCTGGCTGCAGAGAAGGAGCACATTCCCTGCTCACTGATCTGCCTTTCAGCACAGGAAACATATCCAGTCACACTTTATTTTAATGGCTGTCTTTCAACAGCTCCAAAGTTGTACGATGTCGCTAAAATATTTGTAAGCAGAGCAAAGTGTGCTTTAGGGCTGTGCGTGAATTCTTTGTTAAGGGCTTATAGAGGAGCTGATTTACTCCTGAACCATCTCTGTTTAATGATAATAGTTTATGTTCACATAGTTCCTTCATCGGACTGGCTGCAAGAGGGGTGGTGAGCTATCCAGTGGAGATCTCTGTGGTTACAGGCACACAGACAAGCACACAATGCATTCAGAGGCACAAGCTGTGGCCATCAGTACTTCTACTTGGTATTTTAGCTCATCAATCAGGACCTCTGTCATGAGGTAGATGGCTGTCTGTCCTCACAGCCTTACTGTGCCAGCTGGAAGGGGTTGCTGTTGCCCAGACAGACACACTGACGGCCACTAAGTGGTCCCACAGCAGCAGCGGGAACCAAACACCCACAGCTCCACCAGAGCTGTGCTGCAAAGTTCTGCATCTCTTAGTTTTTATCTCCTTTATCATCTAATGCTGAGGCCTACTGCTTACAAACCACATATCATTGTAGTCTGTGTAACAACTGAATGTGACTAATTACTCAAACACCGCTTTCAGAAAGCATGTAGAGACTTTATGCATCTGAGCACTTTCATCTCAATTGCTGGTTGAAACTGGGCAAGGCATTCACAGGTTTCAGAGGGAACTGACAGCTGCACACCTACCTGCATGCAGAATTTAATGACACAAATCCTTTTTCTTCAGAAAACAGCCTAACAACTGTTGTACTGCTCAGAGGAGAAAAAAAAAAAAGACCAAACCCAGATGCTGCCATAATTAGATTTGCAGGAGACTACATCAGACCAGGTTAGTTATTTCACACAACAGATGACATCAATGTCCAGCCAAGAGGGATGTTTTTCTGTTTCTTTACATATTCTGGCCTGCAAGGTCTGGTTGACTTTACCAGCCTTTGGAAGCAAAGGTGTAAGGAAGCTTGCAAGCCTTAGTCTCGCATAAGGGTGTTGGTAAGTTGTTGGGTATCTGTCTCAGCCTCTGGTTTCCTCCCAGAAGCCCTCATCACTGCTTCCTTTGCAGGCAGTTGAGTGCATGGGGAAAAAAATGTATTAAAAATTGGGAGGCATCAATTTCTGGCTTCTGCCAATGACTTGTGTGACCTGGAAAACTCACTTAGATGGGCTCTGAAAAATAGAGGTGCTACCTCTCAATGTACAAAAAGCTCTGTGAGTTTCTCATGAACAGCTAAATTTTATCCTCTATTATTTTTTCTTTTTATTTGATATGGCACAAAAGCTAAGTTTTGCATCTCATGTTAGAAAAATAACTAAGACAAAAGAAAATTAAGGCTCGTGGCTTTTCCTGCTTGGGGCTCGTTACAGCAGGTGGTCTCCAAAAAGTTTCACATTCCTGGTGGTCTCAGAATAGGGCTGTAAAGTCAGACTTCTGGTCTCATTACAGGACTTTTTTGCTTAACATAGGCCTTGGCCTGAATCCCACTACTCACTCAACACAGTGTGACCCCTCTGGGCAAATTTCAGTAGCACTCATCCCATTTAATGGCTATGGGCTGTGCTGTTTGACCTTAATATTGCCTAATGCAGGGATTTTCATGGGCTGAGAGCAAGCCTGTACAGAATCTGAAATCAATAAACAAAGGAGACTGCTGTTAATTAGTCTTAAAAAGAAGAGAGAAAGATAACTATTCAGACCTCCACACAGCCAGGCATTTTGTTCATCAAATCCTCAAAATCCTACTGCCAGTCTGAGCCTAACTGGGAACAGACCACCGGCCCAGTAAAGGGATAAGGGCAGCTCCAGGCTGCAAAAGCCACATGGGAGTGGGTGCAAAGCACACCCTTGTAAAAGCATTTGGGACTATCAGTCCAGGATTGCCTGGAGACAGACCTTTAAAGCAAAGCCAATCCCACCACAAGCTTTTGCAGGAGCAGTGCTGACTGGCTGCACAGATCAGGAGAGGCCACGGAGTTTCAGTGCTTGTCACTGCTCGGGGAAATGACATGACACAGTGCCCTCAATTCCCACAGCTGGAGCTGGCGGAGCAGCCGGCGCGACAGGAGAGGCTGCGGGAGGCTCCGGGCAGTGCCGCAGCCAAGGTTATCACGCGGTGCCCCAGTGGCACTGGGGTGGGCAGAGATGTTTCCTCGTGCCCAGATGTTACTGCTGCTGTCAGTGGACAGGGCTCACACAACGGGAGTTTGTTCTCTGCAGCCCCTGGGCACTGCTGGAACCAAAATGTGGTGCCTGCTGCTGTGTGGAGGCGTGAGAAAAGAACAGAGCCCTGCCAGCCCTCTCCAAACTGAGGGCGACGCCATCACTTCTGTCTGAAATTAAAACCACTTACAAGCAGCCTTTCGTGGTTGTCTCCCCAAGGATTTCTGCAGCTTCCTAGAGGGATGGCCACTGCCCATCTCTTGGGGCTGTCACACCTTCTGTGGCATTTCTGTGGGTTGCTCTGCCTGAGATGGGTGTGCAGTGTTTCATCATTGGCAGACACCTCACTAGATGATGCTGGTTTGGTGCAGGACAAACACACCCAGGGTACCTGAAGTGTCCTGCTTCCTGCTGGCCTTGAGCACAGCTGCACAGAGCATTTGCCAGATGTTTTGTGTACCTTGATGGCTACGTTTTTCACTGGAGAAAATGACAGCCAGTGCTGGGAATAACAGGTAGAAGTCATGACTGGCTAAAACTGACTCGAACATGGCTTTATCCAACACCTTCTGTGACGCTGCGGATGTGCTGTAGTCACTGCAGTACTAGCATAAACCTTAAGAATCCTCTTCCACACTGTTACTTTTGCAAATTCAGCGCAATCCTCACATCTCACTATACTTCAAAATAGCTTCACCATGATACAAACAAACCTGTTTTATTCCTGTTCTGCTTTTGACTGTCACTGTTAGCCAGGGAGTGAAGCCCCATGGACATTCACACTCAGCAGTGACAAATTCATTTTCCTCTGCTACGATTTCACCTTTTGGCTGACCAACATCCTCCCCTTACAAAGGTTCCATCAAGAAGTCACTGAGAAACTTTTCCACTGTGAACAGCTGGCAGTACACATGGCCAAGGGCTGCCAGACTGGGAAAGAACATCAGGTCTCCCCCGGGGCTGGCGAGTGTTGCTTACTGGGATGGAAAATGGAGATTTGTTTCTTAGTGACCTCAATCAAGTCACTTCTATACCTTATGCCTCTGCTCTCCCATTTGAAAAAAACAGAGTAATTATCATAATATTCTTTGTAAATCACCCTGAAGTGTACAGATGAAACGGCTTGGTAAGAGATACTAGCATTCTCACATTCCCCATCCTCTCTTGTCAGCCCGTTCATCACCTTCCCTTTCCTCCAATGCCTCTCAGCACTGCAGGCTTCACCTATATCAGAAGACATTGCTCACAGCAGCTCAGCTGCTCAGGTGTTGCCATGAGGGGAAGCCACACCAGCACTTGGCAGGGGAGCCAGTCCTTATCCTGCTCTGGTGGCTCATGTCTCTCAAGGCTGGCACTGGCCCTCTGCTGCCAGGGATGCTGGGCTGCTGAGGGGGCCAGCCCTCATATCCCACGAAACAGTGATTTCTAGGGGTCTCCTCTGTCAGGACAGCATTGTGAAGCACCCCAAAATATCACAAGAATTGACTTACCACCGAATCAAGGAACCTAATGCAGCACTCAAGCTCAGGTCGAGTTTCACAGAACTGCCGAAAGAGAAGCCTTCCAATCGGCTGCTTTTCACATATGCTGCAGTAATCTCTCTCTAGAGGCAATAAAGAGAAGAAGAGAAGCATGAAAATGAGAAGAGCTTTGCCTTCTGGGATGTCCAGGAGTTTAGAGCATTGCAAATGAGTGCAGAACTACTACCCCAAATAAGAACAACTGCCTTCTCCCCGTCACCAGGTTTCAGGTATCCAAATACAAATATAGTTAATAGTTTTAAGACTCAAATAAGAAAGGCTGAACTTCGTAGAATTGATTTTGGTAAAAGGCAAAAGCCAATCAGCTATTATGAAAAAATAATTTCATATTTTTCTGTGGTAGAAATGTATGCAAAGGTACTGGTGATGTTTGTGGGAATGTGGGGAGCAAATTACAAGACCTTAAAATGCCAGTCATACATTAAAGGGCAGAAAAATCTGGAATTTGTGCAGACCTTCCTGGGTGCTTTCTGGATATGCACTAAAGTGTCCCTAATCTCTGGAAATGCTCAGCTCACTCTCTACTAAACAATTATGGTACAAACCACGCATTTTCAAAGGTTTCAAAATTTCTGCTATTTACTTGCTGAGCATTAAGGAACGGATAGAGCATATGGCATCTAGCTCGTTTCAGTTTCACACAGCACTCCTTACAGAACTGTATTTCCCCTTAAACTCCATGGTTAAATGCCATTCCCATTTGCTGGTGCATCCAGAACCATCACTTGCAGTAAAGCAAACAGTCCTTTACCCATCACAAGGACTGTCTCCAGCAAAACACAGGCAGAGACCAGGCGTCATTAGCTGGCATTGCACCAGTACAAATGCCAAGGGCTTTGGATATTTCTCTGGTGAGAGCAGAAAATCCCCCAGCCTGCTTGGAACAGCAATACTTGCTCGAGACGCGTTATTCCTCTAGAAGTACACACATGTCAAACAACATACTGTGTTTCCTTAGGCGTTCTTCTCACCACCCTCCTCGCTGCCATATGGCACTTACTGTTATTATGGAAACAACCAGCTTCTAAACACATAACACAGCACTGCAAACAGACATAGGAAACCCACATAAGTTGTCAGTGCTTTGGTTACTTCCCTCCCAGGCCTGGAGTGACTCCTGCAATGTCTTTTATTCCCTCTTTGCTTTGGCCCCCCAAACCCTTCAGCTCTCTCCGCTCCAGGGATGCAGGCACACACCTGTGATGGAGCTCACCTTGGCCATGGAGGCACCCAGCTGAAAGGCTCACTTATCACAGGCTATGCCCTGGGGACCATGTTCTGCAAAACCAGGACATCATAGAATCATGGAATGGTTTGGAAGGGATTCTAAAGATCACCTTGTTCCATACCCTCGCCATGGACATGGACACCTTCCCCTAGACCAGGTTGCTCAGACACTTCCAGGGATGAGGCATCCACATCTTCTTCAGGCAGCCTTGTCACATTTACTCCCCACACCAGATCTAGTGAGTATTCCTGCCTTTGCTTTATATGCCTGGTGTATAAGTTAAAGCGGGGAGTGGAGCTGCTGGTGAGCAGCTCTTCAATCAGGGCTGATTGCTTACACCCGCCCTAGAAATTGGGGGTTTGCAGCCCCTCAGCACAGCTGTTAAGGATAATCAAATTAGAGGCTCTAACAGGACAACTGGCATCAGGTGAATTAAAGACCATGTGTGGGTGGTGCAAGGTCATTGTTACTCCCCACCCTCTGAGTACAGCCATCCTGAACACAAAATGCTGTGTGAGATGTTGGACTGATGCTCTCCAGCTGGGTGGCAGGTGGGCAGGAGCACCCAGGGCTGCCTCTTGCAAGAGGAAGGAGGGAGCCTGCCCAGTGCTGCACCTGTGTGCAGGTGTGGCTGCACTTCAGAGACTGGTGCTGAAGCCAGAGTGGTCACTGTGTTGGGACTAGCTGGACTGTGCTTTTAATTCTGGTCTGGTCTTCTGAAGCAATTTGGAAGAACATACCAGCACTATTTTTATGCTGGCATTGCAAGTCCATTTTGGATCAGGATATCAGTCTATCCAGAAGACTGGAATGCTTTGATACTCTCTCACAAATAAAACTGGATCGAAATCACTGTAAATCCTAACTTGACCTCCAGACTATCTAACTATCAGCAGCAACTCCATGGCACTGGTTTGTTTGATGAGCTGGAGCCTTCAGCATGGAACACCATGACACAGATACACATGGCAAGGAAGCCAGTGGGCTTGGAGCTGCCTTGGGGGTGTCCTTGGGAGTGGCACAAGCTTGTGCTGCTTGACTGAGTAGCATTTTTAGTGAGAAGGTAATTGCCGAAGGGATGTGCAGACACATACAGCACTCAGGTGAGTGAAGCAGTTAGGAAAGAGTCTGAGCAGATCAAAAGAGCAACTCACAATGTCCCAGAGGCCAGCATGAAGACAGAGGCTGAGCAGCTCAGGTGAGCTCTCCTGGGAGGTCTGGAGGTTTAACCACATCTTTCTGATGATGCTTTCTGCTACCCTGACCAACTCTTGTGAGAGTAAGAATAAAACATACACCCAGAATACCAGTAGCACAGGGTCTGCTCATGGCAGGACTCAATCCCTCCAGAAGCCCAAACCCACAGCAAGCTTCCTCATGCTAAACAAGCAGTGTAAAGACTGCCAGTGTCTGGATTTTTAACAGAGTAAAGGAAACAGAAAGGAACACTTTAATCAGCTGGTTTACTCTATATTTTCTCCTGTACAACACTATGTGATGCATAGTGACAATGCTTGTAGGACAAAATGCAGTTAGTTTATCAAAGTTGTTATGGCATGGTGACACTCACTGTTGCAGAGGATGATCTCCCAACAAAAGGGTTAGTGATACCAGCTAAATTAGCGTGCAAATTGCACATCCATAACTGCACTTTATAGCTGAGCAGGAAAAGAAAACAAGCAGCCAAACACTGTGACATATGTGGATATATGCACCATAAAGAAGACATGAGCACAGACTTCCTCCTGTGCTTGGCCAACACGTGAGAAGGGGAACCCGTTCGTAATGAGGAAAAAGGAAATACCAGAAATAATCTCTGAAAACACAACAGCCAGAGCAGTTCCCTGGAGCCATTACTTCTCTGTCATGTGCATGTAACTGCTGGATAGACCAATGCAGACAATAAACACATGATGAAAATGCTTTCATTCCTTGTAGGTGACACAAACTATTT
>JAOXXN010000082.1:30642297-30658200 GCA_026770055.1 Myrmophylax atrothorax | reverse complement strand
TAAGTCAGCTAAAGCAGTCTGTGCTCAACTAATTCATGGGATGCATGGGCCTGGGGGGACTAAGAAAGAAAAACATCTTTCTCAGCTAAAACTGAAAAAACGAGTGGATAGTTTTACTATAGCAAGGAAAGCAGAAGTGTTTTAACAGCCTGCTGCACCCCAGAGAGCTGGCTGAAGCACCCTGAGCTGTGCTCAGGAGCTTCTGCAGGAGGGGAAGGATGGAGAGGCAGGAGGGAAGGATGGAGAGGCAGGAGAGGGAGGATGGAGAGGCAGGAGAGGGAGATGGAGAGGCAGGAGGGGGAGGATGGAGAGGCAGGCAGGTACCACAGCCAGGGGCTCACTGGGGCCGGGGCTGGTTGCTGTGTCGCTCTCAGTCCTCCTGCCAGTAAAAATATCCATTCAGTTTCAAAACTTTAGAAAATAGAAGGAATGATTTCCTGAGGAAATGGAAATGTTAAACACTTGGAAGTGAAACCATATGCTTATGATGATGAAGTGTAACTAAAACAGCTCTGAGAGCGATATCTTTGGTAGTCAGACCCTCCTGCTTTAGTGCAATCCTGTTTAACACCTGCAAAGTCACACAAAACGGAGGTGAAAAGCTGGGTGGGTCAAAGCCCTGGGAAAGCAGACAGTTCTCACTGACACCAAAATCTTTATTTAGAAAATAACACTGGCAAAAAAAATGCACATGCAAGTGGATTCTTCATCTTTCTGACAGAGTAGCAACACAGATTAATATAGAAAAAGTATTACATAAAATGCCATCATAAACATCCATAAGATAAATAAAGATAAATACTGTTTATTCCAAGTTCTAATGATTCATTTGCCTCTTTACTTCATAGCTTATGTATTGAAATATTGATTTCTTAAAGCAGCCAGCACTGAGAACATACCAGAATATTTACACCTGCACAGGTAACTCCACCACCATTTGAAGTCTATGTTCAAATTTGTTCACCAACAGACACTTTGATAAGGTTCTGAAAAATATCTGAGCTCATGCCAAGGAGAAATAATCCTACTAGTAAAATTTCCTACTGATCAAAACACACCACTGATGAAGTGAAAAACACAACACAAGGTAATGAAAGCTGCTGATGACAAAATCCCTGACTGTCAATTAAAAGGGGAGAAAATCTAATACTTGAATTAAATAAAATACTCCCTCTGCCTTGTGAAGACTTTTTAGCTGAATTTCCCATTTAAATACCTTGCATTTTTTGGCTGGCTCAAAGCATCAGCCATTTGGGAGATAAACAGTGGTCTACAGAGAGACCAGGCCCCCCTCCACTCCCACATTTGCATTATACCTGTGGATTTTGATAGGTTAGTGCTGAGCTACAAAAGTGGGTGATGACTCTTGGCTGAAAAACCAGACTTTTCTGATATTCAGTGTAAACTAGGGGTGTCTAAGTCAGACTGTTATAAAAAGTTGCACTTCTGCAACTCGCTCTGAAGGGCACCTAATCCAACCCTGCAGTCAGATGATGAGGCTTCCTTCCTCCTGTAGATGTCTGTGGGGAGGGATGAGCTCAGTTTAAATCTCACTTTTCTGGTCTTTTTGGCTTTTTAGCCATTACTGGTGTGGCCAACAATTGTAATTCCATACTATCTATTAAGTAGTATTTTATTTTCCATGTACTGGAATCCCAAGAGAAGATATTTCAAAGAAAATCATGGAGAATCGCCAAGAAGACACGCACCATGCTGCTGCACGGGAACATTTGGTCTCTCTATCGTTCTCTGCTATCTTTGGCATTAAATCAGTCTGGAATAAAACTAAGATCCAAGTGCGATGTAATTCTGATGCCTAAAAAACCCCCAGAAAACAACAACAATAAAACCCCACAAGCAAACCAAACAAATCCTCTTTAACATCTGGAAATCCCAAAGAGGATCTAGGAGGACTTAATGGTTCATTTCCTGCTCATGCTCAATGACCCAAGAAAAGAACTCATTTTTGCTCCCCCCATTTTTTTCTTTAAGGCGACTCAAAGGTCTTTTAGATGTTCCAAATCTACCATTTGTCTGCTGCTCTCTTCCTCTCACCTGCTTTGATCTAGAACAACAAAACCCACATGAAACAATTGGAAGAAATCATTTAAATACGAAGAGACCCTCATTGCCTACTCTCAGGCTGGATAGTAGGAGCAGCATCGGAGCTTGAGGGGCAGCAGTCAGTTCCTAAGACTGCTGGCACACCAAAAGTAAAACTATTTTTCCAAGGGGCTGAGGCATGTCAAAGTGATTCCCACCATCCCTGGGATGGATGGAAACTTCAGCTAGAGATGTCTTAAAATTGTATGCCTCCCTCCTCAATCAGCTTAGGGGGTATGGTGCTAAAAGAGATCCTAACCAGTCCAGCCCAAATATAAAACCACTTCTGGGGCTTTTTGTCCATCTCTGCTTTCTAAAAGTAAGTTCCCTGACAGAGGCACACAATGAAATGAAGGGCAAAGGCAAGAATTAAAAGCAAGATTAAAAATTATCCAGCACAACTAAACTAAACAGACTCTCACAGCCCATCATACACTGTGCCACTTGCAGCAATTTCCTTTCTGTCAAAAAAAGAAGACCAAAGCCTTTAAAGTTTGCAGAATTGTTTTGTGTCCAGTCAGAGTACTAATGGAAAATAAATTGCATCCTTAAACACTGAATAACCCCATTTAGAGCTATATAAATATAAATGCATTTTTCATTTAAAACCAGCAAGTCTAACACTGGTGCTTATAAAGATGTCTTATAATTTACTGCTGCTCTTCTCCAGCCAAAAGTGGAATTACCACTGTCTACATATAAACTTAATAAACAGCACATACTAAACTGCCTAGTCCTTCAGGCTGATGAAAGTTGCTTCTTATCAAAGGATCCTTTGTGGATGCTTTAAAAGGATTTAAATTGCTTTGATTGCATTATTAACAGTGTCTGTGTTGCTCTTGTATTTCAGAATAATCTGGAAAGCTGGAACATCAGCTCTTGCATTCTACAAAAGACGGTTTTTCATCTCTGATAAATATGTTTCAATAAAAAAATATAATCCTTGTGTTCAAAAGCAAGACCCTGAGATGGGCTTTGTTAACACTTCTGTAGTCCCACTGATTGCCTTCTTATTCCTCTTATTTTTTGATGGTCTTCAGCCCTGGAGATGCCATGGCCAGTCAGGACTTCATGAACTTTGCTGGGAACACATGTACTTGCAGTGCAAAACATATCAGGTTTCTCTCTTTGAGAAACTGCCAATACAGGACCATTTCTGATGAAGAAACATGGATATTGCTGTTTAAACTGTAGAACCTGACCAAGTACAGTAACATTGTGAGGGATCTCTTTTTCATGGTGCCTACTTGGGAATGCATGGAGCAACAGGAGGGAAGTTTCTTGTCCTTCTCGTCTGTTGCTTTCTGGGGTTTGGGGTTTGTTTGGTTTGGGGTTTTGTTTGGGGGTTTTTTGCTTGTTTTGGGGGGATTTACTTTAAAATGAAAGCCTGCTGTTGAGATGCTGAGCACTCTCCACTTGCCCTGTCCCCAGCAATGCATTTAACAAGTGAGGCAACCCAGAGGGTTAGAGAACATAAGACAGGACTAAAAATGTCACATTTCAGTTCATTCAAAAATTCCTAAGAACTGTGGCAGTAAGTCATGTTGTAAAAGCCTAATACGAGCATCGAGGCTCCCGTGGGGATTCAGTTACCAGTACAACTAATATTCTGTGCCCTGCAGCCATAAAATGGGGCTCAAGGACTGCCCTCCCTCCAAGCAGCTTGGCCAGAATAAGTACATTGAAGTGTGTGAGCCCAGAGTGCTGCTGGATGGCCCTGTGGCTCCTCGCTGTTTACTTGCAATGCAAACTCCCGGAGCGGAAATTCAGTCCAAGAGAGCACAGCAGAGTCTTTTTATACATTAACCACTATACAGCTCCAGAATTCACCTGGCACTTCACAGAGATTAAAAATGACGGCCCAGCTTCTGTCTTGGAGCGTGTTTACCTTGGCAAGTCTGGAGCCGTGCAGGTGCCGGATGGGAATTCTGAAGCCAAAGGGCTGTGATGAAGTTCTCTTGCTGGTGGCAAAAGCACACTCTCTCTAACCATAAATATTTCATCTGCTTTCTTTATTTTTAATAAAATATAGAAATTGTTATGACTTATGACGAGATAATGGCTTGGTAGATTCCTTATTCCAAAGGCTTAACTTACGAGAACACATTTTTTGGCCTTGGTTGATTTTTTCCCTTCGAATTTAGGATTTTCTACAAAAAATTTGGGGACCCTCATCTATGCTGTTCCAGCAAGCATTGTTTTGGCACTGACTATCCAAGTTTAATTAATTAAAAATACAAATGCAATCAAGCTTACTTGAGACAATAGAATTACCCCAAACTGGTTTTAAGTCCTGCCAACTTAATTTTCTCTGCTTGTCAGCTGTCTTTTTTAAAACAAACAAAATTTAATCTCCCGATCATCGAACATCGAATGTAATTATTCAGATGCAGACAGCGTTTGCTTTGTATAACTTCCCTTATTTCCACTCTTTTCATGGTATTAGGCTACAGGGATAAGCTCCACACATCACAGCAGCATTACACTGACCATGGAAACATTCCAAACCTTAGAGTCGGGTCGATATGGAAAAAATGTTTGGAGAACATTGTAACAGATTCGCAGTTAAACACACTTTGGTGATATATAAGGATCTCCTGAGTTGTTTTTTGAAAGCATCTGCATTGAAGCTTTGCTCATGGAATTCTATTTGAGAGTCAAATCCCACAAACAGTTGCATAAGTATGTTTGCACTTGAACCAGAACACGTTTGTGGCTTTGCTGATCTTGGACAAAGATTTTGGCAGGAGGGATAACAACCCACCCACCCTTTCTGTAGCAGCAGCAGGAGGATCAAACAAGATCCTGTGAGCTCAATATTGTCACCATGCAGAAAAACATCAGTGGGGTCCAGAGGCTGGGGAGGTACCCTGAGCTCTCTCAGAGGAGACGTTTGGTCACCCAGCCCTGTGCCAGGAGCACAGTCAGACAGCGAAAAGAAAATGCTCTGCCCTGAGATCAGGCTAGTTGCCAGTGGAAGACAAATTCTCATCCTAACAAAATCTGAGTTACCCTGCTGAGTTATTCCAGCCCTCCCCCAACAGTTTTGGTATTTTCTAAAAGTTACTTGTTCAGGCAACAGCACCGTGTCCATATGGGTCACTGCTCCAGCTCCGTTCAAAAGCAGCCTGCAGATACTGCAGGGGCAAGAGTAGCCTCAGCTGGAGAAGATCGAGCTTGTCATTAATCCTTGAGCCTCTTTAAATTACAGAAGCAAAAATTTGTTGTTGCTTCAACAATTGCTGCAATGAAGCTGATCCTTAAGCCTGCTGAAATCACCGAATCACCGTTCTGAGTTGGAAGTGACCCATGAGGATCAAGCAGTCCAGCTCTTCAAGTGAATGGCCCATATGGGGATTGAACCCTCGACCTTGGAGTTATTAGCACCATGCTCTAACCAACTGAAATGGGTGGAAAGAGTCCCATCAATTCCAATGGGTCTTTGACCAAGCCATGTTTTCCCATCTCTGTCAAGCACAACTGACATGAATAAACCACTGAGTCTGTCTCAGTTCCACAGTCCACACCAGCATGAGAGTGGAAATGCATGCACCAGGATTAATTGTCAGGGAATCTGGACTGTGAATGTGCAAAGGGAATATTTTAAAAGCTTTTTTTTTTAACCGAAATTGTCAGGTACCTTGTTCTTAAAACATATCCTCTCTTTTCCATTTGGCTGCCAGTTAGAATAACAGTACATAGAAAAGGAACAAAAAGCAAACTAGAGCAGGGAGACAGACTGACTGGCTGACAGACAGACAGATGGGCAGGTGTGTTACTCTTCCAGTCAAAAAATTCACATTACTAGTAGCAAGCTGGTTTCCATTCCCATAAAGGACACTTGAAAAGCACATACCCCTGGATCAATGCCTTTGGTGAGGTTTCCTGAGCACAGAGTCCTTGTGGCCAGTCACAAAGGTATTCAGGGCATGGTGGGCTTCCAAACTGCTTCACACTGATCACAGAAGATGCACCACCATCAAAATATCCCAGCACTTTAATGTGGTCCTTGTGCAGCCTCAGGGGAAGGGCTGCTCACACCATAACCCTGATCACCACCCCGGCTAGAAAAGGAGTTTGTCTTTATCTTCTTAAATGACTTTCAACAATGTCTCTGTGGCAGGGCCAGAGGAACGGGAAAAAAACCCTCAAAGAAATATGAAAGCTCACCTCAGAAACGCCCTGAGAAATTCGGGGAACAAACACTTGGTTGTTCTCATTTTTTTCTGCTTTGGATGGGAATGACAGAACTGGATGATTTTGTTCTCAAAGACGGTGGCTACTGACACTTTTTTATTTGGGACTTTCATGTCCAGTCTGAAAGATTTTAACTGAAGTCCCAAACTTATTTTCTGTCTAGTGCTGCTATTTAGACTCCTGCCTGGTGAAACTCTGGGTAACACTTGCTGAAAGAAAATTTCAGTAAAAGTCGCAATTTGAATGTTTAAGGTTATGAAATCTACAGAACTGTTGCTGTTGTACATAGCACAAAATAAACATCTCCATTCCAGGAAACTAATGGAGACATCTTGTGAATCACTTTCTTAAAGGCGGAAAGACTTCTGCAAAACTACTCTTTGGCTTCTAAACTAGCCCAGGCAGAAACTGAAGCAGCAAGACAAAACTTTTAGCAGGTCAGTGCGATGGCAGAAAGCACAGAGCCACCAGCACAGTCCCTCTGTGAGGGTGTATTTAAGCAGCACCCACTACTTACAGGCACATAATAAAACTATTCACGGGCATTACTTACTCTGCATGCTGCTCAACAGTCACTGCAAGTCCTAAGCATCTCAGCCCTTTTATTAGTGATTCCTTTAACAAAATGCTAGATACTACTAGATGTTACTTTGCTAAGTTCTCTTGGTTGTGTTTTTTTTTCCCCTTTCAGTTTTTCTCCTGATATTTTGAAACTCCAAACTTCAAGTACAATAAAACTCCACACTGGTAAAATTCCACTTATTTTACAAGTGTTTGTCACTCCCAACCTTTAAGAAAATTGCAAAATTAGCTCAACCACCAACCTAAATAATCAGAGAAAATAATACACTGAAAAACATAATCAACACTCACTAATTTTAAGGGTATCACTGACCTGTGAAAACACAGCCAAGTTATCACTTAACTGGGTATTTTGCTCAACTACAAGTGCTTTATTTTTTCTAATACAGACACTGACTTTGCCTTGGTTTATATTGACAGGCTGATTTCACTGCCTGCTGAGTGACAGCCCCCTCTGAGTGGGTGTGAAGGAGCTGAGCCGCTGAGTAAAATTGATATGAGAAGTGGAAAAGAGATTTTAAAATCACTTAGAGACCCCAAAGGCACTGAAAGGGGGATTGACAATGGAAAGTATTTTTTTCTCCTTCTTGACAGAAGTCTGCAGTACCAAAGGTCAATTCATACCAAATTGTTGCAATCGATGCAGAGGGTGTGGCAGCTGCTGCCCAGACACAAAAACCATGAACACTCACACTTAGTCTACAAAAAAAAAGCAATTTTAGAGAGAACTTTCACTATATTCTTATGAAAACCGGGTTGTCATAGGCAAATTATGTGAGAACTTCTGCATTTTTAAAGGTTATTCTAATATTTGCATTTTTTTCAGTTTCTCTCTTTTCTTCTTTTTTTTTCCTGTTATTTCTCAGTTTAGTTTCACAGTGTCATATGAAAAACATCTTACCCTTGAAGTGTTTCCCCCCTCATCTCATAACATTTTCTTTCTAAATTTCAACATACAGCCACAAATATTCAGCAACACAAAATAGTGGTGTTCAGATCTGCAAAACAAGGAGTCCAGACTATCACCTTCAAAGTTACTGAAAGAATTTCAGCAGACAGAAAACAAAATTGACAGGAATTTCAACTAGGGTTGCCTCCTTTGTAAGTAGTGATATGGTATTTAGGTGCTGAGAACATATTTAGACATATTGCTTCTCACTTGGAGGAGGATACTTCAAAATCCCCTTGCACTACATGTTAGATTTGAAGAAATACATTAATAACTGAGATGTGATGCTTGCCTGAAGTGTTGTCCAGCACCCTTCCAGTCAGGTGCTGACTCACTAAGGCACTGCTTTGCTCAAGGGTATCACCAGGAGGTCTGCACACATTGATTTGTAAAAGAAGCAGAGCATTAAAAAACCCACTGAGATCTGTTATTTTATAAATTTCTATACCAGGTACATGGTAAGGAGTAGCTCTGGTGTGGTAAGAAGAGAATCACAATTAGATGCCATTGGTTTTTTGAGAAATCTCTTCTCAAGTTACTCTGGTCAAGAAAATACGGGGAGGTGGGGTGGATGAGGCTAAAAATAAGAACTCTGCCACAGCTCACACTGCCTTCTCTCTGTGTGAAGCAACAGTTCTGTGTCTATAAAAGTGAAGAGACACTCAGAGATGGGGAAAAGGATCACTGATGGGGCAGCCACTTAGATTTGCCCTTTTGGTTCTACCAAGTAGAGTAGCCTCTTGTGCTTGTACCTTCATGCTGACCTCCAGAATGAGTAGGGCAGGTGTTGTACAAAGGTTTTTGGTGCTCAGATGTTTAGAGCAAGCTGTGGCTCCACCAGCAACATTCTGTGCATAGCTAGACTGCTCCTGCTGCTTCAGTCAGAGCAACAGCTGCTGGGGAGAGTTCAAAGAGTATAGAAGTCAAGATTGCCATGTACAATTATCCCCTTAGAGATGGGCAGGCTGTCCTATGAAAGTGAGATATGGGACCACCAAGTACAGTGAGCTTGGTTGGAAGAGAACCATCAGCTAAGGGTTAACAGCTACATTCCCAGGACTGAGGTGCACTGTCTCCTGGGTCCTCAGCCCAGGAACTGCACAGAAGACAGGGATTTCCTCTTCAGCAAACACATAAAATACACTTCTATGAAGGGAAAAAGGGAGAAGTCATGGAAAAGAAGAGCCACACGGCTGATCTGAAAGGAAAGCATGCTTGCAACGACACTGAAACATTAGAGACATTGTTCGAGTGCAGTTCATCCTTGCAAAAATATTATCCTCGTCTCGATGCCAAGGTCGGTGAAAGTATGGGCTACTTGCCATGGAAGTGCTGGGTATTTAGGCTAGACCTGTCATGGGGCTTATTTACTCTCTGTGCCCAACGTTTCAGACACACTCAAGTGTAGTGTTCATGTCTTGGCAGGAACTTCTCATTCATGCATTTTCTCCTGGTCCCCTTTGAGGAGTCTTCCTCCTCCGACATTGCAGTGGTTGAAATTTCATTGCTTGCTGAGAAAACCAACACTGATTAATTTCATCCTACTTGCATGGAAGAGGTAAAGTATGCAGGTCTCCAGCCAGGGACAAGGAAATCCCTGCTGCTTACATGCCACATGGAATAAGCAGCCCACGGTTGAGGCCATTGGACTTCAACAGTCTTTATTCCACCCGCAGGAAAGAAGCAATTATCCGTAGCAGCATGGAGAGCAAACAGGAAGTAATGCAACACATTCACTTTTGATTACAGAATATTTTTTTAATAAGACATAATATTCCACAAGGAAGAATTCAGCTGCAGTGTTGCATCGACGTGCCCCAAATTATTAAAGGAACGTGATTGAGGTTGCAAAGTTAAGCCTCAAAACCCAGGAAAAACCTAAATTAAAGCTGCTGTGCAGCCTGAATGCCAGCCCTGACTGTGTGTGCGTCCTGGTACAGCCTTTAATTACATCAGTGCAAACTGCTTTTCCCACAGGACCCTCACCCCATTCAGCGCACAGAACGGACAGTGCTTACTTAATGAGCAGCTATTCAGTATTTTGTTCTCTCCTCTGGTTCAATGTGTGGCCCAAGACTGTATTTACTGCACACCAGTCAGGCCTGCTCTGAAGACAGAGTGGTTCATTTCACCATGGGCCTTTCTGTGACATTCTCCACTGCAGCCTTTGAATACTTGCACCCCACCCCTGGGAGACAGAGTCCAGTTTTACAGATGGGGAACTTAAACATATGAAAGTTAAGGTAAAAAGTACCCACTGATTGGTGTGACCTGATTTTCTGTGTATTGAACTTTATATGCCATTCTCCCTGTCCAAGGCCAACCTTCCATTTGCTGTATAGGAGACCTTTGTAACCAAGAGCCAAAAATCTCAAGGCAACTACTCAGAAAATAAAAAAAGCAAAATTAGAGGCCAACTGTGAAAAACTAATGTCAAGTGACTTGCCCTCATCATATAAAATCTACCCCTGTCCAGTTCTCTAGTGTGCTATTCAATCACTTGGGCTATGAGATTATTTCCTTTGATGCTGCAAATCCCAATTTAAATTTATCACACACCTTTTACCTCATGCAATAAATGAGTCAGTCATTCTATCCTCCTTTATTAGACAACCCAGTTCTATCCCCAGACTTACTCAGGCTTTTGAACTGAGTGCATTAGGGCTCCTGGGGAAGAAAATTAAGCATTTGATATTCACAAAAATATGAATTTAAGCTGCACAGGCAGCCTTAATTCAAAATTTATTTTAGGTGTTCGTTGTTTTAGCACATATTTTTGCATGTTTAATTTCTTAAGCTTTTAGGGAAATGGAAAACTGAGGGGAAAAAATTGCTGTGGACCAACAGAGAAGGTCTTCCTCATTAGGAAGAGCTTACACAAAGAGCTGGGAACTTTGAACTGGCAACTTGAAGAATGTCCTTTTATCACAGCTTTTCCTGAGCTCTTTCCTAAGTTTTCTTTGAAACAGAAAGTCCGTCATGATGACACTCATAGTGATACCTATACCAGAGCTGAAACAGATATGTCAGTGTATCTGCTTGTGCTGCTGCCAGCTGGGAAAGGAGCTGTAAATTGTCATAGCTGTCCCAGTTCTGTGGACAGTGATTCTCATGTTTTTTCTTTCACCTTCCCTCTCTAACTTTTTGCCATCTTTCCCAGCAGTACTGCTCCTCCATTGGAACTTCCCTAAGATGAGCAAGTTCCCTCCACTTCTACAGTAAATCTCAATCTTCCTAGGTAATGGGTCCCAGATCCCCCATCCATCTGATCCCAGGACTTGTCCTACACTGGAAACATGATCTGCAAGCGGGATATGGATTTACTGCATGCAGGCAACTCTGCAACAGCTCTCCAAGTCAACACCCCTTGGGAGATGTCTGTAAAGTCTTTGTGTCTCGGTCTGAAGTGGCTCATTTCCTTCACTGGAGGGAAAAGCATTGAGAGATCCTCAAAATGGGCTCCTTCCCTGACATGCATCCTGATGGCATCTTTCATTTTTGACTGAAAGGATGTACAGGTAGATGAGTTGCAGCAAAATACTGTTAAGCTTTGTGAACTCCCTCAGCAACAACGTGCAGTGCAAGTGATCTCCTCTGGAAGTGGAATAAACCATCACACCCTTAGCCTGGGTAATTAAGGAATAGCTGTAGTGGTGTTATTTTAGCAGTGCTCATTCCCTCAGTGGAATGATGCTGCTTCTTTGCCTTTCTGATCAATCCTGGCTCCCACCTTCAGCCTGTTATTTTTAATTAAAAAAAGAAAAACACAGAAAAAAGGGGGAAAAAAGAATGCTAGAAAATGAAAAAATGTAGCACAGAAAACATCCAGCATGGAAAATATCAGACTACATAACTCTGGCAAAATCTTAATCTTATAATGTGCAATACTAGGCAACTTTAATAATGGATGGTGCTGCCCAGCCCACCAGTAACAGCAACCCTTACTCAGAAGGTTTGGCTTTGGGAGAAACTCCGTTATTATTTATTATGTGTTACAGGGCTGGTTCTGTCCTGCCTGCTGATGTTTGGGGCCCTTGACCTGTGAGTAGTCTCTCTGAATGCTGAAGGCCTGACTGGAAAACTCAGAGGATGCTATCTTTGAGGGTTATATGGGAATCAAAACACAAGCAGCTTCTTTTTCCAGAGATTTTTTTTTGGCCTAAATAGATAAACGTAAAACAGCAGAAGAGGAGGAAAAAGAAGAGAAGCTGCATAAGATTCATGCAGTGTTCTGTAAAATTTTACGATTTTTAATAATTAAGCACCTCTGTCACCTTATCAGGGATTAATATTACCTTACTTTCCTTGAATTGCATTTAGTTTTTACATTATACATATTCCACATAGGCACTCTCTTCTCTCAATACTTCTGGCACCAATATGAGCCTCTTTGGTAAGGACTCAGAAGGTTATGAATGTCTGGACAGCCTCAGTAATGAAAGGCCATTTGGGGCCGAACCATTGACCACAGCTTTAACTTGCCAGGAAGCAAAAAACATAAAATGTAAATTAGGTACTAATAACCCATTTTTCTTCTAAATCCTTGGTACAGATACACAGCATGAAGCACAGATTACGTTTTAAGAGAGATTTTGGAATAATTTGCAGTTAAAAATATTGTATGGGACCTTGTGTTGTGGCCTCAGAAGAGACTGAATTGTGAGTTGTTGCTGCTGCCCTTGAACCCACTTCAGTCAATGGAAAGTTTCATTGGCACCTGGATTTGTTGCTCTGGGTAGCTGCCTAGCTACCAGCAAAACCCAGCACATAATACTGTCATCAGGGAAAGAGGAATGTTCAGTCCAGCAAGCAAGACATGCATGGAAAAGTACATTTCTCCCAGCATGTTTTGCAATCTCCATGCTATTCCCTCCCCATCTTCATTTCCACTGATCTCATCTGTGGAGATGAAGTCAAGAAGAAAACTTAGGAAGCAGCAGTTGCATGGCAAGATCATTTTACTGCCTGTACATGACCAGCATCATCCTTAGCACAGCTCTGACCCTCTGAATGGGGGCAACCCCATGTGAAAAAACAGACATACAGCTCCAGCACTTCTCAAGTCAAGGGATCCGAAGGCAACTTGGGGTTGGTTGGGCATGCTTAGTTCACATGCGAATTTGATATTTAAAACTGTGGTCTTAAGACGTGTTCTTCAGGTGTGAACTGCAGCCTCCAGCTGCATTATGGAAGAAGGCTGGAGTGTCAGTTCCCCCTTAGAAACCGTTGTTCTTGTTCTTTTTGCTGCAACCCAACTATGAGGAAATGACCAGCTTTTCTTTTTCGTTTGGGCCCAGAACTATCTAAAAATAAAACATGTGGAACAAGCTTCTTGAATTAATTATGCTTCAGGTAAAAATAAAATAAATGTGCTTGGCCTTAATGAGATCTATAACTGCTCCTACACCCTGTGGCACACATCTTTTTTAGGCAAAACCTGGAGTCTTGCTACCTTTCAATAGGTCACTACACCGGACATAGCTCTACAGCTCAGTAATTTCTACAACTCTTTTCACCTAGAAAATAAGGTATTTCAATCAATACTTTTAAAAATTAAGTAAAGACCTGGTTTGGGTCTGCAAAGAGGGGAAACCTGTGGCTACACCACTGATATAAGACTTAAAGAGAAGACGGGAGCAGATCTCTGCTCCACCCTTGCAGAATTGCTTTGCTGGAATAATTGCCTGAAAAATCTCCCAGAGAAGCAACGCAGAGAAAACGAAGTCACATCTCCTCGTTCACTCTTCCTGTTACTAATTTGTAGCATTATTACTAATAAAGATTATTTTACTGTGCTAATGCCTAATCATGGCACAGGGCCAAGCACATATGGAGAGGACCATGGTGCTAGGCACTGAATAAACACAGAAAAACAGGGCAGTCCTACCCGAGGAATGGAAAGGTTTAGAGAATACGAAGAAATATTCATTGCTTTTGGATGTCTTTCAGAGACACCTTCCAAGTCTTCTCAGGTTCAACCACTACTATTGATGTAGCAAAAGAGAATCATGACTTCAACGGGTAAAGAAGGAGACTTCTAAAAACACACATTCTGGCAAAACAGGAACAGACTAAACAAGCCTCTTGAAGAAATATGCATTTCAGAAACTACTCTGATTTAAAAGCTCTGGTTTTTCATCCTTCACCCCTTGCATGGACCAGTGGTGCAGCAGCATGCTAGAGACATCATAGGATAATTCAGGGACATTAATGCTGTAGAAAAAGCAACAATACTGCAAGAGTAAGAAAATAAACTTTGATATTACAAAGAAAAAAAAAGGAAAAGAATACACAAGGTCTGCTCTAGTGAGTGGTATCATTATTAATGTGACTCATGACTTTGTGGTCCTCAGAGCAGAGCCAACATGCCTCTCCAGAAAGCAGGTCTTAAGGGTATAGTATATACATTACTAGCAAAGGACAAGCACCACAGTTTCCTCTCACATAATTATCCAACAATGCCATTTAATTGAGCAGAATATAAACACTCAGGCTGGAATTTGGCCAGGACACTACATTTAACATCCTACTCTAAATAAAAAATGCCATACAAGCTGCAGTGTCCAAGCAGAACAAACACAAGCTAAAGTAAAAGATTTCATCTGATAATCCCCCTCACAACAAACTACATGGACCAGAATTTACAGTCCTGGACAACATCAAATGTGTGGGTCAACCTTGGCTGCAACTGCCAAATGAGGTAGAGCATTTGGAGAACACTTGTGGATGACAGCAAATGTCTTTTGCCTTGGAGTGTCCCAGGTAAGTGCCCCAGGAAAAAAAAAAACCATCTGCAAAAGGTCTCTCTTTCACCCTGTCCCATTGGCCCGCTCCCTTGAGCGTATCAGCGTGCTCTCACATGAACGCACTCATAATGTGCCGACAGCCTCCCCATTTTTTGGATGTCAGACTTAAAACGAAAGGAAATTTGGGTATTTGGAAGGTTGTCACCTTATCCTCTGCCAAAGACCAGGAGAATTTTCTTTCTTCATTTTTTTGGGAGTGGCCAAACCACTTTTGAATCACACAGTCAACATGGTGAGTATGGCTGACTTGCCTTACTTTCCCCAGAATCAATCCACACTGTTCAGTGACAGCAGCTTGTGCAAATACTGGCAGGAAGTCAGCAAAGACTCGACAGAAGGAAGACATAAAATTTCCAGCACAATTAAGAAAACTGGTTTTGGTTACTCTTATCAATCAATACTGATTAGATCATTAAGAGTGGCCAGATCTGGCTCTAGTGTGCAATAATCTGCTTGCACCTCTCACAGATGATATTTTCACTGAGCAGACACAGAACTTCCCTTTTCCTCAGTTCCTTGTGTTGACCAGTAGGATTTCATCCATTCTGTCACCCTTGGCACAGCCTTACTGAAGGTATTGTAATACATTATTCAGATAATTCCCCTCTTCATCCATCATTGTGAAAAGTTTAACAAATATTGCAAGATAACCCAGGAATTCATACAAAGTCCATTGATTTCAAAGGGAACTATGATACTATGGAGTTCTCCAAATCAGATAATTTATCTAATTGAAATGGTTTGCTTCTCTTTTTTTCCCAATTCAGCATTCTTGGGAGACATTTTAACTTGTGATCTTCCTCAGTTTCTTATCAGATTTTCCAGTATTTTTACTCCAACCTTGACATCATTTTCTGATTAAATAACTGAAATCACCTGAAACAGATCATGTCTTTCAGCACATACTCAGAGGGGCCCAATGACGGCCCAATGACTTTGAAAAGCTCAGTAAGCAAGGCCAGGGCTTTGAAATTTCCATGTAGGCACCCACATTTCAGTTGGAACACATCTGGGTTCCTCAAAAAAACTAGTGGGGAGGGAAGGTAAGAAATCACTGATTAACAAACTCTGACTTTGTTACTGCCCACAGTTAAGACAGAGAACACTTTTTACTTCTTGTGTCTGGTATCACATCATATCTTACAGCTCTACAGCAGTCCAGCTCCACTGATGGCATTGCCTTCATTTTTGGATCCCACAATATTCCATGTCCATGAGTTGGCGGTTGAGTTCTGGGTAAGAGCAGTGGTTTCAAAGAGCTACAGT
>JAOXXN010000082.1:30608800-30628427 GCA_026770055.1 Myrmophylax atrothorax | reverse complement strand
AAAACCCCACCCCAACCAACCAAATAAAAGGTCAGAAATAGCATTTCAGAACCTAAATCATTGGCATACTTAAAACTACTCACTTTAGGATACTACACCTTTGTAAAGAGCAGCACTTTACTTGAGGCCATTTTCACTGTAAAAACCAAGGCTGATGGAACAACAGGGAGAATTCCCTTTGCAACTTACAACATATTAAGTCAGATTTGCATCCAGCAGGTTCTGTACCTTTAGAAATTGGTCAGGGTTTGTGTGTTTGTTGAGTGGCCATAAGCTGGGGAAAACCTACAGTCTTTTCTCCTTCCACTCCTCTTTTCTTTACCTCCTTTTAGCTCTACAGCAGAAGATGAGGGAAGAGAATTTTACTGAAGGAGACCATGAAAAGGCTTTCAAAACATTCCACATATTTTCCCTGCATAAACACGCTGTGAATTTCTCAGGTAAATAGTGCCAGGGCACTGTCACTCAGACCCCAGGAGTTCACCCAAGTTAGACAAATTATGCTGCCTGTTATCTCAGTTGTTACAGATTCTTGCCTCTCATTCATTCCTTGCCAGTGGCTGGATTTTATGTGTAGGGGAGAAAAAGAGTCTCAAATGCTGAAGTTAACCTTTTGTGGTGAGACCAGTAATGCTGGGCTCTCCAGAGGAAAATGCAGAAGGAATGCCTTATTTGCCAAGGCAGCAGCCAAAAAAATGCTCAAATTTGGCAGGTATGAGCAGGAGAAATGCAGTGCTATGGAAATGGCCATTGCAAGCTCCGTTCCAAATCTGCAGAGTTTGGCCCACATCGATAAAACAAATCACATTCAGAAAAGTTTAACATATCCTATAAAAAACCTACATAAAGCAATGTTGTGGTTGTGGTTTGAATAGAGGATGGTGCTGCTGAGCAAATCTGCCTGGCAGAGCTAGTGCCTGTTGCTTCAAACATCATAGCCAGACTATAATATATACTAACCTTCAACTACAATCACCAAGTCTCACTTCCTCCCTGATAAAGAGCTCCTTATTAGAAGGGAATGCAGGATGTGATGAGGGGATTAATTTCTGAATGTCTTTTTCCAGCCTTCTTGGTCCTGGTAAGTAGATACTGAGTTTTATTTATGCAACACTTCCAAAGAAGGAGAAAGGTCTTACCTATGGTTCTTCGGAGATCTTCACACTGGCTAATGTGAGGGAATTTCAAGATTTCCTTCCACTTTTTGCTTTTGCCTTTGCGTTTCCCTCCACCCCCTGCAGAGAAAGAAATATCAGGATTAGATTGCTTTAGGGGGCACAGTCACATCCAGAGATCACCAGTCCAGTCACAGTTCCTATGGATACCATTCATAATTAAAGCTGAGACACCGTGGGATTGTGTACAGGTAGATGCCTGGACGTGTCCAAAGCCAGGCTGGATGGGACCCTGACCAATCTGTTCATTGGAAAATGCCCCACCTATGGCAATGGGGTTGGATCATGATAAGTTTCAAGGTCCTTTCCAACACAAATCATTCTATGATTCTATTATACAGATAAATCTGAGCTTGTTTGGCCTTAAAACAGACCAAGGAGGTGGCACCTGGCAGAAGATCACATTGCTAGAAGTTGGGAGTCGAGGCTTGTGGCCCACCAGGTCCAGTTGAGGTGACAGTACTCAACCAAGCATCTCCAATGTCACCTCTGCTCCAACCGACAGCCATTTCACACAAGTCAAATAATCCTGTAAAATTACAGCTCACACCTTTCAACATGGATATACCCCTTCTGGTTTGGGATAAGCCCTGATTGCATCCCAAAAGAAGTGCTGGAAATTGAAGACCAAAATTCAATTCTCACCATCCCCTCCTGCCCCTCACATTACATGTACTGCCAAAATGGAATTACTGCTGGTGTTACACACGCTGTTGCTTCCACAGGAGAACAGTAGGATAAAATTAGCATAATAGTCTCATGAGGAAAACATCTCTTTCTGGTTCTTTTTCCCCTCTTCTCACTCCTCCTTGAGATTTCCTGAACTGGCTTCCCCTCCAGGCCTTTCACCATCCTCATGGTGCTCCTTTGGACACTCTCAAATAGCTTAATGCCTTTTTTTATATTGTGGTACCCAAAACTGCCAGAATATTCAAGGTGAGGCCACCCCAGTGAAGAGCAGAGCAGGACAATCACCTTCCTTGACTGTCTGGCAGTGCTGTGCCTGATGCACCCCAAGACATGCTTGGCCCCTCTGGCTGCCCAGAACCCTTGTAAACTCAGTTCTATGCACTGATATCAAACCTCCACGGGAATTAAATGAACTACATACATATTTTCTAGCATTGGGGAAGGGATGGGAAGGAAGGCAAAAGCAAAGAGGGAGGGAAACTGCTGGGCTGGTGTCAGAACAGAATGATCCCCCCTTCAACAGCTGCAGGGTTTGAATCTGGATTTCTTGATCCCTTCCTCAGGCTGTCAGCTTCTAGAGTAGCTCATCCACCTCCACATACAAATGTGCCCCTCTTTTCTGGCTGCTGCCTCTGCCACTGCAGGGACCCACTCTGCCCTTACCAAGGATCAGACAGACAGGGGTGCTGCAGCAGGACAGGCAGGAGCTCTCTGCTCTAGGGATATGCAGCTGCTTGGGCAGCAGTGCCTGCTCAAACAGTATTTCCCAACATTTCTGGCACAGGAGGAAGTGGGAGTAAGCCAGATGAAAGCATCCTTTAGGGTGGATCTGCTCTGCACTGGTACACCTTCACCCACTGAAGGTCTACCCTCTAGGCCCAAGCACTGGAGATTGCAGAGCACACCTGCTTCTCCAGCCACCTGTACAGAAGTCCTCACAAAATGGTTGCACCTTTAGCAGCATCAAGCAGTGCAGACCATTGCAAACCAGCCTTTTGCTCTAAATGACAGCTCTGAGGTTTGTGCAGAGCTGAAATGAATCTGCTAAGATGGGCCAGAACATTTTTAAAATCCATTCGATGTAAAATATATATTGATATATTTACATTGGGTGATGTATTTCCGACATTAAATTTCCATCAGAACTGGAGAAGGGCTCTGTGGTCCCCTGCTACAGCCGTGATCGATGCAGCCAGCATGTTCTCCTCTCTTTTGTGGCTATCCTCCAAAAATAAGCAGCCTTGCCTGATGAATCATTTGCTCTTAGCTGAGCGTGAAGGAGCGTTACTGCTTTGCCTGTGACGTCTTTATGTTAAAGATTCTGATCAAGTGCTTTAATCGACCTGACCTTTCCGCTCTCAGCTTTTCTTGTGGAGCCAGCAGTGTTTGCTGGCTCCAAACCTTAATTCTGGGGGGTTTGAAGGACATAATGCAGTGAGACAGCTGAGACAGAGTAAATTGTCTAACAGAGCTAAAAGCTGAAGGGGGAGGTTTTTCTGAATAGGTCAGTCATTGTGCAGGTTGCAGAGGGAAGCTTTTCACACGTTGCCTTGATTGCTGCCTTTGCACCATCTATTCTGTACAGGATTTGCAATCTTCAAGGTAGCTTCTCAGGGCAAGACTTGACAAGCATGCCATGTTTTAGGTGTGAGTTCCATCGTATGGGGTTGGAGGGTCTGACTGCTTTAAAATCTTGGTTTGCTGCTGCTGACGAAAGGTGAGCTGCCAGCAACAGCAGGAAATCTCAGCTCCGCTCCTTGCATGCACTTTACAACTCAGCATTTGCAAACTGAGGGTTGAAGCTAATTCTCTAACATGTCAACCAGTCCTACAGGAAACAAAAGCATTTGCTCTACATCTTACCTACTGAAAAATACATGGCTTTTTTCATATCATCTTGTGATGCCACATGGCAAATCTAGCTCTGATCTCTGCCTGCAAGGAGAGACATAACCAGAGGCACACATGTAAAACATTTACAAGCAGGAGCTACCCTTAGCCTAAAGTGCCAACTTCTTTTCACTGCATTATTCAGAATATACTTACTCTTCTAACACTGACAGGAGACAGGAAAATACCTCCACACTATTAAGCCACTGAGATATTAAGTGGCTTGTCCAAAATTGCATGAGAAATCAGATACAGGAAGGAGCTGAAGAAACCAAGGCACTGAGCCTGTTAATCCTGTCAAAGACAGCATCAGGCCATGCTCCTGCTCTGCTGATTAAAGATATTTCACAACACAGAGTAAACCATATTGTTGGGTGAATTCATTCCAGCATCATGCCTGTAGAATATTCCATTCATGCCTCATGCCACCCTGCAAGGTGGCTTTTCAGCATGGCTAAGCTGGCCTCCTACTGTTGCTCTGCTCTTGCTCAAGTCGATAAGCCAGAATTACACCCCATGTTGCCAGGCCTGGCTAACCCAAGACAGCCTAAAATTTCAATGCCTTCAACTGAATTAACTGCAATCTAGTTAATCCAGTTTAGCTAAACTATCCACAGATCACTGGAGGATGACTGCAGCTTGTGTCTTCCATTTGGCAACAATAGCTGGGTTGTCATCCAAGGCCTTCCCAACGAGAGTACAGAACTCTGTATGCTTGGAATGCTAGACCTAGATTACAGAGCACGTGAAGCAGTGAAATGAACTCCAAAATGCATTAAAAGTCAAAAAATAATGGTTAGTGCCCTATTTCCACTCAAAAGATGTTTATGTTTCCTCTCCTCTTCCTCTTGCCAGCTTTTCTTTACTCACTGTCTCCCATCAAGGCGTTTGCAGGTATATGGCATATATGGAATTGCCACATATACCATATATTTATTAGGATAAGATATTAAGATATACAAAGATTACGGTCTGTCCAGTACAGGACAGACTGCAGGCAGCTTCAGAGGAAGATCTCGGAAAGCTGCTTCTAAAATATTTGAAAAGCAGGAATTTTCTTTCCTATTTTTTTAATTAACAAAGTAAATAACAAAATATGAAGGTGCTTCCAAACAATTTTGTCTTCTTTTTAAGAACCCATGCTACTGAAATTGAGGCTGTTCTCATGATCCTGGTGAGTGCCCTGAACTGTTGGGTGCCTGCATGCCTCATGTGGGCAGGAGTCCCAAAGATTGAGTGCATTTGTGAAGGAAAAGAATACTAATTTTAATCTGCTTATTTTCCTAGAGGACCTCTTCCTAATGAGACAGCATGAATAAAACTCATCAGCCCATCGTTTTCCCCTAGGAATTTTTCATGTCTAACACATCTAGCCTCCAAGGCAAACAGTTTCACCCTCATTAGATCTGCTTTACATGGAAGTTCTCCCAGTCCATTATTCTTCTTTCATATTAGTCCCACCTATGCTCAGCTGTATTAGCAAATAAAGCCAGCTTGTTTTCAAAGAATGAAAGACACTGCTTGCTATCTGCCCTTCATCCTGCCCTCCTCCTCGGGGAAAGCAGGAAAAAAACAGGAACCCTGGTTTATTCTTACAAGATCTTAGATGATACTTCTGACTAACTTGTGCTTAAAACAAGCACTTACAAGACCATTAGGAACCTCTTTATGGATCCCCTTCTATTTCAGATCAAGGAAAAGAGAAGAGTATGAGGGTTGGATTTTCAAAAGCAGACAGGTGTCCACCATCCACTGGGATCCACTGCCTCTGACAACCAGTCTCTAGAGGCTCTGTTTTAAAAGATACAATAAGAAGTCCACAACAAGCCCTCAGAAGAGAATCATGTTTCACAGCTCCTCTTAGGGATGCCAATCTGCCTTTATCTCCCACAGCCTCTTTTGATGAACACGGCTCCGAACAGTCACAGCCCATGGTAAGAGTTTTGTGCCCACCTTCCCTGCTGCCACAGCATGTTTGCTCATTAATCATCTGCATGTTCCTACAAATACCTAAGCCTGACAACCACTGTGCAAAACATCCCATTGCTTTTTGGAAATGAGCAGCAGATGTATTTCATGTATAAGCCTTCAAAACCACAGAGATGGGAATTTCATAAGCAAAAACACAACTTTCTCTCCAGCAGAGTCAGGATGGCTTTGCTATCTGGTTACCAGAGTCAAAATATTTTGTATACAACTGGCATCTAAAGTCCTATTAACATTGGCTTGCAGAAAGTCACTGTGCATAAACAAACACTTATTGCAGGAATATCTACCTGTGATTTAAATAAGAAGTCTAGTAATGCTGTAAGTACTGACAAGTGGCTGAAACATAACTTTAACAACACATTTTATATGTTAATAATAATAATAATATGCTTTTATAACATCCCCTGCCCTGAAGGGATGGAGGAAGCCAAGAGATTAGTCTTTGAAGATTGATCCTCAAGGTTTAACTATCCTATGTCAGGCCATTTTGGTACTACTCTGGGAATATAAATAAGTCTTTACATAAGCTACCTTTATGCCTAGTCAGAGCACATTGAAAGGATCCTAATTAAACTGAAAAAAACAGGCCTTTGGTTTTTTCTGTTAGTCTTGGGTAGGCATCCCAGTTTGTGGCATCCTCCATACAACTTTGCCTACATCCTCCACTAAATACTTTTAATGAATATTTGAGATTATTTCACAAGTTTTCTTTGGGGTTTGTGGTCAGTTCACATGTACTGTGCATACATTTCATTGCTGCACATGCTAACAGAGAGTTGTTGGTGACATAATTTCCCTCAATGCAGCTTAATTTTGCCCTGCATAAGCACCTTATGTCTATCACGAGGTCTCTCTCTTTTACACTTTGTATTCAACTGTATTGTGTTTATCTGCTTTTGATGAATGAGTGGAAAGAGATTGTTGGCTTTTATGTCACAAACAAAAATAATCCAGAAGATACAAAGCACATTGGAAGTTTACAATCTATTAAAAAAACAAACAAACTGTAAATCTTGCAAAAATAAAACCAGCTGTTATCTAAAATAGTCAAGTTAAGCACAGTCCAAAATTTTAACTTCTTATTCTTGACCTCAAAGTAAACTGGGCTACTGGCACAAGTCCAGGCAGTTCTGCTGTGTTTAGAATGCACTACCATGTCTTGGGTAATTCAACAGGCTGTTCCAATGAACTGAGGCTGCAAGTGGGAAGGTGCCTGGGTAGTATCTGATATTGTAGTTGGCAACAAGAGTAGAAGAGACAAGGCAACAAGTGAATCTGGAGCCACTGTGCTTCTTTGGAAAGCTGTTTCTGGATCTATAAGGCCTCTTGGAGGAACATGTAGAAGCTATGATGTCTGAATCTGGGAAGTATTTAGAGATTTTGTCCAACAGTGGTGTAGCTGACAGAAAAAATTTGACTGCAACATTTCAGCATCAATGACTACCATGGGAGACCAACCTTTTGAACAGGGTTGTTGAGAATCAAGGTTATCACCCTGCCGAAAACACTGTATCTCTCAGTGGAACTTGACTCTAAACTGGAGTTGAGAGTCAGTATTTCAAAGTTCTACAAAATTCTGATTTAAAGAAATTAAACCATTTCTTTGTGACAACATTTGAGTCATCTCAGTTCTCTAACGTCAAAACATTACCACAGAACATATCAAATAGAATATTAAGATATTATATCATTGGAACAAAATGAGTACAGTAAATTGACACTCTTTACTTTGTTAAAATCATGCTTCTATATTGTCAATAAGAAGTTAGAAAAATCAAATCTTTTTTTCTTTTAGGTAGACACTTTCCTGCAAACCCTTTAATTTTTGACAAAACCTCATTCTCCAAAAGGAAGATTCTTTTGTCAGAAATGTTCTCAACTGTCACATGCTTGGAAGTACATGAGAATTAAAGAAAGAATGTGCTCTCCTCATATCTGAATGTTCTGGTGAATCTAAATTCCCACATTCCTTACCCGTTCCCTTGAATCAATTTGCACAGCTGTGAATTACATTGACTGCAGAAGACCTGCTTCCCATTTTTCCAAAGTAAGAATTCAATTCCCTGCTCTAGAAATCCTGCTTGACTAGGGCTTGATAACATCTTTCCAGGAAGGAACTCCTCTTTAAGAAATGGCTTTTTAAACTTATAACCTGTTCTATATGTTTATTACCCTGTTCAGTAAGAGGTATGCAAGCTGCCAACTGATGCTTCCAAACCCAAACCTGCAAACACAACTTGAGGTGGTCCTGTGCAGGGTCAGGAGTTGGAGTTGATGATCTTCGTGGGTCCATTCCAACTCTGGATATTCCTATGACTTTTTGAACTCATCACCCACATACAGCCCACGTAGGCTGCTCAGGAGCATGTGCAGTGCCCCTGGATGCAGTGGTGTTCTTCAAACAACCCTAACATCCTCAGGGCTGGCCCCTAAACCCAAAGTACCTTGAAGGGACATGCAGGTCCCAGTTGGACACTGAGATAAATTACAAGAAATCTAAGGCGGCTCCGCTGATCTACATTGTGCCAACACAGCAGCACAATGGGCAGCACAAGACAGGCAGAAGGAACATCCAGGGAAACCTGCCTGGTACAGGCAACTACATTGGGCTCAACTCTCCTGAAAACTAGAGCCAGTTCCAGGGGAAGAACATGTAAAAAACCTAGCCCTGAGCAGGGAACGATGTGGGTTCTGTCTGTCCCTGTCAAAGAGCTGTGTGGGCTTTTTCTCCCACAAATAGTTCTGCAGTCTCTAAAATAAGAACTTAGCCTCTGTTCCTGACATTTGAGTTTTATAAGGAGTATTTCTGAACTATGGGGAGGAGATCCAACTGGATGGGAGGTGAGAACTCAAGCGTTCCTATCAGCAGTCTGTAGCCAAGATCTGAGAATTATGTTCTATTCTGCTTTTTTGCCCTCACCTAAATAAACTTACCAACAAGCCTAAAGAAAAGACTTTTACTAAACGTCATAAAAATTAATGATTTGAGACAGGCTGTTGTATGAGGCCTGACTGATTTATAGGTTCCACCAAATTGGTAGAATCAGTAAAGCTTTGAGGTGCTCTGATAAGAACACAGAAATCCAGATGTGGTTTGCTTTCCAATACATAAATAACAGCACACTCTTTCAGTTTTGATGGCTTATGTTTGAGCTGGGAAAACAGCCACCAGGAAAGTAAAGAAAGAAACATGTAGAGTCTCTGTGAGGGAGGCAGAAGAGCAAATCCCTCAAGGACCTGATTAGTCAGTCCTGCTCTCTGGCAGGCAGACTGGCAGACCCCAGATGTTTAGGGATGCAACACACAGGTCTCAGCTCTACTGAGCCTGATACAAAGTGACTCTGCAGTCCCTCTGTGCTGCCTACATGTGCAATTATTCTACCAAATCCCTGCATTACCACAGTCTCTCCTCCCACATTTAATCTCAGCAGGGATGAAAGCCCAGCAAAGGTGCTGATGTGGGCACTTGAGTAGAAGGGCACTGAGGAGATGTCATCAGGTCCCCAGTATGTTTTGATCTTGTGGCATTCTTGCATTTCTGCAGTGGTCTGGAGGAGTATTCAATCAGCCTCACAGTGCAGGGAGATAACCCAACAGCCATAAAAGCTGTCCTTCAATGTGCCTGGCTGGATTCAACCTTCCTTCTCAACACATCAGCATCAGATGCCAACATATCAGCTCAGACAGTTGGTATAAAAAAGCTAAAAATTGCAAACATTAATCTGGGAACCTCCTTAGCAGCTGTGCCTATACACTCAGAATTGTTTTAGAGCAACTTCTCTTCTGTGAAACTTCAGCCCTTTTGCTTCCAGAGTCAGCCAGGAAGAAAAACGCAGCATTGTCAGATGTTTCAGAATGGATCACTTTCCCTTTGGGATCAGGATCAAACACATTTCTCTTTACCACAAAAGCAGATAATGACCCAGCCCATCTTCCTGGCTCTCCTTGGTCAAATAACACATCAGACACTCAGATGTATGCATAAAGCACAAATTAAACCTGAGATATATGAGAAGCCTTCAAATATGCCATAGAGGAAATGGGGAGAGAGATATGAAACCCCTCTGAAACACCTGGTTACAGCAAGCATTTGCCAGTTGTAGTGAGTGGCTGGCAAAGGGGGAAAGGTGCAGAGGCAGGCTTTGATTTGGAGAAAAAAGCATCTATATGTGTACCAGGGCAAAGGTGTAAGAGGGCACAGGACTGATGCAAAAGGACATGGCCAGCTTTAGGGGAGACTTCCCCCTTACCTAGCTACAAAACCTGGCTTTGGCCCAGTCATCTTGCCCAGCAACAGGGTACTAACAGGAGCTTTCTGTGGATCTTGCTGGCACACCCTGCTAAAACACCCCTGAAATCACAGAAAACATCATCCTCAAAAATCACTGACAGCCCAAGACATGATGGTAACAGTATGGTATGCGTCAGCATTTGGGATCATTATTGTAAAAGGTTACAGAAGGGATTCGGGTTAATGGAGGTAATCTGTGATTATCTGTTGCAACAGATTGCTCTGCCAGTGACTCATTCCTTCTGCCACAATATATTGTGGGTTGCAGCTGCAAATAGCAAGGAGGATGGAGCTGGCTCCCAAGCTAGGACTGTGTCTGTTGTTCAGAGAAGGCCCTGTAGGAGAGGGTGCCAAGCCACTGCAGGTGTGTGACAGCCTGGCAGAGCCCCTCTGAGGGGAGTGGGCTGTAGTGGTGCACCACAGTCCCTCATTCACGGGTGTTACTATAGCTACCAGCTGAAGGACTCCACACAAAAAGCAGAAATAAAAAAAAAAAAGAAAATTAGGAGGTAGAAGACAAAAAACAAGGAAACTTGCTGTAAAGCGAAGGCAGAGGGTTCCTCTGATTAGCTAATGAAGTGCTTCAAAAGCAGCGGCTGAGGAATGAGGCTTGCAGGCTGCATGGCGTAAGCGTCAATGATGCAAGCAGCTGGCCCGCGCTGCCCGCCTCTCCCACCCACCCACCGCGACCCCGAGAGCTGGCACCGGCCTAATAAACACAAAACAGAGCTCTGTGCCAGCTATGGATTAACTATTTCCTCATCGTTCACAAAGTCCTGCACTTGCACTGGCTCTTAGTGCAGCCCTGGGGCCAGAATTAAGGCAAGGTATTGATTTGGGCCATCAGCTCCCCGGGGAGCAGTGTGGAAACTGCCATGAAGGACAATGATCCAACCACCAGGGACCCCAGGAGAGAGCAAAAGCCAGGGACTGTCATAGCCTGGAAGATGGAGGAAGAAGAAGAAAACAGCACCACACAGCAATCCCACACCTCCCACGGAAAAGCTCCTGCCCCAGGCTGGATGCCCAAGGTAGCCCAAAGCACCAAAAGCAGCTGCAGCCAGGGATGGACACTTCTAATATGTACATAAATCTAAACAAGTGTATAATTCTTGCTCACATGCTTCCCTGACAGCCAGCTGTTCCTTTTGCTTGCTGTTATCGTCACTCAGAGATTAATGTCCGCTGCCTGGCACCGCTTATTAGCAATTTTTATTAAGAAGCACATACACTTGGCTGGTGGTGGGCAAAAGCTAAGCCTTTAAGTAAATAAAATACTAGGACAGCTCGCAGGGAATGACAGAGAACAGATATCTGCAGGGTCTTTACCCTGGCTCTGAAAGCCAATAATGGCAGGAGGTCAGAGATCAGCGGCTTAATTGTCCAGCGAATTAATGGTGACGAACGTCTGTTTCCCCTCTTGTTAAAACTGACACCAGATATTTCAGAGAAAGCAGAAGGACACTTGGCTACAAAGGAATGTTTTGATGGCTGAAGCTGAGACTGTTGCCAGTCCCAGCCCGCCAGAGCAGTGCAGGTCAAACGAAGTCACTGCAGGAAACTGCTGCTGACTCCAGCACAAACCAGAACCTTCTGGGCCCAGTCAAGCAGACGCTCCCTTTGGAAAGAAAGATTGACTGCTTATATTAAAAAAAAAAAAAATCAGATCAAGATCCTTGATTATACAAGCATAAAAAAAAATAAAATAAAATTGGGAGAGTGATATTTGCATCATGAAAATCAGCCTGCACTTGTTTCCTCCCATTCTAAAGAAAAATTGAGTGCAACAGGAAAAAAAACCACAAAACCCCAAACAAAGAAAAAAACAACCAAACAAAAACCCCAAACAGAACATATTACAAAGGCAAAATTTTTCTTTACATTTTCCCTCTCCAGAAAACATCCCTCTCTCATTGTCCTGCACAACCCTGGTTCAGCAGTGCACCTCTGAGTGGAAAGCATCATCATGGGAAGAGTAATGAAACCAGGAAATATGAGGGAACCACTTTCACTCAGTTAGTGCCATTTTGTGAACCTGGCTAATACTTTTCTATTGAAACAACTTCTTCCACAGTGAAGAATGAGGTCTACTTATTTATTTTCTTCTTGTTGCTCAATCTCACTTCAATTCAGACTTTCAGGTGTAGCTGTAGGAACAAGGATGAAAGCTTCCCTTTGTTTTAAGGTGGTTATGTTAGTTTTGAGCTGTTGTGAAAGAGACTAAAGGGCACATCCTTCCCCTTCATCCAAATATATGTGAACCCCTCTGGTGTTTAATTTAAGCTTCACAAACAAGGAACAAGTGCCTTCTGGAAACTAAAAGATACAGTAGCAACCTACCAGTCAGTTTCAGACAACCATGAAGTGACTTCTTACATCATTAATCATTCCATTCCTTATGGGACGCCTTTAATTAATAGTGGTAATATGTAACACTGTCAACAGGGATGTGTAACATTGAATTAGGAGACTAAAGCCTGAGTATTCTTTCAGCAGTGTTTTCCACAGAGGTCATGATGACCAGGGAACAGACCCACTGGTTTTCAAGTAAACCTATGTGCTCAGTCTCTGACTGAGCTAATTAGAATGGTGCCTTTAGCATCACTGCTTTTAAGTGTCTGCCAGTATGTCCCTAACAAATCACCAGGTTCATGCTTTTCTAGCCCAGACAGAAGGGTCTGGTGATCAGGTCAGAGTCAATTCCATCTCCCAGGCCAGTGCACTTCCACCCCTCAACTGCAGGCTACTGAACTTCAATTAACAAATGAGAAGTTAGTGACAAGCCATCACTGAATGATATATTTGTTTGCTTCTTGCTCCGGCTGCTCATCAATACCCTGGGGATGAAGGATGCTGGGTCTACAGGGCTAGAAAGACTTACCATGGTCCTCGAGGGTTAAGGGAGGCATCTGGCTCAGTAGTTCCAGTGTGAGGGTGGTCTGACCTGCACATGAACACATCCCCACCTGGAGTCCACCAGGCAGACAACAGTCTCTGCAGACCCCAGGGCCCACGTCCTGCCAGCTGAGCAAAATTAACAGAAGGGCTTTGGCAGTAAAAGCCTGTAAGCTGTTGCTTCAGAGAGGGCAGTGATCAGGGTGCAGCCTGTGCCACCTGTGACAGTGCTGGAGGTACAGGGCAGAGCAGCACTGCAATGCCAGGGGCATGGCCAGGTATAAAGTGGGTGGCATGGAGTGTGGTTCTTATAAATGAGGTCTATATACTACTACAGAGTCACTCTAGAGCTGAACAAATCTACAAGGAAGGCACCATCTCTGCTGCAAGAAACACTTTCTGTTCAGGTGTTTTATGAAATCCGTATTTCGGGTTGTTACTGTCATTCCTTTTTAGGTGTTAGGGCATAGAAAAGGAAATTCAGCTATTGCTTTAGATTATATTCTGATTCTTAAACTCATGAGAGCAAAACCCCAAGCAACCACCCAGAAAATCCAAGCCTCCTTATCTCATGCAACTCCCCCCATGACGCAGAAAACACTGATCTTTGTGTCTAAGCATCTAAGCCCCAGTGGCACAAGTGCTGTGTTACCACCTCTTGGGACAGCTCTGGGAGATAATGTAATTAATATTATCTTGGTGACAGCTATTTACCACATCCCACTGGGAAACTGCAAGCTGTGCTTATGGAACTTGAACCCAGTTAATATCCACTTCCTACCAGTTTCAGGTGTCTCCTAATTTAAAGATACACTTGGAGACAAAAAACAGGCCAGTAACTCTTCCCAGTGAGCCAAAGAGTGTCTTAATCACTCATGTTTAATAGGAAACAAATGACTGAGCACTGATAAAGTTCACCATTATGCTTTTGAGGAAAAGTGACTGCAGAACAATCTGATAACAGGAGAATTTGCTTCCTGTGTAACTCAATACTTATAAACTTTCTCAATAAGGGAGCAAAAGGGAAATCATTTCAGCTGGCTGAAGGTAACATTTCAAATGATGTTTTAAAATGACAAGACACAACTCTAGCTGAACACAGTGTTTATGGGAAAGATATGGAGAAAGGAAGCCCAGAGCTCCAGTTGCCCTCCGCTCCTCTGTGTGGGCTCTCCAGCTGCCTGGGGACAGGCATGGACCTTGCAGGGCACAGACCCATGCTCAGCCTCTCCAACAGCAACAGGGGACATGGGGTGCCAGCAGGTGGAAGCAGCATTGTCCTGGTTGTACTTTCCACCTTCAATGGAATGACTGGACTTAACAATCTCTCTCCAACCCCAGCAAACACACAAGTGGCTCATGTGCATGAAGACATGGAATTTTTTTCAAGCTAAATGCTAGACTATCACAGAATCACAGGATATGCCAATTTGGAAGGGACTCACAAGAATCATTGAGTCAAACTCTTGCACAGGACCATCCCCAAAAGTCACACCCTGTGCCTGAGAGTGTTGTCCAAACACTCCTTGAGCTCTGTCAGGTTTGTTGCTGGGCCCACTGCCCTGAGGAGCCTGTTCAGTGCCCAACCACCCTCTGGGGGAAGAACCTTTTTCTAATATGCAACCTAAACCTTCCCTGACACAACTTCAGGCCATTCTCTCAGGTACTGTCACTGGTCAGTCTCACCATACTGGCAATTTCAGTTATTCTCCACGCTTTTCTATATTTAATCCTCTTGAAATTCAGGCAATGATTGCCCTAGAGCCTGACCAGTGTCTCAAGAGCAGAACTAGTTCTCAACCACAACAGCCTCAAGTCCAGCTATGTCAAGCACCTACAAGTTCAGCTGATTTCTTCAGGAACCACACGTACCAGCAAGTTCCTTGAGAGAGGGAGAGAGAAGGACCCTAATGCAGAAGTCCTCTCTGCACAACACTGTAAGTGCAGAGTGTTTCTGGTGTAAGTACTGTTTTCCAAGGTTTCCTGGGAAGGAAGCTTTTCATGGGAGAATAACGTGGGAGATGTGGAAGAATGCTTACAGTGATAGCAAAAATAAATATAAATTATTTGTATTTTATGCCTAAAAAGGCAGTGCTCTCAGTCATTAAAAAAAGAAATGTTTATCTCCCAGAAGCAGAGAAACAAAGACAGGAGAAAGAAAACCAGCAGAAGGTACATCTACTCTGTTTCACATTTTCCACGTTAGTAGATGACAAAGTGGTTTGCACTTTGCTGCCTTGGCCTCAGACAGCAAGTAAAATATTTTGGAGTTATTTTAAAGTATATTAATAAAAATAATAAACCCAACACATCCCTTGGCTTTTCAGCAGTACCCTCTCCATAAAGACCTAAAAGCATTTTGCAAACAAAAATAGCAAAAGCTTTTCCAGCTTAAAGATGAATTTTGCCCTCACATAAAATAGCATGACTTTTATAGTCCTGTTGAGACACTCCACATGTGCAACTGGGAAAAGAAGTTATCACGGGCAGTTTAAATGCACAGCTTTAATTGGGGAAGAAAAATAAAACCAGACCCATTTTTCTTGGAAAATTTTCCAGTTGATAATGTCAGAGGACCTAAAAAAACTAGGGCTGCTACATGCTGGAGGGAAAAGCATTCTTCAATCCCTATTTACTCTGTTTGTTTTAAGCAGCTCAGGTCTGGAGGGAGAAAGCACAGGGTGTTGCTGTGTGTGCCATGCACATGCAAGTGTGGATTCCCTCCACCAACTCCAATGGCTGGTCACTTGTCCAGGGGGTTGGACATCCCCTTCCTATTGCAGAGAGAACAAGCAGCTGGAGAGAGCAAAAAAACCCACTGAGAAAAGGCTGACACCCTTTACTAGACACCAGAGAATCCAATGGCACCAAGGTTTCATTGCTTCAACTGCTCACAGGACAAGTTTGCATTTGCTTTTCGGCAGTGCCTGGAGGCCAACAAATTCAGGATCTCTTTGTACATGAACAGAGATCCCATCCCTGAAGAGTTCCCAGCTTACAGTACAGCAGCCAAAATCACTCCCCGTGACATCCTGAACCCGTTGTTGTCACTGGGGATGCTGCCTTTGCCTCCAGCAAGGGTTAGGATTTCATCCCCTGAGGCTTCAGAGGGTCACAGTTTTCCCACTCATCAACACAATTGCTTTCTGAGGAAGGCCCATATTTCAAAATGGGGTGGTATTACTGAAAAAACAGTAAGAGTCGCCAGGAACAATCAAGCACTTAAATGCACTGATGTCCAGAGCTGACTGTGCTTCAAACAGATTCAACAAAAACATGAAGATGGAAAGAACACTGAAGAGCAAGGGCAAGTCAGACCAGGTGTTTTCCTTCACTTTCTCCCTGACACCTCTTGTCTTTCTGTCTTCCCCAGTTCTGCCCATGTCTATCATTTCAAGCATTAACTACTCATTTCTGTTTTCCAGGTCTGTTCTCTTTACACCTTTTGTTGACTATCAGCACTCACCAGCCTCTGATGTCACCTTTAGTCTCTGACTGTTCCAAACTGAACTGCTACCCCTCCATATCCTTCTGAATTTTGAAAGCAGCCCTAGGAATAGGGGCTTGGAGCCTCACGCTCTTCTCTCACGTCAGGGAAATGCCTCTAGGAGTGACTGCAGTGTCCTATTCCCTTCCACTTATTCTCTGTTTCTCTGGTCTATGAACTCTAAATTCTCTTCTCCCACTTGTTCACTTTCATCAAGCTGGAAACCCTCATTATCAGCACCCCCAGACCAACCAGACAGCTGGTGTCTGAGACATGTAGGCATCCCATCAGGATAACGTGATCTCCCATGTTTGCTGCATGGGGGCCATCAATTAAGATACATAAGTAAGGGGGGTTTGGAAACAGTTCCTGGCCTGCATTGAACATTCCCTGCGCTAAGTTGTGCCTAAGTCCTCTTTAGACCTGGTGTAGACCAAAACTGGCCCAAAAAATGTCTGAAGAACAAGCTGTGTGGTCAGTTATGCCAGTGCTCAACTCTCCTGCCATGGCTCTCCTTAGCTCACCAGGACACACTCTCTGTGAGATACAGAAGAAATTCTGTGTTGGTTGAATTGCACATGGCCAAGGTTCCACCATAAGCTGCCACCGGGCCTTGGCTTTGGCCATAACCTCCATCTCACACCGATGAACCCAGTCATGTCTGGATGTCCTTCACGCAGCGCTGACACAGCCACACATCTGTCTGAAGAATAAAACACAGGGGATGCACCCTGATGTTTGAAATCACTGGCCACAGGCCTATTCATCCTCTTCAAAAGCTGATATATTAAGACAATTGAATAGAAGGAATTCATGGCAATTTGGTCTCATAAAAAAAACCCTCCAAGAATACGACTTTGGTCTTGTCCTGAAACCCAAGATACAACAGCAGATGTCTTTCATCTATATGACCTTTTCCACAAAGACAAAAGAGAGACAGGATATTAAATCACAGTTTAAGATTTTTATGACTCTTGGCAAGCATTTATTTATTATGGGTTTGTTTGGTTTGGGACCCTGTTTTTAGGCAAAGTGTTATTTTTTGTACTTTCCATGGAACTTTAGCTGAAATACCATAAAAACGTCTGAGACAAATTTCTTTGGGGTGATTTAAACATTTTCAAAGTCACAAGCTGACCCGCCTTCCAACTCACATTGCTCAAACCAGTGTGTTTAAACCAGCACAACCCTGCAGCATGAAGGCAGGAATTAATTTCTCACAAAATCATGGAAAACCTTGATGACACGTGCAGTTATTTGAGGGGGACAGAAAACCAGCAGATCTAGATTAGGAAACATTCTTAAAGGCTGTACCATGTCCAAGGCAAATCCCTGACTGACTACTGGGGAAAGCACATGGTGACAGCAGGACATAACACAAGGAATGTGGGAGAAAGCACAGATTAATTGCATTTGTCTTCTTAATTTGCTTATACCCTTTGGAGAAGAGCTCTCCACAGCATGCTCAGCTCACCTTACACATGACTAAGCAGATAGGAGGATAGGGATGCTACTAGTAAAGATGATCCAGAGGAAAGGACATTAACCTTGGACTCAGGGAGGATTAGTTTTAAGTCCTTCTTCCAGCACAGATTTCTCATGTTACTTTAGGCAAAGAGTTAGGCTGTGTAAATACCTTGCCAAACTAAGGTTCATGATCACAGATGGACTTGGGTGAGATGGCTGAAGCAGATATGGGTTTGTTCACCCTGCCCCTCTGCCAGGGACTCTTGCCCTTGGAGAACATCAGATTTAATGGGCTGTGCTCCTAATTCACAGCTGCTGAAACTCACATGTCACAACCATGCCTGCAGGTACACATCCTAACTAAAGCTACACACAACCTCAAGTCAAGTCTTTCATCTTGCTCTGAATCATTTCCCAGCACATAACATGAACTAAGAGTATTCCCTAAGCCTCCCTTTGATATTGAGGCGTGTAAATACATTAAAGGGTGAGAAACCCTAAAGCCAGATAGAAATTTTCAGTGAAACATTTTTCCCTCAGAAAATACCAATCAACCAAAAGTAAATGTTTCACAGATGTGTCACTTCTGACATTTTATTTTTAAATGAAGGAAATTTAAAAGGTCTTCGATAAGGTAAAAATAGTATTTCAACTTTTGATTCCAAACTATTTTTAAAAACACTACATGATATCATAAGGAATAAAATTAAATTGCTGTTACCATTTATTCCCCAAAGAAACATATAGGCTGAGTTCATGCATTTTTTTCCTCAGATTAATTTTTCACAGCACATTAGAAATGTTTGTATTCCCTTTGTCTTAGAACAGAGATATGTTTTCTTGAAATTTGGGAAGAAAACCAACCAAACAAGCAAAACCCCCAAACAGGACAAGAGCAAAACCTTTGGCCCTCCAAGCCTCCCTAAGGCCCTCAGCTCTTGCAGTGCTGAGGGCAGGTGAGGACAGGCTGGAACTCGGCGTGTTCTTTTTGAGTGACTAAAACACGACATGGGCCAAATGCAACCACATGATACTTCCAAAACGAGAACACATATGGCTGAGCATTTCTGAAAAGTCAAAATCTGCTCGCACTGAAATCAATGGGCGTTTTACTCTTGACTTCTTGGAAGCAGGGTTAAGTCAACACTGGGTAAGACGGGAAAATCCCAATCAGAGATCAAGCACAGCATTCTCCCTAAAGATTATTCATGAAGTGTGTGCAGACGTCACGAGAAAACAGAAGGTGCTACAGAGCTGTTATTTTTAAGCTGAGAGTGAGAAAATAGGCAGTGAAGCGTAGAGCAGAACTTCGTGCGTTGCTTTGTCACCATTCTTGTGAAGGAGCTCCAGGAAATTATTCTCTCTCACCCTGGGATAAGTCCAGGAAAACTTATCTGGATGGGAGCAGGATAGAGTGCCTCTCTACCAAAATCGTACCGGGCAAATTAATTTCTTCTGGTCCTGGAATGTATACAGTGCAGGCATCTTCAAGAAATTCACATTGTACTCTGGGATTAGTCTGCAAAGCATGTGCAAATTTTAAAAAGTCTCGATTTCCATGTTGCCTGAAAGCTACTGAAGCACATCCTCCCCTCGCAAACAGGAGGAACGGCTTCCCCTCCCCTTGGCGCCCTATCCAGCGGCCTGGCAGCGCTGGGGCGCCGGACTTTCCCAGAGGCGGGGCGCCTCGCGGCCCCTCGGCCGCCGCCGAGCCCCTTTCCGGAGGGGGCGAACGTCCGGCTC
>JAOXXN010000082.1:30596955-30608700 GCA_026770055.1 Myrmophylax atrothorax | reverse complement strand
GACCCACCCAATTTTCAGAACCACCAAAAATGTCAAGAATACTACTTTAAACTATCTAGAAGACATCAGAAGTTATATTCTCCAGGACCCATCTTGTACAGAATTTAAATCAGGTCCTAGCTGCCTGCAAGGCTTCTGCAGAATTGTTTCTTCCTTCTTTTGCAAAGAGCAATCAATGTGGAGAAGCCGAAGCAGACACTGAAGTGGATCACAGGGAGCATCTGTGCACAAAGACGGAGACCAGTTCTAATCATCAGCATTGCAGGAATGTAATCCTCAAACCCAGGCATGAGCAATTATCAGTGTGAGAGCATAATTTATTCCTTGTAGTCAGACACAAGATGGATATCCCATTAGGCACCAGTTAGATTGTTATACTCATTTCAGAAGGCTTAGCAACACCACTTACCATGTATGAAACAGTACTAATGGCAGGCAGCCTGAGCCATCAGATGAGCTTAATGAAGGGCTTCACTAAGTTAGCACTGTGCTCTCAAGATGCAAGGGGTCAAAAATCCTGGCATGTACATGAAGCTTTTCAATCTTCTGATACTAAAACCTTCATATGCTTCAAATCTCTCAGTTAACATATATACCTTTCTGCATGCAAACCTTTAGAGTATATTACTTAAATTATCACAAAAAAAAGAAAATATAAGTAATAGAAGTGTAAGATTTCAACACCAGAACCTTAGATTCATATCTAATCTAACTGGTAGCACACAGGAGTAGTCCTGTCTTAATTAAATTATTCTTAATAATACTCATAACCCACCTGTCTGATAATTAACAGGGAAAAAAACCAAAAACCTTCTCTCTGTATCTCACACTTGGAATTACAGCCACCATTTCAATAAATGCACTAGCAGTTTACAATTTGTAAGCCACAGAACCTGACCCAACAGCCAGGACCTTCGCTTGCCATCAGCTCAGGGCGATGTTCTCCAAGCACCATCCCTTCCTTCCCTGTTGCTCCTTTTCCCATCCCAGTGCTGACCAGCCTCAGCCTCCTGGTTTATGAAGCTGGACAAAAGCAGGCACTCAGTGTGGCTTGGCTGAGGTGTAAAATATATGAGACAGGAATTTGGTTTTGCTCAGCCCAGCAGCCCCAAGCGCAACTGCGACACCCGCAATTAGGGCTTGCGGAGAACACACATCGTTACAGCTTCACCCTTGGGCATTCACCAAAGAGAGATTTGCTTTTCTAATTGGCTCAATATTTTGAGAAGGTAAATGGTGAATAATAACAGCCTCGGCAGCAACATGAGACAGGATGAAAGCAATACAAACTCCCCGTTTACACTCTCGGCTTCATGGCATGAGCCACATGTTGATTGAGTTCCAGCCCCAGGAGAAACTGTCCTGCAGGAGACATCCTCCCTCACAGCACCATGGGGAGCACCCAGGGACACCTCTTCTGGCTCTGGTCACCTCAGTTGGCTTTTGGCCTCACCAAACTATGCTCCATTTCTGTGCAACTGCAAACCTCATTTGCAGAGCGATAAGTTTCCCGCAGAGTTAGGAACTCAATTCCCTTATTGCAGAGAAGAAATAAACAGTTCTTTGAGGGAAATGTCAGTATTGAATTTATGATCTGGATGCTATTCCAAAGTTTAACCCAGGTAAAATGTTAATTTCTGCAAAGCACTTCCTCAACAAAAGCAGCCTTATAAATGGAATTTGATAATAATAATAATAAATCTAATATTTTCTTCAGAGATTCTTAAACCCACATACTCAGTCCTCTTAAATACAGGACAAAAAAACCAAAATAGCAACATCTGTCATTAGGTTAATTTCAACCGGTCTCACTTAACCTCTGATAATTTAACCATGCAGAGTACCTTTCACTCATAAATGCTGCAGTCAATGCAACGCAATCTATAAATATCACTGAGGCCACCGTGGCCGAGCTGTGGGGCTTAACCTCTAGGCTGCTGGTTCAAATGCACTGCGTTATGAGCACAGCATGTTGCAGCCACCACTGCTGCTCAGGCTCAGTGCTGACAGATGCCCCTTCCCAGACCTGCAAAGGGGGATGAATGAATGAAAAGCCTCCACGCCATTCATGGCTGCCAAACAGCACATTGTTAAGCGCAACCGAGAGTCGCATCCTTCTACAGCCTGCTGATACAGCTCCAAATATCTCTCCTGCATTCAGTCTACCTCTTTATTTTTCTAGGCATGCCATTGTTCCAAGTCTTTCTGCTTTTGTGCAAAAGCAAAGAGCCTTCTCGCCTCAGCGCCAGGCACATAATTCCCCTGCTTGCAGGGCGGAGCGTGACCTCAGTCTTCTGCTCTCCCCGAAAGAGCGAGCGTATCTTCCATTGACGTCAAGGGCTCTGCACACAGAGGGAGGGAGATAAGCATACTGGAGGCAGGATCTGCTTCGTGAATGAGAATTTTGCTGTAGGAATTTACAAGCCTCTCACAGTCTCCTCTCTTGATTAAAGCTGGTGGGATTATTTCACAAAATCAGCTGCTGAGTCCTGGCTATTGGAAATCTGTCTCACGCAGGGCTCTCTGCTGTTAACCCATCCTGGCTCTTTGGGCAAGACAAAAACTACCATTATCTGAAAAAAGCAGGTCAGACGTAGCAAGGGTTGTGTCAGAGGGGAGTCACTGACAGCTCTCTGTATGGCATCTCACACCTGTGAGCTCTGAGAAGCTCTTAGAAAACCTACATCCTGTCTGTGGCGCAGATTTTAAGCAATATGGACCTGCAGGTTAAACTAGGGGGGTTTACACCGAGTCAGATGCATTCCTTTCCAGAGAGAAAAAGTGGGGATGTCCATGGGGCTCAGCATAGTGCCACAGATGAGCTCTCTGTGAGTCAGTAGCTAAAGCAGGGAGAGCAGCACAGGGCATAGAAGGCTCTCTGGGAAGGCTCCCTGGGAGCAGGGTTAGCTCAGAGCCCCTGCTAGTTGGCCTGGGCACAATGCCATCCTGACATGGCACTGCTGTTTACATGTCTGCAGCAGACCTGGGTTGTTCTGGGTCAGGGATCTCTGGATCATGCTCCACTCCATGTGCAGTCATTCCCAGGGTCAGCAAAAGGCCAACAGCCTTGCCCGCTGCTTGGTCTGCCTCTGCAGTGGAGCTTCCCAGCCTCACTTTGCTCCTGGGTCTCCTGGGACATGAGAACTGGGAAGCAACCTTGAGTTGCCTGATTTGGACACACCCCAGCATCCCCAGAAATGCACCCAGAGGGTACAGCACTCTGCACAGACACCAGGCTTTTGAGAAAAGCTGCTTATTACAAATACCATTACAGCAACACAAACCAACAGCACGATCTGATTACACCCCGGTGTACATTTAACCAGGATTATCTGAAGTTACATTTCTGTGTGAGCTTCCCCATACTCTCACGCACAATTCTGCTAAACACTTATTTTTATGCTTTGTTGCAGCACATTGGTATGGTGTGCTTTACCTTCATTTATCACGTGCCACCTTTGCCAGTGTTGTAGCTGCAAAGTAATAATGGCTGCACATCAACAAGTCTTGGTCACAAGCAAGAGACAACATATGTTTGAAATGATGCATTTGTAACAGCTAAATGCCAAATCTGGAGGGGAAGGAATACTGTCACTATGTGAGCAATGCAGGCAGTGATTTTCATGGCTGGACTGCTATACCTGGTGGAACATGGTACCTGCACAAGATCTAAGTAGGACTCCTGAAGAAAGTAATGCCTGTCTGTGCAGATGGTGTATCACACTGCAGAATTTAAGAAATACTCTGACTGTACACTTTAAGCCTGAGTGAATCTTCAGCGTGACCTCTACCTTTCTGCTGTTAGACACGAGCACAGCTCACCTCTCATGTGCTGTCAAAGAGTGGAAGGACCGTGGAGAAAGGTTGGTTCATGGGCTCATGGGTGAATCATATTCCACAAAGCAAAAAAAACCAAACCCCCTTGTTTAAACAAAAGGTAAACAACATGAATGAAACATGAATGATCAGAAACTTAGGAAGTTCCTTTACCAGCTCAGCCTACTCCAGGGTCAAAGCTCATTCACAAAAGTTTTGGCATCACAAAGGAAGCAACAAGATACTCATTTAGAGGCAAGAGCCTCCTCCTTTCCTGTTTTCCTCCAGCCTCGACAGACCAGGACAGGTATGTTAGAATAATATAGGAAATTATCAGCTTTTATATACATAAGACAATGCGGATGTGGTTTGCAGATAACTCACATACACAGCTGTAAGTTACTGGTTAAGGTTTCTCAGCCTCAGTCACAACATTTGGTCATTGTTTCTGCTTGATACTTCACACAGCAACCTTTGAAAATGCCTACTGAAGTGTTTAATATGAAGCTGGGGAAGAGACAAAGGATAGATCATATCATGATGTGCAAGACCTCATTTTCATTTTCTTACTCTTCCTACACAAAACCAAAAACTTTATAGATCATGATAGCATCAAGGTTTTTCAAAGTTTCCCTACAAGAAATATGACTCTCTGTCAAAAAGTTACAGCAGTGAATTCTCCAGATTGACTGCCCTTACGTATTACTTTTTCAACCATTAGGTATTGTTTTGTTCTTTTCAGTATATTGGAATATAAGTAGAAGGTCCAAAACAACAAGGAAAAATATTATGCTAAAGCTTCAGTATGATTTTATACAGTGTTTTCTCTATTCTCTAGTTACCTCTTTTTTTTAAAAAAAATAGACCACATGTGAATTTACAAAATATTCTGATCAATTAAATTAAAGCATTTCCTCCAGTTCTTCTACTTTTTTCCCTCCCCTTAGGATTTCAAATAAATTGCTGGTTGTCTAAATGTCAGGGGAAATCAAGAATTAAAATATAGAGCCATTCAAAACATCCTCAAGACCGTAGTCTGACACTGTGGTTTCTGTCAGCGACCACACTTTCATCTTATTGGGATGCCCTTGAAAAAACTCCTGCTGTCGGAAGCAAAACCTGTGCCCAATTCATGGAATACATGAATGCAATATAAACCCTCACAGGCCAAGAAATTCCACAGACACCGCATGGATTAGCTGTGATAACATCTTTTCCCATAATATTGAACAGCAACAGAAATAAAAGACGAATGTTTTTAACATCTAAAAATCCAGGGCCAGCCCAGACCCTGAAGTAGAGCAGTGTGTGCACCACTGCACGGGAAGAAGCTGCCCAAAAGCGACCTTGCCTCGCAGTGGAAAGATCTGCCTCAGGTATGGAGACCTCAGGAGAACACAGAGCCTTCACAGCAGCTCAGCATCATCACCCTTGACACTTGCTTTTCTTGCACCTCAGCTGTCAGACCTGTGTTTCAGGCATACCTTGGCATAGCAGCCCTTGGGATGCTTCGTTCCTTAGGAAGGGATCTACACAGCACAGACCCAGACAGGGGAAGTTTGAATACATGTTGCAACCATCTCTGTGTTTTCTTTCTGCTTGGAAGCCCCCTCAGTCCTAGGTGAGATCCTGTTTCCCCAGAACATGAGAGGTGGCAGTGACAGCTGAAGGGACAGGGTGTCAAAAGGGTTCCTGGTTGATTTAAAGAAATCCCGTAATTAACTTGATTGGTTACACGCTTTGTATTCCAGTTCTCCTGTCTTTGCACAGCAAATCTTAGCAGTGCAGTAGGTTCCTCACAGGGGTCCCCCAGCTTCTCTCCTGACACGTTGGCCAGTGCCATGAGATGTGCCTGCTGTGGAGTGAAGGCCACGTTGGAACAGCCACTACACAGAAGACAAAGTTTCAAGACACAGAGCTGGCCCAGTGACCCTGGTCAGGGATTAACAGGTATTGATCATGGGAATCCTCTCTGTGAATCACATGAATTTTTCAGACCCCCAAAAGCCACTTGTTGAAATTCACTCTTTCTCTGCTGTTGCCATAAACCAAAGAGTGAAGTGTAGCACTGTGCAGCCAAGAAATAACTGCCTCAGGAAATGGGAGTTACAGCACTTCAAGATGTACCCGTGTACAGAACCAAATGCTTGTATTGGGTACTCCCAAGGATTCTTTTAACCCATGTTTGCCAGGACACCCTGAGAAAGCACGACCCTTCAAATGCTAACAAGAAGATGGGATACAGCCACTGCAATGGCCTCTGAAGCAGCAGCATGTCTGGGAGCATGGTGGTCAAGAAGGCAAACCGAGATAATATATTTGGGATGGTAACTTGGTTGGCAAGCACAGCTCAAAGCAAAAGATGGTCTCTGTCACTTGCTCTCTGCCCAAGGGCTTGTGGTTGAGATGGCAGTGCCCCTTCCACAGCCTTTGGACTTGCTTCAGGGGGTAATGCCTGAAGGACCAGTGCATAGGTGTATGTCTGAACACCCTCAGCTGCCATACCTTTCCCTGGTCACACCAGTGTGCTTCTCATAGCATGTTTCTGTGAAACTCTTCAGGGTAACACAATTGCACTCCTGTCAATTTTGTTTGTTGTTTATTAGTTAGCATCTTGTGTCCTGTAGAGAGCTTTTCATATCCTGTAGGCAGGATGTTGGTCAGTGAAGCGAGGAAGCCTCAGGCCACCACTATCTGCCCCTGGTTGACATTCTTCCGAACACCCTGACACAAATCCAAGGAGGGCTATTTCAAGAGCTTTCATGGTCTTACTTGTTACTGAATATGGAGGTGACACTATGGATCATATCCATCTCTGGAGCCACTCTCACCTTGGCTGAGTGATGGTCAGAGTGGATTCATTCCCAGCCTGTCCTACTCTGAGCCGTGGGCACCACACACAGACAAGAGAGAAGCTGAAAGCTCTCTGGGGCTCTAGTCACACATTGTGTTAAGCAGCAGTGTCCCATCCCCTCCCAGAAGCTCTCAGTAGTTTTCCACACTCTGTTGATCTCCATGCCACACTCACTGCCACCAGATACAAGGGAGACTTCCCACAGCAAGCTGAAAAAGCTTGGTGAAGAGTTTATGACAGCTCCACTTTGCAGCCCAGATCAACCAGGAGGGAGAAGAAGCGACTGACACAGGCACTGCTGGACAGCAGCAAGTTCAGGCAGATGTGATTAGCCACAGCTACAAAAAACTGGGAAGGAGAGTTGTGTTTCAAGCCCCAGGTGTGAGCTCTTTCCCCAGAAAAGAGATTTCACACTCCTCAGTGTTTTTTTGGCAGCCTGTGCCGAGACCTGCTGTCAAGAACAGCAAGGTGCCTGGTCAGGAGCTGGCTCCAGGCCCTTCCTGGCCAGGAGTGCCAGGCTGTGACTGCTCATCTCAGACAGCTCCTCATCCATGGCACAGCACAGCGATGGCCCTTCCCCCACACATGTAGCAAACAGACGTCATCCCATGGAAAGATGTGTCTTCAAACCTCCCAGGCAATAGGTGGTTTTCAAAAACAGGACTCAAAAAAACAAATGAAACCCCAGATCTGAAATGGCAGGCAGGGTGAATACAGCTGGAGCTTCTCTGGAGAGGTTTCAGGCTCATTCTGAAGAGGTGGAGCACACAAAGCAAAGAAGGACCACCTCAACCTGCTAAAACTGCCCAGGAATTTGGCTCTTCAGGCAGGACAATGAGGAGATTGCCACCAAGAGGCTACAGGAGTTGTTTTGAAGGGAAGTGCTGGTGGCATACAAAAGCTCCAGGCATGAGACTGAAGAAGACAGGTTGTTATGCTGTTCCTAAGCAGTCATCTTGGGCAAGGAACACCGCCTCTGCCTGTCTGGTAAGCCTAAGGAACGAAGTGGTGCTCCCACATGGAACGTTCAGGTGTGACAAGCTGCACCTGGAGTCTCAGCTCCCTCCAGGTCTGTTTCCATTCCTGGGCCTGAGGGGAAAATGTGTGTTGAACCAGCTCAGCCTCTGCTGACAGATTTAGCACTACAAGGAGATTGTTTGGCTTCTCATTTGGCTGTACAGCAGCAGGAGCAGCACCCAGACAATCTTTTCCTACAGTGATGCCTTCAACACCTGCCGAGATTCCAGCACCACACTCGTGAACAAAAGGGACACCCTCTGGGAGAGCCCACGCACCACAACAAACACACATTGCCAGGGAAAAGGCACCAAGCACTCCAGACACTGTGACTGGGAGCACAGTCAGTCTGTGTGGTGACTCTGGCACTCTGAAGTTTAAATCTCGGTGACAAAGGAGGAGGTTCGGGCTCTCTTTGAAAATGCTGCCCAAAGCCTCAAAGTTTATTCTCAAGAGGACTGGATGAGTCAAGGCCACCCGTGCTGACACGCAACATCTTCACCAGTATAAAGTCAGTTCAGACCGGCAAACCATCATTTGAGGACTGGATGAGTCAGGGCCACCCGTGCTGACACGCAACATCTTCACCAGCATAAAGCCAGTTCAGACTGGCAAACCATCATTTTATCACAGAGCCTCCTCTACTGCCTCAGTGCAATTTAGGAAACCCAGGTGTGAACTTCAGCTTTCATAGAAGTCTCATTCAATGACCAAAGATGTTATTTTGAAATAAACAGGAGACATTCTGAAGCTACTACATAAAAAAACACCCTAAAGAGGCTTAAAGAATAGAAGCACATATCAAAAGGGGCTGGATGGTACTTGTGGTGCTCCTAGTCTGTCACTGTTGGCATTGCCCTGGTCCCACCAGGACCACCACTACTCTCCAGGAGCCCACTCATGAACCAGGAAGGAGGGGAGGTCTCACCATTAAACATCTAGTGAAGATTTTCAAAGAATGCCTGAAATAAAGAGAAAGATCACACTCAAGAACTGATAAATCACTAAACCACAATAAACTGTGATGTGGCAGTGGTAGGAATTAAGGGTGGCTGAAGAAAAAGGAAATATCTAAAAGGCAGGGAACAGTGCTAGGGGAAGGAGACAGATCCTCTACAAAGACAGTGGCAGGCAAATTAGAGAAGGAACACAGAGGCGGATGTTAGAAAAATATAATGTTCCTGTGGGTGTATCACTTATCAGCCATTCTTGCACATAAAACACATTTTTTCAACATTTAGAAAAGAAAAAGAATGACTGATCTGTAATTAACAGAAATAAAGGTCTGGCCCAGATCCTAGGCTAGAATAACATTCTTGCAAAAATGAATTTTGCTGAAATATTGGCACTAGAAAGGGCAGGGCTGCTGCAGGAAGAGGGCAAATCCAGAATAATTGGAACAGTCTGCCCACTAAGAGCCACCCAGCTGGGGACCCCATTTAATAAGCTATTTAAATCCTATTTAACAATCCATTTAACAACAATATGACCCTGCTGAAGGGAAATCCTGGGGGAACAATTTTGCATATTTGATATGGGCACCTTTTGCATATCTTGCTGCCAAAGTTTCCCTCTACTTCCTCCTTTCTGGGGCTCGCTAAGGGAAGAAATCCCATGGCATAACTGCAGATGCCATTTAGAGTTTAAATGGGAATTGCCTTGACAATCTCTCTTGTCCTCCTCTCTCGCTGGCACAAACCCACACTCCACAGGCAGAGGATATCTAACTTCATGGTTCCTCTGTCTTTCTGCAGCCTCACAGGCCTGTTTGTTTCAATGGTCATCACCTTATGTCAAGCCATGGAAGTCTCTTTCCTACCATCAATCCACTGACCATGAATGACAAACTGTGATCCTAAGCACTCACAGCTCTGGACAACACCATGGTTGGAGCAACACCCTGTCCACAGCACATCTTCAATTACTGTGCCAACACCTCACCTCTACTACACAGTCTCCAACCTCCTCCTCCTGTCTCAGTCTCCTGTTTTCCTTCCCAACCTGTGCCAGCTGATGGAAAGCCAGGAATGCAGGCACAGCTACCACCCTCTTGAGTGGGCTGATTCTTCAAAGCAACTAGAACAACAAAGGGCAGCAATTTATCAGGAAAATATCAGCTGTCAAAAAAAAGCAAATGCAAATAATTTCTCTGCTGACTGTTCTTTTCAGGACTGCCATGCAATTGTCTTGTTGATTCCCACAGCTGGATGCTGTAGCTTTCTCTTTGGCATATGTAATTGAAGGTGATGTTAGAGCAACTTGGGTAAATTGAAATTGATTTCATCAACCCTGTATGTTTGTGTCAATGACATGTGTCTTTTTTTCCTCCCCTCCCATTGTCCACTAGCATGTTCTCCAGCCCAGCAGCTGTTGACATTTTGGTTGATGGCGTATTTTCCCACTGGGAAATGATGCTTCCATTAAACTCAAGTGTTCCATGAGAAGGTACACAATTTGTCAACATTTTCACTAAAAATGGTAGTTCAGACTTGACTTGTCTGGAATACTGCAATTTGATAAGGTCAAAATGCATCATCTTAGCTTTATCATTTAGATTTCTACATTATTATAAAGTCATAAAACTTGACACCGGCTGATACAGGTGGAAAGTTAAATATCTCTGCCTCAGTAAGATACTTCACTGAAATAACAACTAATCTGTGAAAGAGGAAAAACGTTTCCTAAAAAGAAATTGCACATGGGAAATTTCACAGCTTTCTATACTTGTTCTAAATTGGAATGCCATTTGCTTCAATACTGCCCATGGAACAAGATTTCCATGTCCCAGCCAGATGACCTCAGCCTATAGTCCCAAGCATGGGATTACTAGACAGGGACATTGGCAGAATGGATTGATGAAGAAACTTCTCTCTTGTTGCCCTCAAACACAGACACAAATCTTCATTGCTTCAAAGCTGGCTCTGGGCTTTGCTGCTGCCAGCTTTGGCCTCCTCACCCATCTCCTCCTCCATCCTTCCCTTTCTTGTCCTAGAAGCCAGTCTGTACTTGACTGTTTTGCTCTTTCCCAGGTCAGAAGCATGCTGTGGGGCTTGTAACAGGGTTTGTGGCTGTGTTGTGCTTGTCTTAACTCACACAAGGAGCACAGTGGGCAGCACTGCACAGCCACACACTTGGCTGGCTGTGCCTCGGGCTCCAGGAGTGCCACACACTCAACTGTGCTCTTGTAGCAGCTTTCACTTCTAATTTCATCTTTCTACGTTCACTTTGCATGTTCTCTGCATCTTCAGAGGACAAGTCCTGATCCTACAGAAATTACTCTAACAGCTTTGTAAAACTGGAAAGAATTTTCATTGAAAATACAGTTACAGGCACCTCCCTCCTGCTCCACCAACCTTTAGTGCCTCCCTTTTCTCCACCTAGTTCTGTGAGTGCATGCACTGCTCTGTGCTAAGCATCTCTGTAGCTGTGGGGTTCTCAAATGGCAGTGTCAAGAGTCTAACTGCCTAGGGGGTTCTTCCAGAAATTTGTCAGGTATGAAAACTTTTCTTACTACTGATGTTTTACATGTAATAGTTGTATTGAAAACAACAAGTAAACAAAACACCAATTGTTTTGGTGCACCTGAGCAAAGAACTGAAGTATAACCTAGATCAAAAAATTTTAATTACAGTATTAAAAAAGGCATTATCACCTAAATACAGCAACTGGAAAAATTACTCATGAATATGCAAATTACCTGACAAAACCTTTCTGTAAATGCTTCAGTAATTTTCAGAGATAAACCTCGAACCAGCCACCTCTTTCATTTGCAGTTTTATTTGTTGATAAATATCCAGTGAATTCTATGTTATTTTTAGGGAATACTTTTAATGTAGTCATAATTTAAAAGCACTTCTTGTAGATGAAATGCACTAAATGTACCTGATGTTCTCCTCCTGCATTAAAGGGCATTTAAAAGCCTAAAGTACAAGAATTTTTATTTCCTTTTAACATTCAACATAGTAAGTGAAGACAAGTTGCTGTGGGCCTCAACGTCTGGCAGTGCAGGATGTAGCAAAAGTACTAAAACCAAACATCAAAATTTTATGGCCATCTAG
>JAOXXN010000082.1:30583376-30593584 GCA_026770055.1 Myrmophylax atrothorax | reverse complement strand
TTCGGTCTATATATTTTAAAAAGTTAATAAAAATGACTATAACTTTATTTTAACTTCTTTTTTAATGTCCTTTAAAATATTATTCTTTATAGTTTAAATATTATTTTTAACATATTCTTAAATTTTCTTAAGTAAAATCACTTATATATGTACATTATTTAATAATTTAATTTATTAAACAAATTTATGAAAAAATAATTAATTTTTATCACTGAACAAATGACTTCATATCAGAGCAATATCATAACAAATAGGATTACAGCACTGAGGCAAAGGTCCCGAGCAATAAATATAACATAGGTGCTGATTTTTTTTTTTACATTCAATTTTAATAAGTAGCATCTTAAGGCAGCACTTGTTGTACACCTTGAGAGGTATGTTAAACCGAATAGGACTTGTAGATTGTTCTGTAGCACTGGCATGAAGCAGAATATCCTGAGCACTGCCTGTCTGCCAGGGAAAAGAAATTCCTTTTTAGCCATCTTTCCAGTAAAGCCATCCCAGCTTGGCCCACACACGTGACTTGCTATCAGTGCAGTGAGTGTGTGACAGCTGAAAAGCAGAGATATTGATGGGTAATTTCATGAGTGCTTCTGCCAACAGATGCTTCTGAGATGTGTTTGATGGAGGGAGAGCAGAGCAATGCTGACCGCCTGCGACACCCCATCCATTTAGCGGGATGGAAAAGCACTCAGGACCTCTCAGGATGTGTGCCCACTGACAAAGAGTGAAATGCCCTTTTCAGTTTGCTGGGAAGGAAAATAATAAAAGGTAAAAGCAACAGGGGAAGGTTCAGAGAATGGCTGTAAGACTGTGCAGTTAAAAGTCATCATTAGCAGACGAGTTCTTGGCATCCACAAGCTCTGACTCCCTCTGACTGGAGACAGTATTGTCACTTATTGGTGATTCATTTCCTAATAGGGAAAAATAAATAACACTGGAATCCCCAAATACCTATTTTCAGCCTTCTGATTAAAATGAGCATGTGGAAGAAGAAATATCTCCTCTCTTGAAATATAACAACAAAGGAATGAAACACTCAAATATCTAATACAGATCAGTTCTTAAAAAAATAAAAAGGAAAGCTGAATATTAAACAGGTCCAGCTGGCCCTGTCCCAAGCAGTGGAGATCTGCTGTGCTCCAGAATAGCATGAAGATCTATTTTTGAAAAGAGATTATTCTTTTTACAGCTTTCCTAAAAAATCTGAAAATGTTTCTGGATGGAAAGGACACTGTAAGTGCTACTGATGTTACTGGGCTTGAGGGGATGGAGGGGGAAGGTATCAGCAGAGAGTGAAATTGAGGGTCTTTGCATGCCCACATTCTAATGCAGAGCTGACACACCAGCTTACAGAAGGTGTGCCCACCCTGGTGACTGCACTGTGGTTCCTCCAGAGGAACACATGACACCTCACCAACCAGCTAATGCTGATGTGAGAATTGGCAGGTCTCTCCCTACACACACATCCCAGTTTTGGGGGACACAAGGAAGAAAGGTGTTGGGAAGAGGCAGGGTAGGTTTCCTTGGGAACACAGATGTGGTAAATGGATATTATTCAAGCAAACTTTTCATTCCTGTTCTGAGCACTGGATCTCAGCACTAACACGAATGAAAGGCATCCAAGCCTTTAAATTCACTGATTGCCGGATACAACATTGCCGTCGGGTCTTTTAAAAAAGGCACTACCACAAAGCAGGGAAGTGGAAAACATTAAAAAAGAAAAAAAAAAGTAATAATAAAAGGTCTGCAGATGTTCTAAATTACTCATTACCAACACCCATAACTTTCCCCACTCAATCTGTGGGCACCATAATCTCCATCCTACTTCTCCCCCTCGGGTTATATAAAGTTTCGCGCCTTTACTTTCGCTCAAGTCTGGTAGCAAGAGAATTAACTCTGGGCCAGACGACCTTTACATAATGCAGGGCTGGTGGTGGCCAAGCCACACTTGCACCCAGCAGCTGAAGCAGAGCAGAGCCACACTGTCCCTGTCCCTCGGGCCGCACACAGAGGCGGTGCCGCTAAACAATGCTTTGCTCTCCTCCGCCCTCACATTTCCACTTGCCAGTGGTAACACTGAAGAAAGCAAAAATAAGCATTTAAAACTGTCAGTGCAGCCTCACTGCAGATCTTGAATGTCTTACTCCCACTCTTTTTTTTTTTTCAGTTTTAAATAATAGTGAAGCATCCCCACCAGCCACAGCTGGAAGGGTGAGTTCATGAAGCACTACCAAGCTCTCATCCACTGCAGCAACAGGAATAGGGCAAGTATATCAAAAAAAAGGAGCTGGGAACTTTGTTTCCAGTCTGGAGAAAGAATATGAGCCTTGACTGCCAGGCAGCTTGGTGTAAGGGAGCTCTGGCTACTGAGACCTGGGCAGAGAGCTAGGGACAAGCACAAACAGCCGTGTGCACTTGGTTCTTAAAATGTACAAATGCATAAAGCACTTCTGTAGGCTCAGCCTGAATCCCACTGGCAGTGCTGGCCACAGAATAAACATGACAACTAGGACGTGACACTACACACAAGCAAATATTTCTAATGTCATAAAGCAGTGTTAGAGAGCAGCCGTGCAGAGCTCAGTCAGCACATACCACAAAGTATACACACACACACACACACACACACTGTGCACCCACAGGGTATGGCACAGCCTGCACCTAAAATTTGGGTCAGCCAGCTGAGAGAAGGGTTTTGAGGGGCTGTGGATAATGAGAGAGGAGCTTCATGGGACAGATGCTAGTTTGGGTCCCTGAATAGCTGCATTGAAGATACCCCCTTCGATGCCAGCAGGGATCAGCTGGAGAACACAGGGATGGAAGCACAGCCTCATGAAGGATCCCTGGTAAAAAATCACAGGACCATCGATGGAGACAGTGGACCAGCAAAGGTGCTGATGATGGGGAAAGTGAGCTGGCAGGAAGGAGACTTCCGTAAGCAAGGTGAGTCAACAGCTCAGGGCTTTGAAATGCCAAGCCCTCCATTACAGGAGTGGCAAGGAGGGAAGATTTATTGCAGCTGGCATTTCTAGAGGAAAATAATTTACCTTAGCCTTTTAATGTTGATAAATGCATACAGATCTTGCTGGAAAAAACACCCCAAAATGATGTGAAATATCATGGTATTATCTTTAGGAGAAGATTAGCTGAGTGAGCCTTTGCTGTTTTGTTCAGACTGTAAGGTTTGGATGATGCATTAAGAAGCACACTTGTGCAATCATTTTCTCCTCAGGCATGACATATAAAGGTAGATCTATAATGTACATCTATGGATGTCTACCACCCTCATATTACCAACACAATGTACCAAACGTTGTTTATTCCCTATTTTTCCTTTCTTTTTCAGCGGTGATAATGTCAAGAAGCTGGAGCTCTTGCATTCAGCATTACAAGAAGCACTAACCACGCTCTCTATGAGCTGATCTGGCTTTCTCCTGACATCCCTTAAAGTTATTACAAATACAAACCTCACAAACACCAAAATACAGAATATGGAGAGGATCCTAATCCCCAGATTGAGCTATGGAACCCCTCCAGGCTCAGGAATGTTTTGTGTATCTTCCAGTTACCCAGGCCAGGTCTTCAGCTACTGCAAATAAGCACCAGTGGGGCTGCTGTGCCCAAGCTCCCGTTCCCCACCCTCGCCAAGGAAAAGGCAGAGAGCCAGGCCCCGCCGCCGGTCAGGTCCAACCCACAAGCCTCCAGCTGCAGTTCCGTGGTCTCTCCTGACCACAGAGCATTCTCCAGACTCTCGGCTGAGCTCTGTGCCACCCCGAGGGGATGGTGGAGAGGCAGCTGGGATGCCAGGGTGCCCGCAGAGCAGAGCCCACCACGGGGCTGGGTGCTGTGCCAGCCCCGTCACCATCTCGGTGCTGAGGAGGGGCAGCAAAAGGGGGACACCAAAACTTGAGGTACAAGGCAGCTGTGCACAGGTTTGGGTTACAGGAAAAAGAAGGGCCATGAGCAGTGCTGCAGACCCAGGAGGGGAAAGGAAAATCAACTCCAGATTTCTTTGCCTGTGCCAGCCTCGTGCATCCCTGAGACGTGCAAGCACAGACCACCTCCTCCCCCTTGGGCAGGTTCAGTCCTAAAGTCCTCAAAGGATTTAAACATCAACTTCCCAGGGAGGTCCCCTTAATCTTTGCTTATAAAAAGAGTAAACAGAAAGGTTAAGAGCAATGCCTGGGATCTGGCTTTTCGGGAAGGCAGAAATGAGTTGCTGAGAGGAGTGCTGAAAATGCTCGTGCTCTTTTCAAAAATAAACAGTCAGGAAAATCAGGCTGCCATCTGTCAAGTAGCAAACTAGTGTCAAAACAAAAAAAAAGTTCAACCCAGGGTCCTCAAGTCATTCTCCAGTGATCTGGTAGCATTTAATTCTTTCCCTAAACATTGCACAGAAAGCAAGGATTTCTCTGTAACATATAGAGACTGGCAGACAGTGAACCTCATGATCAAAGATGCAATGGCACACAAGTCTCCAAAAGGACAGCATTAGAGGGACAATTAAGATTTTTAGCTTCAGATGTTAGGTATCACCAGTGTTTTTCCAAGACTGGCATATAAAATATGTATCTATCTATACAGCTTAAGGGCTTGAAGCCTGTAAACATCAAGTCTGCAACTGCATTAATTCTTCCTCTTGCTACAGAGATGAAAACATAACCAAAAATCAAAGAGGAAAATATCAGCTTTCTCTGTATTAGAAGTCTACAAAAATAATCCACAAATATGAAAGAATTTTGGGGGAAAAAAATCTATAGAGAAATCTGACTTGCATTTCCAAAGTCCTAAGTAACACTTCAAACAACAGATTAAAAAAATTAAACTCTTTCAAAAGAAAGTAAAGCTTCTGACTCTACAGGAGTTTTAATCCTAGGCATGTTTGGTTTGATTTCATTCAGAGCTTGTGCCAAGCCACAAAATTTGGGTCTGACCATTTCCCGAAGTTTAGAGCATTTTGAATCCAAAGATTTTGGTTTGGACCTAGCACTAATGCCGTTATTGTATGGGTCAAATATCTTATTATAATGATAGTAAACAGCAAAGGAAAGCTCTGAGGCCAGCCAGGGCTCCCTCTGCCAGTTAATCACCGAAAATGTTCACAACACTGGAATGAGGATGATGCTGTGGATACCAGAACCAGCCACAAATACTGCAGCACTTACACAGCAGGTCAGAGAAGCCGTATCTGCACCCTAAGTAAGCAAATTCAAGGGCTGGAGCAAAAATGCCTATTAACTACTGTTGTTGAGGTGTCACAATGAACCTTCAAGCTATTGCTGCATTGAAACCTGCTCCTGACCCTGTCACTTTTGGCTTTCAGAAGTCTCCATTCATATATCTATGGAGATGAAGACATTTTCCATTCATCTTCCACCACCTTGCCAGTACTGAGTGGAAGGCAGTGAAGATCACATACAATTGAATTGAATTGAACTGCATATAAACAAACACCTGGGTGAAGGGAATGACTGTCAAGCATGGAATGGCTCTGTTTCCTGCAAGGACATAAAACAGGAGGAACAGCTACGAGCAGGGATTGCTGTAAAAAACATAGGAAAGGTAGACAAAGAACGTATCACAGCAACAACCACATACAGAAGTAAATACCTTTTATTCCTCTGCAGCATAAAGCTTGCCTATGAAGGTCTTAAAGCACTTCTAAAATGCCTGATGATGCATTTATCCATGTGACAATCTGTGTTCATTGTCATTTATCATCAGGAACAGCAGCCAAGGTGACAAGGTGCCTTGCTACAGGCTCAGCAGGACACTGATGGAGTTTGGTCATGAGACAGAACTGTGCCTGTCCCCAGCCCCTTCCCTGTGTGTCACCACCCTAGATGAGACCTCACTATAATACAGGTAAATCACAAAAATATCAATTGCCTGAAAACTTATCTCTTCAATAAGCACAACCATGACTTCTGCAGCCTAGCCACCTGCCATTTAATTTCATTTTTATGCATTAGCAGTGTGCAATTTTTTAATCTTGCTTTAACTTGCAAAGCAATAAGCTGATTCGGTGGAGGGTCCCTGCCCTCATGCAAGCAAAGAGCTTGACCTGGCAAGTACAAAGGAGTAACTAGACTTTGTCTGCAGGAACAACTTGTTATGGTTCATTTCAAACCCCTGAAGGAGGCACAGGATGTCTAGGAAAAACATACTGTAGGGCTAAACGAACGGGGCATCCATTTCCTTGACAGAGATGTGACTGCTTTGCTCTTCTTGTATTTTTGATACACAGTTTGGTGCCTTCATTCTGTGATAGTGGGACCTCTGCCAGGTGTTGCTAGAGACATTCATAGTGAATGGTTTCAAGTGTGAAATCAACCCAGTTTTCTCTCTTTACAGAGTAGGGAACTCTCTTTGTGATCCAAATAAACCTTGAAGAAGGCTTCAAGCCAACTCCGTCACTGTTTGTTCTTACGTAACTAGACTAGGAACACTCAGTCCCCAGAGGTAACCACAATTCTCCTATATACCTAAAAAACTACATTTACTTTGAACTTATCAGCAGCAAAAGCCTGTCATCTTTGGACATCATCCACTAGAACTGCCCAAGACAACTTATCTACTATTTTTGGGTGCCAACAACAATGGACTTGATATTGTCTGCATTTATCAGAACGGATTTGTTACCCAAGATGCAGATAATAAAAAACAATTCCCTGCCTTGCAGGTCCAAATATTTTCCTGCTGAACTAAAGTGACTTTTTATATTATATCCACACAAGAAATTCATGGCTTTAGGAATTCAAAGCAATTCATTCTTCAGGCACAAATGAGCACAGCTGAAACCTGTCCACAGGAATCAGCTTCCACCTTTGCTTATGGTTACAGCAAACAATGCAGAAGCCACAGTCCCCCCTGTCTCCACACTGATGTTCTTTCAGAGGACACCACAACCTAAATAGCTGTGTAGCCCTTGGCACCAGAATCACAACCAGTTTGCAGGAGGAGCACCTGAAGATTTCAAGCTCAAGCACTAAAGAAAGGACTGAGGTTCTTCAGGGGGAGATCTTGGCAGCATCAGCCCCAGCCCAGATAGTGCTGCCACTGAGGGACTGCCAGAGCCAAATCCCCTCCCACGCCCACCAGAGTCATCTTGACCACTATAGCCTTGGCCTAAATCCTGACTGGCAACCATTGCTGAAAAATATACGACAGAAAAATTTCCCATCCATGTTGTAGTGTTCTCACTAGAGAGTTCTCTGCCCAGGGAAGGAGGGGAGCAGAGGAGGCTCTGACACTAGAGATCCTCTGAACCCAACCAAATGGAGGTGGGCAGAAATGGGCTCAGACACCTCAGAGGAGGCTTCATCACCTAATTGAAGCATCTGACCTAGGGCTCATTGGAAACACATGGAGGAAACAAGCTGCATTTCCCATTGGGGAGTTCATGGTACAGGGGTCCCCAGCACAAGGGTGCTTCAAAGGACCTTGCTGGGTGCCTGGCAGGGCCTATGGCAGACTGAATGCCCTGCAGTGAAGTAACCCTGATTTCAAACAACAGAGAGCAGTTTTTTGCCAGGTATTGCAATTGCTCTTAAATTCCGGCTTTGTTTTTCCCTTAGTACCTTACAAAAATCCGATGGGCATCCGTGAGCAGCTGCCACCCTGAGCCAGCACAGGCACTGCAGGGACCCTCAAGCTCAGGCTGCTTCTGGGGAAGCTGTGCAGCCAGGCTCTCCTCCTGAGGCTGTTAACAAATTTATAACTGCTCCAGACCAGGCACAGAGGGAGAACTGTAACACGTACTCACCGCTGGGTTACGCACACACAGCCAAAACTGCTGGGTGACAGTCAAGCACAAGTCCCAGAATGTTTAACCTGCATAAAGGGCTTTAAGTTTAAAATGAAACGAAATAAAAACAGCATTTAACTGCACATACAGTTTGCTACCACCTCTGGTGGCCAAGCCAAAAGTATTAGGTAGAGTTAACTTTGGCTGACACCGCAGCATTTACTGTTTAATTTCCTGATACTTAAAAAATAATTTTTCAAAAATATCTGTAACTTGAATATATCTGTGTTGCTGGGAACAGCTCCTTATTTCTTTAACAACAGCTGTGTTTTTGAATTCACATTTCACAGATTTTTCTCCTCCTAAACTCAACTCCATACAGCAGCACCCACAGCATCTTGGCACAAATCTTGCTCCATTGGACAAATACGCCACCAGACATTTCTGGCAGACTGTCCTCTTACAGATAACCAGCATGCCAAGCTAAGAATAGGATTAGCTGCTTCTCTAACTACTTTGTCCAGGTGCCTGCAGAAAGTCACTTGGTGTGGCTGTTCAGTTTGTCAGATGGAGAACACAAGACTGGGCTGAATCTCCAGCAAATTATCACAGAGAATGTGAAAGCATGTGTGGGTGTTTGGGTGAAATACATCAAAAATCAGTGCTAAGCATCAGACTTCAGCTCTCCAGTGATTCCTGGCTAGCCCAACAAAAAACCTTTCCCAAATATTTTATTATGGGATAGTCAAAGCATTTTGCCTTCCTCAGTCATCTGGAACCACTGTCACCAAAAAAATCCAGATTACAGAGACCAGTAGTGTGGTCCAAGATGTGACTTTGTCTTAGGCACAGTTGGCTGCAATTCTTATGTGTGTAATACAACACATAAACAGCTTAAATTGTAAATGTAATTAAAAAAATAAAATACTTCAGGCAAACAAGTTAATCCTTCACTGGAAATCCAGATGTAGTGCAGGTGTGCTCAAAAGATTGCCAGGCTGTATTTATCATAAAAGAGTGACAAGAGGTCCTAAAGCTTCACGGTCTTTTGTAGCATTCTGCAAAACATCTTTTTTTTTTTTAATTGTGAATGTATCAAGTGGCAGAAGATATAATATACCCTGAAAAGACTTCTGTGGGGAAATAAGGAGTGAAGGATTTTGTATGGGAATCAAGTTTTTCAAACGGCACAGGGCAAAGAATATTATGTATATGACAGATCCTACCATGAGACAAACAAGAGGTGACGGCACTGGCAGAAGAGCTTGTGGACCTTGAGATAAAGAAGCAAGAACCAGAGTTTACTGCAGTAAGGACAGCTGGGAGCCCCAAGAAAGGCTGCAGCAAAGGGAGAGGAATCACAACTAAGAAGAAATTGTTGGCATCTCCCCCAGAAACTTTGAGTGGCTTCAGCCATTAGTGCAAGGGGACTAATTCTCTGTAACTCTGTTACACAGGTGACTGCATGTTTCTAGGTGTGTATGTATGAAGTACATGTGTCACCCATTTCATTCCATAGCATGGAAATACAGCTATTCAGTGCTTAGGCATTTTATTTTTTGCTGTAACATCTACTGCTTCTGAAGAGCTCTGCAGCCTTTCTGCCAACACTCAGTGGCGAAACTGGAGAAAATAACTACATGCAAAAATATCCACTTTGTCAAGTGGAGGCTTCCTCTCTCTGTGTGCGTGCGAGGACGTAGTTCCCCTCCCATTGTGTCCCGGGGACACCGATTGTCCCCCTGCACAGCCGACTGGCCGGTCCCTGATTAGGCTCAGCCGCCTTATCAGCCTGCCAAGCACGCACAATTCACATCTCATCACCAGCCTACGTCTCCTCTTATCCTCGCTCCAGCATTTCCCTGAGGTTTTTTCTTACGTGACTGCCCGCTGCACTTTGAGCCCAGGGGTTCGGTGGGAGCAGGAGCCCTGCGAGCGGAGAAAACAAAGCGAGGGCTCTGTGCAGCCTGGCCCGCGTCCCGGGCAGATAAGGCTGCGGAGCTGCGGGTGCCCCTCGGGCGCTGCCCCGTGCGCCGGGCATGAGGCTTCCCGAGCCGCTGCTGCGCTGCCCCGCGCCGCTGCTCGGACTGCACGATAAACATGTGGCAACAGCTGCTTCCACAAACACAAAGGAACCCAGGGCTGCGATAAGAGCCTGAAATTCTCCGTGCCAAAAGGGAGACGCAGACAGAAAAGCTGGAGGTGGCACCACTTCAGATGGCCAAACACAGAGTTAAATAACTCTTTTCAGCAGGTAGGAGGAAGGGATAGAAAAGTGACCTTTTCCATTAAGAATTACATATTTGTTTTGTTTCCCTACAAGCTAATTTTTCTGGCATCGTGACATATAAAACATTTTGAACTTTCTAAGGAAACTGTTATTAAAGCACTGAGCTGCGTTTGGAAAACAGAACAATTAGGCATTTCAAAGTTTATCTAACAGTCACCGGTACCTTTC
>JAOXXN010000082.1:30560237-30583361 GCA_026770055.1 Myrmophylax atrothorax | reverse complement strand
GGGAGGAGGCAGTTTCATGATTCCTGTGTACAATACCCCTGCCTATAGGAAGAAGAAACCTTTTGAAAATTTAGCATGGTCTATAAGCTACCCTCCAGCTCCCTGCCTCAGTCTTACTGGTGCACATCCTGGGAAAGAAAGGCTTTCTGAGGCAAGGGTGGGCTTCTTTAAGCCTTGAGAGCCCAAACCTTTAGGGACTCACTGAGAGCAGCTCTGCAGAGCTGGGGGTCCTGCAGCCCCAGGTATGCACACAGAGCCACAAGGCTGCCAAAGTGAGAGCAGAAACCGAGTCTCCTGGGGAATTATGTGATCTTACATTCTTTGCTTTCATTATAATTCTCCATTTCAGCTCAACTTCTACCAAGTTCCCCAGAAAAATTTTGCAGAGCCACTGCCAATGTTTAAGGCTCTCCAAAAATTCAGCCAGACAGAAGAGGAAATTCCATGCAATGTGCAGAAAGCCTGAAGGTGGGGTTTCTGCTAGATAACAGGAAAGCTGGGGCTGAGCTTGGGCTAGCATTTTACTAATCACTTGAATGAACTTCTCAAAGGTGCTCAAAGACAAGGTTTCCTATTGATGTACAGGAACTGCCAGACTACAAAGTAATTGTTAAAAAGCACAGAAGAACTAAAAAGGCAGTGTGTTTCACTAAACTAGAAAACTACCTTCTGAGTTGCTCTGAGAACAGCAATGGGGAATTCATTAGCTTTTTCCTGCTTAGGAAGGTTTTGAAGGGTAGGACCCTGCCCTGTCTCATGTAGTCTATGTAAGTTAATCCATCCTGTCTTGCCTGAAACTAAATTGCCTTTGCCCCTTGTAGAATAAAATGCAGAAAGTCTATTTGAATTTTATTTAAAGCCTTGAAGGGCACAGGTGCTCTTCACCATGGTGAAGATCCTACTATGCCTGGAACACAAGGTGTGTCTGGCCAGAAACGTTACAGAGGCACAAAGATAAATGCCATGCCTGCACTGCATTGCTGCTAACTTGCTCAAAACAATAAACTAGAGAGCAACTGTAGGTGAAGAAAGGGCAGAGGATGTGATGGCATTTTTCTCAGAGATCAGAATAGACATGACTGCCAGTGGCCAAGACTTGGTGTACAGCCAGACCTGCAAGTGGGTATCTATTTTAGCTGGGGAAAGAGCGAGGTGCAGGTGCTGTGGAGGAGAGCACGGGTGATAGGATGGTGTGAACAGCACTGGTCGGAGCCTGCCAAGCCTCTTGCACAATGCTGTTTTTAGGAACTGAGGCAAGACATTACAATGGGAGGCAGATGACAATAAAAGAAGCTGAGAGCTAGCTGTTATCCTGGGGGTGAAAGTCAGGATGGACACATGGAGGCTCCATGGCTGTTGAGAGGAAGAGGAGCTTCAATTCTGGAAAAAGGGGAGGTTGCTGGAAGCAGCAAATAACACGGCTACAAAAATCCAGAAACAGGATCCCATCTCCAAACAGGTTTAAACAAACATATAAATAAAACAAACAACAACAACAACAAAAACACCCCTCCCCCTCAAAAAAAAACCACAACAAAAAACCCCAAGAAACTCAGGAAAACATTGCCCCATGTACGGAACTGCAAGGGGCGTTAGAGCCTAAAATCCAAACTTGGAACCCAAAAAACTAGGATTTCCAAAGAATCTCATTGCTTTCATTGCCTTTCAATGCTATAAGTCTTTTCCATACAGGAAAAGGATCTATTTATGTTTCATTAGTGCCAGTTTTGTATGTACCAATAGACTGTGTGTATATAGGAGAGAAGGGAGTATGCAATGCAGCTGTGAGCTTTCTTGGCTAATTACTTGTTTTCTCTTTCTGAGCAAAATAAATACAACAACAAAATTCAACAGGGCATACCAGCACATCTATTAAGGCAGTACATTTTCCAACAGATTCCATTGGTACTTGTCTTAGCCATGCTTAGGCTGAGAAACCCAGTCTAGGTATCATTCATAAACAGGAGGTGCAATGACCTGCACAAACACATATGTTAAACCAGGAAAAATAATACCCTGACTTGATGTGGAGGGATGTAAAGGGGTGATGCCAGAATGCCACTTAAACTGAAGTTAAAGTACTTAAGAAAGAATTGCCTTTCCAGCATCAGCAGCACCAAACCATTTTGTCCTAAGCCTGGAAACCTGTTACTTACACACACAGTCCATCCCTCAACTTGAAAGGTTTTATAGAACACCACAGACTGAGCTGGGTTACTCACTTTTTGAAAAAAAATACAGTTTATTTCAGCATCAGTTTTTGTAATGGGAAATGTTCCATGCTCTGAGAATGCTTTTGGTGTTCAAAACTCCTAAAATGCACAAAACCTGTGATTTTAAAACAGAAACACTGCAGTGCTTAATACCTTCAAGCTTAACAACACCCTGGGCAGCAGCTGAATTACAAAGTTTTACAAGATGAAACAAAAGAAAGTTTTCATAAATGATTTGCAAACACCCACCTTCTAAATCACAGTATGTAGCATGGTGTTCCTGCACTAAGTAGTAACATATTTCAGGTCCCAGGCTGCCAACTGGCAAAACCTACTGGTGTTCATATACTTTGGAAACAGGTCCCAGACTAGGCCTTAAAGCAGAACGACTCGGGCATGATTGCCTCATGGTACAACGATTTAAGATGCATTCTTGAAACTCTGACAGGTTTTGCTGGTAAGTCACCTTCCAGAGGTAGACTCTGAAGTCACATGTGCTCTATTTTGAAGCAAGATGAAGCATTCATATGGATACATTTCCTCATGCATAGAGGTTTGGGGAATAAAGTCATATTCACAGGTGAAAATCAAATATCTGTAATAACCTGTCTATACCCCAGTCATTTTCCTTTGCAGGAAAGAACATTGTCCCAGAGTGCTTAAAATAAGTTATAAATCAGAAAACAGAAATGGAAATATTTTCCATATGCTTAATTTTACACTGTAATTATTTATTAACAAAGTCTACAGCTATATGTTATTATGCTTATGGGAGTTCAAACACTACTCTTACTATTTAAAATATGTTCTCCAGGTTGACACTAACTGCAGACATTTATTAGTTCCACATTTCATCAGCACCAACTATTGCTGGGAGCCATTCCCCCACAATCCATATGGATCACAGGCAGGCACCTGTGTGGATGTAAAGCTCAGCCAGACCCAACATTGCTAAACTGCCTGAAAACCTTCACTTCATTTAAAAGAGCAGGTTGCAAATAAAACTTACCATCCCCACTATTTTTTTCAATTGATGTATTTGGTAGAGCCTCAGGGAAGCCAGTCTGGCAGTGAGCTGTAACTGGGAACAAGCTGCAGCTGTATTTATCCAGAGGGAATCCCACTCGCTGCTCTGAGCACTGGCACAATCCACCTGGTACTGTGACACTATTAATCATCCCAGACAGGGAACGAGTGGAGTCTTCAGTTTTATCTTTTGAGAACAAAGGTCCCAAGAGTTTCTCTTCCTTCTTCCTACCCCTTCCCCCTGACCTGGGCCATCTGACTTCACCACACAGCAGGAACTGCAACACACAAGAAGACTAGGTTACCTTTCTCAAAGCCCAGGGGATGAGACATCCTACTCAGAACCTTCACGGGCTCTACTCCCAGATGCTCCAAAGGCCATCACTGATCCCTCAGTTGGCCAGGCTGTGCTCCAGCACTGTGCCAGGGAGCAGAAGGGAAGCCAAGGCTCTCTGTAGTAAATGCTGGCACTGTCCAGGCTCACAGACTGGGACATAACATGAGGAGAGAAACTCAGGGCAATGGCTTTGTGCCATACATCCCACTGCAAGAGAAGGCAAAAGCCTAGCATCACGGATCAGGAGATATCCTGACCACATTTGGCATCACTGCCCATCACTAGGTTTTAAATGTCCTATAAGGGCATGACCAGCAGTATGGTTATTACTCTGTGGACCCTGGAAAGCAGCATTGTGCCTGAGGGAAGTGAAGGACTCATGGTAATGGCTTGAGTCAGCTATGGCAGAGATGATGTTGTATGTCCATAACCTTTCCCTCAGGACTCACAGACCCCTGGCTTTTTCCAAAAACAGCTGTTTATGAAGCCAATGCGTTCCTTTTCTTCCTGTGCCTGATGCAAGGGGTCATCCCCAAATTCAGTACAAGCACTTTGAGCCACCAATCACTTGCTGTGACCAGGAGAAACACCAGCGCAAGAGAAAAAAAAGACCATGTCACAACTGAGACTCAATTCTGCATTATTAATCTTCATTTGCCACAAAGTTTTTATGATTACAACCTAGAAATGCATCTGAAAAGCATTATTAATCTTCATTTGCCACCAAGTTTTTTGATTACAAGCTAGAAATGCATCTGAAAAGCCCAGTTACCTTCTAATAATGTTGAGATACTCTTTTTAAAAAGTTGAGATAACGTTTACTTGTATGTTTCCTACAGAGTCAAAATATTTAATCTTAGTTTCATGGGAGGAAAGAGCTTTATTGTTTGGAGCATAGTATCACTCATTAATGGTATACTTGGATAAATTTTTAGGTATGGGTAAGCGGAAAAAACAAAACAAAACAAAACAAAGGGTCATGAGAAGCTGCGGGTTCCCACATAACAGTTATTTCTTCAATGCTTTTCAGAGCAGTTCTTTTGTTTTTAATGTAAATTACTTTGTTGATGAAAACTGAGATTTGAACCCCACTGCTTTCATACAGGGCAGGGAGCATGTTCCATCTCCATTCAGTTGAGAGTTTAATAGGTAGCTACAGTATAGCAGGAGCTCTTGTTCACTGTATTTTATTGCACTTGTACTTTGGAAAATCTCAGATCTTAATCTGCTTGGGTAAATTGTTTGTAGGAAACAGTCCTACAACCAACACACTCTTTTTTTCCCTAAATCATCATCATCATCATCTCACAGCAACTACGGTAAAACACTTTCACAGCTGCAGAAATATTTGCAAGGATTCAAGCAAGCAGAAGTTTGCTGCATGAGAGGACAACTTTCTCTACAGGTTATAGTCAAGAGGTGAGGTGAAATAATAATAATTAACGTCATGGGCTGCAAATTCCTACAGTGGGGAGCTGAGAATTGTGAGTGCAATACTTAACAGTCTGAAGGGACCTGCCACCTGCTGCTTTCTCTTGCCCAGAACCTCCGTGGGACCACAGGCAAGGTGCTGCTCCTCACCCTGGTGCTCTGCCTGCCTGGGTCCAGGGATGAGTTAAGCCTTGTGTTGCTCCGAGAAAAGGCTGCATCACCTTTCCCTGTGCTTACCAGTACTGAGTAGCACTAAAGGATTCTGCATCTGCAGTGCTACTATCATCAGAGGGAACAATTAATACTTTTAAAGTTCATAAGGAGAGCAGGAAACACTGATGGCTACTTCTGTGAAGTCGCTGAGCTGTCAGCACAGCCACTTGCAGATAACCTTGTGAGAAAAGGTTAAGTGCCCACATAAGACTTTAACATACCATATATGCTTTTAACTACTGCTGAATGCAATATATATGAGCTGGCTGTGAGGTTATGGACTCTGCAGGAGGAATGAAATCAGCTTTGAGGTATGTTGTCTTAGTCATATGTACATATTTCCCTTTCACATGTCAGCAAAGAGCAGCCCAAAAGTGAGAAAGCAAACCAGGATTTTCGAAAACTTTCAAGAATTTAATTAATCCATTCCTATGAGAAAAAAGTACAAATTTTGGTGGTCAAAAAAAGGATACTTATGAAAACATGAGGCATGCTTAGTTTCAGTGTCTCAGAAAGAACATCATACACAGTCACATCCAAAAAAATCATCAAAAAATGTCAGCACAAAGAATTCACCTGATTTACCTAATTCTGAGAAGAAATATGAACATGAACATAGTCCAGGGGTTTTCAATCAGTCAAAGTCTACAGTGGCTTCAAAGGAAAAGTTCTCTGAATGTCACCTGTAGGAATGTTCCTTTATCTGCTTCAACATTAGTGTGGCATTAATCAGGATTCCTCCATAAGATAATTAATGATGGCATGCATTTTTTCTTACTTGCTTACATGGCACAGCTAATTGAGGAACCAGGCTGCAAAATTAAACATAACAATTAAATAAGGGATGATTTCTGAATAAATAGGGCAAGTTAGTGGAGAATACACTGATCCATGTATTACAAATTACTACAAAACAAATAAAATATGCTGATTTATACACAGAAGATGAAAGCCACATGCAGCTCCACAGAAGAAGGGAACATCATTCCATGTTCTGTTTTCCATGTAACATAGACACCTGCATTAATATCCCCTGTATTAGATCCATAAGTTCAGTTGCTTTACAGAATCTCTTGCAGAACAGATTTTGACCATAAAGATTAAACAGTTGACTAAAATGCATAAAACGAACTGATGGTAGAGACCATTCTCCTGTTCTACAGCCTCATGTATCCTGAATTACAAGACAAAAAGGTAAAATTTTCTGTGCCAGTGCTGGGATACACAACTTGGAATGATACTTGGTGGCCTGCTGCACTCCAGTTTCAGTCTCCTGAGTCCTCTCCTCTTTCCAGGTGCAGGATTTACTCACAGTTAGAAAAATTGCTCACTTTCTAACTGATCCCAGCCCCCTCTTAAACAGCTGCAAGTCCCTGATATGTCTCCCAGGCCTGGAAATTTCTTGTTCTCAGGGGCTGGACAAAGGGGTCATACCCTGAGCCCTCTCTTCACCTTGCCCCTTCCCAGGCTGGCAGTGCCTTGGCTGCCAGGGCAGGGGCCAAGCCCTGTGGCACTGCACAACAGCTGGGATACAGCAGAGGGAAAGCAATTCCCAATATTCACCCTGCCCAAAGCCCAGTTACAGCATCCTCCCAGGGGGGGTTACTCAAAAACTGTAGCAGGCTGCAAACATTCAAACAATTCAAGGCAAAGCCAGGACAAAGAAACAGGAGTCAGATCTACCAAGGATTGGATTACAACTTTAATATTCAGCCAGAGGAAGGGCAGGGGCTGTAGAGCTGCTGCAGAGGACAAGCTCCAAATCCCAGCCTGATCTTTGCTAACTCCTGTGTCAGCCAGAGTGGCTCTTGTGAAACTCTATTTTCTCTGCCTTGTGGAGGCAGAGCACTCTTAACTGTATCTGACTTGCTTCTCTGCAAGGGACTGCAGAGCTGATGAGGCCACAGGACTTACAGCCCCTGCGTGGCTGTGCAGCAATGTGATTACAGCTCCAATTCCAATTAAATAGTTACTCAAGACCATTTCCAAACAATTTCTAAACAGATCACAGCCAGGCAAAGGAAAAGGGCTCTGCAATGCTAGAAGATACATGGTATTATTATGTCTTCATGAAAAACATGTCCAATAAGACCACAGGCAGATGTAGACAGCGACAGACAGGAACATTTATAAATGACAGCATATTCACCATCACAGGTCACATCCCATCACTTCTCACTATATTATACTGGTTGCTATGTGGGTGACCTTGACCAGAAAAGGAGCTGCTTGTCAAGTAACATTCCTCCATCTTTAAAAAAGAGGTAGAGTCAGAGCACAAATTACCATTTAGCCCTGTGCCAGTTGTTAGAGACTGACATGGAAGTCAAGGAATTTGATTGTTTTAAATATCCAGACACCAGTCTGGTCAACTAGACACTGATTCTTTCCATAGGCAGGTAACTGTATGGAGATGAGTTATTCTTTTCTTTAGACTGAAAACAGAGGTTCAGGACCCTGCAAGAATGGTAAAAACAGTAAATGGAAAAGGTGAGGAGAAAATTAAAGGAACCCCACAGATCTCACACAGTTCTACGGCTCAGGTTGTATTTACTCACTCCACAAAGGAATACAAAAAGATGTATTTAGTGTTTCAAGGAACATCAGATATACAAGGCAAATAAGTCAGGGCTTCACAGAGAGCCCAGAGGCTGAGAGAGGCCAAGGCACAGGGCTGTCCCTGTGCACACCATCAGCTGCAGCACAGGACCAAAAACTTGTGATGATCTTCCTGCTGTTCACAACTTCTGGCTTTGCATCAAATCCCACCTGCTTGCTCCAGCTTGGAAAGGTCATGGATGCAGACAGACTACAGCAAACTGTGTTAGTGATCTCTGTGCTTACCCCATTGATACAAACTCATTACTAATACTCCTGCATAAGCAATAAGCTTGGCCTTGGCTTATTTGTCCAAAGTGAAAAGAGCTGGCACCTAAAATATATTTTCTTGTGCTTTTAGCTTAAAGAAAACTAAAACACTCATGGCCATTGGGTTCAACAGAAAATGATGGTGATTTTGCCATGTTTCATTAAATAAAAAATAATACCATTGAACTTGAATTGAGTCTTTGGCTCCTGCCTAAATTTTGAGGCCTCCTTCTTTTGAAAGAAAACAAATATATGTTTCATGCAGAAGATCAAGACAGTGGAATAAGACAGGAATTGTTGGGAAGATCACCTCTAAGTGCATCAAGCCAAAGAAAGCTTCTCACTGATACTGAAAAGAACAAATAAAGATTAGAAGACCTGAGGTTATGGAAAAGAAGGGGGAAGTCATTCCCCTTCCCTCAAATAAAAACCAAGAATTAAGTACAATCAAAACTGGAGGAGGGAATTAGTGCCTCTCACCAAGGAGTACTTTCTAGACTGCAAAGCCCTGAAATATGTAGGTGGAAAAGGAGGGACATGACAGTTGTGGTTCCTTCTGTATTGTTATTGCTGACTGCAGCAAGTGTATCAAGCAGGATTTGTGGTATGGGTGATGGCTTAAAATAAAAGACATTAATATTTTATACAGTAAAAGTATCAAGAAGATATGCCAAAGTATGGACAAAACATGCAAACAGAAATGTTAACTGCGGCCACTTTTAAAGTCTATTTGAAAATCCAGTTAAGAGATGAATTTGTATCCACTGAACAGTGTCATGGAATGCAGTGGCATTATTCTCAGAGTAAGACAAAGAGTATAAGATCCTAGTCGTAAAATTAATAGCTGTGTTTACAAGGTCTTTAAGATGCTGCCTATTTTTACTCAGTGAATCATTGCCCTTCTTTACAAAGTATATTTCATTAATCTTAGCAATGCACTCAAATCTCAGTGGAGTTGCTCTGCTTACATACCAAATCTAAGGTTCTAAGTTTAAACTATTTGTCACAGTATTCAACTTTAATAAAAATTGTATCTATTGGAAGATACCATTTCCTCACATTCTCTTAAATCAAAACAACTGATTCCTGTCAAGCTCTCTCTCCCTCTTCACCCTCCCTAGAGGAAAACAGTAAGATTTATGAAAAGCAAAATTCACTTCTGTGCAAAATTATGCAATCCTGAAAGTTAGCTTTATCCTCCAGCTGGACTTCATCTACTAAGATCAAATGAAACTTCCTCTGCAATGAGACATTACAGGAGTTAACACATCACTTGTTGTGCTTTTTAAAACACAGTCATTGTGATTTGCAATCGGTCCAGATGAAAAGATAATGGCAATAGTGAAGATCTGTGTTAGAGAAGCATCTGCAAATCCCATCACATTTTTAATGAAACAAGCCTCAAACACTCCTCAAAAAAACAATCTTCTCACAATTATCTGCTGGAATTGGGCATCAGGTCCTCTAACTGCTTATATAAAATGTGATCTTCTTTACACAAACAGACAAGAGCCTGGGAAGTGAAGCATTTACTTTCACTGATGAACAATTGCTCAAATTGCCTCTGCCAACAAATTGTTCACCTTATGGGACTATTCATTTCTGCAATTTACTTTTTGCTTCAGTGTTTGTAGGATGGCATCTTCAGTTGACACCTGCACTAGCAGATTCACACAGGCAGCACTGCAACCTTCTACATTCCCTCTCCTAAGATGTGATGCTGCATCCAACATCTGAGTCATAACGGTAAGCACAGAGAGGAACAAAGGGCAGAGATCAAAGCTTTGCTGCCTGCCCTCCTTGGGATCTGGCCCTAGAAAACTGCCAGACCTCTCACATTTGGCTCTTCCCTGCATAAAATATGCATGTTAACAGAGATTAGCATCCAGCATTTAATTCCCTATTTCATTTCATTCTCAATTCACTGTCTCTAAAAACTGAAATATATGAAAAAAAATTGTATCACTAAGTATTTTTTAAAATTTAGGCCAGGGACTCTGAGCAAAAGCATGCTCTGTCCTCACCCTGTAAAATATTTCTGGGCTTTTACACAAGCTTTGTGCCTTCACACAGCTGGTAAACGTTTGCTTAAATATACATTCAAACAATCCCTTTGCAAAGGATTTTAACATAGAGACTTAAGCATTACACAGCACATCCATAAGTTTTAAAAAGCTGCCTCCTACTTGTTTCAAACTTTGCAATTACCAGTTTGTTTACACCAACCACCACACCGAGGTCTTAGAGAGGTCACTCAAGAAATAATATATTTCCCTATCTGCTTTCCAAAGTATGCTCATAGAGCCAGAGTTTACTTCCTTGACTCCGTGAATAATCCCATGTCATGGTATTATTCAACCTGTGAGCTGCTAATAAGCCAGGATAAATTATTAGCAACCTGAAATCATGGCAAGGTTAACCATTAACGTGTTGTGCAGTCTATTACAACATTACTTTGAGGCAACCTGTGTGCAGTGGAGGCTGCAGGCACAGCAGAGCTCCACCTGTGCCACACACACTGCAAGTCGTGCACAGCCTCTGGTATTTATGGTACACAGAGAAGAGAGACATGTTCCTCATGGGAGCTGGAGGCAAACAGCATCCCAAAAAAGGAAGGGAAAACAATATGCTGGATCCATCAAAGATTGTTACTTCATAGACTTTTCACAGCCAAATAAACATTTTGCAGCTGGAGGTCTGCATGAGCCAGAATAACAAATGTCCCGAGACCTGCTGGAGATTTCAGATTAGGCTGTCTGATGAAAGAGGTTCATCCTGTGCATGCATGCATGGACAGAGGAGAATGTTTAGTGTTCGGGTCCTGAAGAATAATTACCCAAAAGTATCTCTTTTTTTGTCCCAGGATTGGCAGGGCTTAGTGGCAGGATGGGAGATTTGGGTTGGGTTTATTTTTAAGCGTGCTGTGGCCAGTGGCCTACTGGCAGGTATCACACTCCTCTAGTCATTAGAAGTGATCACTGACCTTACAACAGCCTCAGATAGTCAAAGATTTGATGGATAAATTCAAACAGAGCCCATTTTAACAGTGTTCACCTGGGACCTTGTTCTCCAGCCCTTGGTGCAACCCTAATTTCTTTGCCAGTCCTCAGTTGCCTGGGGAATGGCTCCTTCGAACACTGCCATCAGCTGGCAAATCCCTACATTTCTCATTCACAGGTTTTCTCTCCGCCTCTGGAAGAAGTTGGTTGTAGTCAAAGCCGCCTGGGCAGGTGGACTTTGAAACTTTTGAACAGTGCTCTTTTAGCAGCAACCTTCACCAACAGCTCTCAAGAATCTAAACTGGTTCTGAAGAGGAGACCTTGTTGTGAGTCAGTAGCAGTTGACAGAATGGAAAATCAGGGATAAGAATTTGACAGTGGAGCGAGGCTGCCTGCAGGGTGCCACAGAGATCTGCAATGGGACTCAGACTATTCAGTGTATTTATAAATGGTCTGGAAAAGAGATAAATAGCAAGATGGCATCTGCTGCTAAGATGAACTTCTCCAGGACAGCTGTAGCATAAAAAGACTGGGAAGAGTTGCAGGAGTATCTTGCAGTATTGAATCACTTAAGAGTCAGGAGGAAAAAGAAGCTTTATTCTGTATCAGACAGCACAGTACTGCACATGAAGGAAAAAACTCTTGCTATGTTCACCAAACAATGGGCTCCAAATTAAACGTTGCAGCTCAGGAGACAAATTTCTGAGGTCACTGTCAGTAGGCGTAGTAAGAAATACTTGTGGCAGTGGGGGGAAAAAAGCAAATAAACATCAAGCTGGTGAACAGAGTAAAGGACAAAGTGGTCAGAATCACTGTGCCACTGCCCACCATGCCATGTAGCTTTGGTCATCCTTTTCAAAAAGGACATAGAATTAGAAGACGCAAAGGGACAGAGTTGATAGACTTGGACCTCTCTGCCTTGAGAAAGACTATTTAGGGAATGTGATAAAGGGTTATAAAATCATGGATGGCCTAATAGAAATTAGAGCAGAAGCAATGAAACCAACATGTTAAAAAAAATAAAAACCAAACCAACACAAGAAAAAAACAGGAGTATTTGATGGCTTTGCAGATAATTCCCTTTCTTTCCCCTCCAAGACACTTTCACATCTTACAATGACTGCTTTCTGAGGTTGCCAAAACATAAGTCATACACTGACCAAGAGTCCCTCATGAAGTACACATGTGGGGAAGCTTGAATGCCTTTGTTACATGATGGAACTCATTGCCACAGGAAGCTGCTCAGGCCAAAATTAGAAATGAGGTCCAAAAAAGGGATTAAATAAATTCATAAAGGATAGATCCCTCCATTAAGTACTAGGGGGAAAAGGGGAAAGCTACCTTCTGCTTAGCAAGTCCCAGGAGTGGGAGGCTGAAAAGATCAGCTTGGGGAAGGATTATTCTATCCATGCCTTTCCATAGGCACCTGCTGCTACTCAGTGTCAATCAAGGACATGTGGCAAGAAGGATCTATTTACTTCAAATGTTTTTCTGTCCTATTACCAGCTCTACAAACCAGAGAGCTCAAGTTTTGGTTTTTGTTTTTTTTTTTAATTCCTGAACCATTCCTATGTCTCTCATTCAACAGAGAGTGGAAGGAGATGCACACGAGCGACAAAGCTTCCTGGGCAGGTGTATGGTAACCTGGAGAGAACCCCACATCATGTGGAAGTCATCAGGGTAGCTCTTCCTGAAACTCTGCTGCTGGTGACATAAACAAAGCCCAAACTTTCCCAGATGTGTGCTTCATGAGGGATTCTCAGTCAACGTATGATTTATAATTTGGCATCCTCAGAAAACACAAAATGGTGATTCAAAGATGGAATGTAGATGCAGAATTCCTAAGGAGGGAGACAGAAAGGGTTTATTCATAGATCAGTCCAAACTCCTGTATTTGTAAGCTTTTTCACTGCTTCCAAATGTTGCACTGGGCAACTATTCTCCCTCTTACAGTAAGAAGATTAAAGCTGAGTGTCCAGATTCCCTTTATTTTCCGTAACTGTTAGCCAAGTAAAATTTCCTCTGCAAAATTGCAGGGTGAGCAGTTGCATTTCTGCACCATGCAACAAAAGAGGAGACGTAGGTTGTTCCATTGATTTCTGCTGGAGAAAGGTTTGCCATGCAAGCAACGAGATCTCCTCTACAGAAAAACAACCCTATTGATTGCCAGAGTGCTTATCACTAGAATCTCTCCTCCTTCACAGAGACCCAGAGCACTGGGAAAATAAATAAAGCCTATAACAACCAAAAGTAAAGAAGATGGAAGAAGGCACATTGGCTGAAAGAAATTACCAATATAATCTTCATCCCCAGGAAGAAACAAAATTTAACCTAAGAGGGAACAGCAAGGAAAGCAATGGGAAGATGAAATCAGCAGAAACCTAAGACAAAATTGAATGGCAAGCATTAAACAACATCAGTATGAATATATATAGATTCATCTTCAACAGATATTTTGGCAACCTTGGCTAAATGATGATTTAGCCTGGCATCCATTCTTTCCAACTCATCTGCTTGTTAAAGGTGTCAGTTCCCTTGCACTGCCTACAGGAATATTTTGATGGAAGTGTCACAGAGGACTCACTGGTGCTGCTTTCACTTGGATTCATTGACATCTTCCCTTTGTTGTTGAATTTCCTCTCTTCCAGCTGCATTTCTCTCTTTTTTTAACCTTTTTTTCCCCCCAAGATAAGATTCTCCATCAGTGCCTTCTGCAGGTGCTGCCAAGTGAACACAACTGTAGTGCCATGGAGTGTCTCTATTATCCTGGCAGGCAGTCCCTTTCCTGGGACACACTGGGTGGCTAAATAGAATTGAGGGAGGACTTTGAGGCAGGCAGAGCTTTCCCTGCAAATAAAGACTTCTTAGAGAGTCATGAAGGTTTTCCATAACACATGCACAGAGGGGAAAAAAAGAACAGATTCAGTAATTTTAGAGAGGAGCCTTTTCACAGACTAAACACTGACTAAAGAGCAACCGAGGATAACACAGAAGTGAAAATACATAAAGCCTTATATGTGGCCAGGAACCTGACACTTAATCCAAACTAATTAAGTATTTTTTAAACAGTACATCAAAGACTTCTCAAATTCAAAGGTGGTGTCAGAAACGGAGGACAAGGAAAATAAACTAGACAGATTAGAAAAGAGGAAGAATGAAATATGGGAATTTTGGTCTAGAAAGGTTTAAACTACTGAAACAAGGAGAGGAAAGAAAATCATCCAAATTTATTCACTGGGAGAATGATGCTAGGAAAAAGGGATTGGTCCAGGAGCAGTGGGAGCTAGTAAACAGCATCCAAGAAGTCATTGCTCTACACACCCACACAAGGTAAAGATTGGCTCTTTGAGCAGTGAAGCAAAAGAGGTATTGTACCAAAAATACGGTAACTTCTAGAACTTGTAACATAACCTCAGCCTACTGGGAAAAGCCAGGCTCATAGTGAAATCATGCATTCAATGGGACCCAGGAGAATCCTCAACCAAGGCAGAAAATAGCTGCTACAGCTTATTAACTGCCTCTTTGGCATCCTCGGGACAATGGGGAGCTCCACAAACAACCTCTCTGCTGGAAACCACTCCGAAATACCCTGATGAAATCCCCTCTGTGGTACTGCCTCTTCCCCAGAGCCCCTCCCCACCTGAGCAGCTATTGCAGTTGATTTTCAGGTGGGGCAGGTGAGGAGCAGGTTCTGCCTGCAGAGCCAAGTCCATCCTGAGGAGCCCACCATGGGGAAGGAATTTGTCCTGAGGACTGACTGCACAAAACCTGAGCTGTGCCATCCAAGCTGACAGGCTGGAAGAAGGAAGAAACAAAACCTGCTAAGCTTGGGAAGATTGTAACTGATGAGGAACAGAAAGTACCTGAGCAAAAATGAAAACTGTACAAAAGGGATTACATGAGTAAAGAAGATTTGAGTAATTTAAGAAGAAAAATCAAGATTTTTTTGGCTCATAAAAAATTTCTAGAGAGACAGACCCATAAATGGAGTCATTTTTATACCAAAACTGTTTCATAACTTTAAAAGTACATGGCAGACAAGGGACAAAATGACATAGTAGGCCTTTCCCAATGGCTTCCAGTAGTTTCACTTCAGCTGTGTCTGTGTGGTTTTAGTGTCTGGAACAGCAGTGCTGCAGTGAGAACTGGCTGATCCCTGAGCACAAACAAGCTGCATTACCAACAACAAGCAGTACCCCTGTGAAGTCCACGGGACTACTCATGCATAGTAAATGCATCCCTCGGTGCTGGAAATGATGGATATAGAAATTTTTCAGCCTTGGCTGTAGCATGGAGAAGTTAGCTGTGAAGAACTATTTTCATCTCAGAGCACAGACAACCACCCTTCCTTCACTATTTGCATTATTTGCTCCCAGGTCTGAATTGAGTCTTGAGTACCTGTGTGTATTTCTGCTCCTTTTAGCCCGCCCTTCTGCCCTGAATAAATACTACTGACAGTTTCTTGACCACATCTGAAAAGACACTATGTGAGCTACAAGCAGCTGAGCCAGTTGTACAGACTTCACAGCCTCATCCATCTTCTCCCTCACCTGTGTTTTGTTCCATCCTTTCACTTTTAGCAGGGAACTTAAAGCACTTTTTAAATTAAGTCAAATACCCATCGTCTTTGCAATATTTTCTTTAGAATGTTTACTTTAATTTTGATTTCCCTGCTTAATCTTTCTCACAAAGCTGTATGCATTTTTAAATCTTCCAAGGAAAATAATTACAAAGATAATCCAGCTGAGTGTAATCAAACTGCAGGGTTCTTTATTTTCCTGGCCTTTTAATTTAATTTCACATCCTGTGGTCTTAAAGAAATATTAGGATTATATCATCTTGTTATTGTTTAGATTACATGCCAGTAAAAATAAAGAACAACTGATTCTCTTACCCACTGCCACACAGAAAATTCATAAAGCACAGGGTATTTTCAAAATAAAGATGCAGGGGAAGATCTCATAGATGAGCATGAGTTAGAACCTTAGCTCCCATTTTTCTACCCAGAACCCTTGTTTATTTGGTAGGATTTCACTAAGAATTTATAAAGGTAGTAACTGCTTTCAGAAAACAATTTGCTTGAAAACTTTTTCAAGGCACTAATATGGATCCTGAGGTGATTTTGTGGATATTTTAGCCACAGAAATAATTCCAGTGACTTTAGCACCACTGCTTGTGCTGAAAGAAGAGTTTCAGTAGCTTTCTTTGGATCAATAGAAACCAGAAGTCTTTCACAGAGTAACACTGGCATAAAAACAGTGGAGAGACCAATCAGTCACATGCCTTAGCACATAAGGTCAGCCAAGCAACAAAAATACAACCTCAACATATGCAGGAGGACCCTGCCCACATCCTGCAGTCAGCTTTGAGGTTTATGGGGAGCAAAGCACATCTGCACCACCAAGTCTGAATTCACAGCTGGGGCTTCAGCCCCTTCACTGCAAATATCAAAGTCCTCAGCACACAGGTCTTCATCTTTTGAGTTGGGGAAATCCTCAGCAGATTTCAGCTACAAAAGCAGGACCTGGAAAGGGAGCTCACCTTCCAAGAAGTAAGACTGAAACAATGCAGGTGTGGGCTTTTTGTTGGGTGTTTTCTCCAGTTGTAACCCACCGTACTGTCCACAGGTACAAACGAAAAAGGAAACAATTCCAGCCACCAAACAGGTATAACACACCCCTGGGGACTAAAAACAGCAAAGTCAGAACTGCTGAATTCCTCTTCAGCTGTGTCTTCTTCATTGCCTTCCAAATGGGGCCACACAGCCCCCTCCAGCAGCTCTCTGGGGACAGAGGCAAGGACACTTGGGTAGGGCCCATCTCAGGGGGACACTCTGGTTGAGGCTTTTTTTCTGGAGCTGTTTATCACAAAGACACATGTGCTAGTTCTGCCCAAGTGCTGCATCCCTAAACCCACCTCTCTGAGATGTTTTTTACTGTTATCTAAGAATACTTTTAATTAATACATAAAGGCTAGGTAGAATCACAAAGTTATACCCATGTCTTGTATAAATACAGGAAATTCTTCTCTGAGTGGGCAATTTCAGCAACACTAAGTTAAAACATTCTCAGGGAAAGAACATACTGATAATGAAGTCAGGCAGTCTCTTCTTTGATTATGTTGCACTTGAGGAAAGCAATCCCATGAGATTAATGGAGCAGATGTAAGTAGCTCTACTCAAACCTCCATAGTTAACATTTGTACTAAAAGTTTTACTACCCAATAGCTTCAGTGTCTTAATAACCTGAGAGATCATCATGGCTCACTACTAAATGTTTTTTAAATACCTACAAACCCAACAAGGTAGATAGAAATTAGGCCATAACAGTTCCAAAGCAACAAAACACATGAAAGGGCATAGTCCTGTCTCCAATAATAAAGTTCAGGTGGAAGAGCTCTTGGTTTCTCCAGCATTGTCTCCATGACTGCAGACTGGTGTGTTTGGCTACAGGGAGAATCCCAGAACAGCAAGGGCACAGCTACAGCACCTCTAACTCGCTCTGCAACACCCCTGCTGTACAAAAAACCAACCCCAAGGAAAGAGATTTGAAGTCAGTTCTATACACACACATTTGGCCTAAGCCAGGTATGGCAACAGAACTAATTCCCTTCTGTAAAAAGAGATTTTGAAGTATTCAAACTTACACAGTCTTTCCACAAAGGCCTGAAAAAATCTGTTTTCTAAATTTCTGAATACAATGAAATATTCTTGACTCTTAGATACTTTTTTCCCCCAGAAAGAAATGGCTACAGGCTTGAAAATTAATCTAATTTTTTAAAACTACTGCTTAAAAGCACCATGTTGCATCTGAAGCAATGGCTGATTCCATTCTTGAAATACTTTTTTAAAAGCTGTTACAATGGTGAGCTTCTCTTGAGCTCTAAAGAGAAAACTAAGGTGAGAAACCACATTAAGCTTTGTCTGGTTACAGAGAAAACAATTTCCATACAAAGCATTTTGGTTTTATGTCAAGGGATGGAGGAGAGGACCTTAAATTCTGCATTCAAGGCACTGGTTAATGAAGTTGCAATAATCATATTCCCCAGGGGGGTTTGGCTGTCACTACAGCCACCTTCTTTCCTTCAAAATATGCTTTTCATTGTTCTACTGCCCTTTTTCCAATTGCTCTGCAGCCAAGTTCTTGGAAAGCAATCACGCTTCTTCTTTAGGATTTATTGCTAGTCTTTTGCCAATAAGGACACACACAAATCTCTCCTCTGATCATCCTGGAAAAGCAAGCTAAAAATACAGCAATTTATGAACAGGCACATTTTGCATGTTATATGCCATCAGTGTGTACTCATCAACAAATCCTGAAAGTATAAAAGAAGGTCTCCACTTTTGGCCAGGCCTATCAAAGGCTCTGCTTGGATGCCACAAATAAGCTTATTTTAGAATTCCAGTCTACCTAAAAAGGGAAAAAAAGCATCTGCATTGTGTTTTACTGGTTGAAGGGGTTTTATTTTCCTTTTACCAAGTTGACATGGTAAACTTGGCACTTTACAAACCCCAAGTCTGAGAAAAACAATAGTGTATCTTCCAAAGTGGCTGCTTTAAAACGAGTAACTAAATTAGACATCATAATTCTCATTAGAACTTTAAAGTGGTGAGAATTGTCTGTCTGTTTGTACAAATTTGTAAAGGATTTTGTGATTTCAGAGTCAAGCTGTATTTGTGTTTTGAAATGCATTTCAGGTTGTCTGAGAAAGCTCACACCCACAGAAGCAGCAGGTAACATGAGGGAAGGATGATCCTATGGCCAGGAAGGAATGTCTCCTGAGGAAGAGCATCCAGGTAATCACCATGCCTTGGTCATGGTTTTCTGATCAGATTATTTTTCATAGAAACATAGTTTAATCATCAGCCTCTTTGAAAGACTTGTCTTTTTATTGCTTTTGACAGGCAAGAGGAGATTCACCACTCTGTGGATATAATTTAAAGCTTCTCTGGATTAGGGCTGTTAAAGTTGCTCTGAAATGTTGGGAGACTCAGTTTTTAGTCTCTCCTGGTTCCTTGTTTCTGATGGTGCCCTCTTGTCAAACAACCGTAAATTGGGAAAACAAACTGGGGCTCATTCCCCAGCCTGGACTCCCTGCTGGCATTGTGGTGTATCTCCAGGACTCGTGTTCAGATGATTCTGTGGCTCAGACACTGGTGCTGAGACTCAGGAACAAGAAGGCTAATGAAAAGAAAGGCCAGTGAAATGGCTTTAAATTGAAAGAGGTCAGGTTATGATTGGGTATTAGGAAGAAAATCTTGACTGTGAGGGCGGTGAGGCCCTGGCACAGGGTGCCCAGAGCAGCCATGGCTGTTCCATCCCTGGAAGTGTCCAAGGCCAGGTTGGACAGGGCTTGAAGCAACTTGGTCTAGTGGAAGGTGTCCATTCCCTTGGCAGGGGCTTGAAACTGGATGGTCTTTAATGTTCCTTCAACCCAAACCATCCTCTGCTTCTATAAAGATCCAGATAAATGTTTCACCAACACATAATTTGGGATGCTTACTCAACCCAAAGTGACCGCAATTGTTATTATTTTGATTTTCTTTTTATGACTCTCATCTTTCTTGTCTTCCCTTCTCTGCTTATTTTTTTCCCCAGGCAAGACTAGATAGTTCCCAAATACCTATTTGGTTCCTATAATTAAACCAGATGTATTTTCTAGTCAGTCCAAAAAGAGAGTAGCGATTTGTGAAATGGGATTTTGCATTCAAGAAATGAGAAATTATAATTGAGGAAACAGCATAAATCTACTCCTAATAAATAATGAATGAACTTTCAAATGCAATAAAACTCCATTTTTTACAAGTTCAGACTGGCAGACTTTTGAATAACTTATCTGTAGTTTTTTTGTCAAAGACTTCATATTCTGCAAAAATATTAAAATTTCCTGAAATTTATTCCCTGCTTAAAATTATTCACTGAAATACATTTTTGCGTGTGAACTGCATTTATGCTTTTTGTTGCTCTGATAAGATTACTCATGTATCACATGGAATCAGTTAATTCTGGGTGTGCTTCTCATTGTGATCATCAGGATTCAACTGCAAGTGTTTGTGTAACAGTTATAAAACTTGTCTCCTGGTATTTCAGCTAAAAAGCTCACTTTACATCAGGGGCGAAGAAACCTACAAAAGGGACCACAGGGAAAAAAATAAATCTCAACCAAGGCCAAAGCAAAGGAATTGCAAAATTTAAACCAATATTTGCTATAAAATGTTTGTGGTGGGCATTCAGCCCTACTTCATATCCCCTCATAAATGTCCACTGCTGGAGTTTACATTGCAGGTCAACCTAAATCTCCCTTTGAAACCAATCTGAAATTTCCTTTTTGCTACTGATAGTGGGTTCATGTCCCCCTTGCAATAGTGACAAAACTTCTGCTTTTATCAACATTTGCAGAGTAGATCCCATTACCTTCCTTCTTCTGACATTAAGTACCACATTGCAAGCACCAACCACCAAGTACTTGAGCTAATACAGCTTTCACTTTTGAGTTAACAAGTGGAAACACACATGCACAAACTTGGCTTTGGCTACATGTTCACCCAGTTTAATCTATTGATGGAGTCTGCAGGACCTGGAACAAACTTATTTTTAGATACCATAATCCTCAATATATTAACTTGCTTTTACTTTTGGTCTTCCATGTGCTCTCTGTCTTCTTCATCTGCAGTGACAACCACCCACATTACTCCCTGCAAAATTTTAAAACCACTTTACTGGCAGCAACAGCTTGCAACAATAGCTTAAAGTGTGGCAACATATGCAATACAGGTATAATACTTGTGGCTCTGATGTCAGGTACAGCACTTGCCCTTTGTCCTTCATTTTAAAAAAAATTCACCTCCATTCTAAAAAAGCTTTAAAAATAAATTAGCACCAGGCCTTCAAAAAAGGTTGTTGTTGGTTCATATATGGTTTAAAGAACAGTTGGAACGTGGTTTGGAGTAAATCTTGATGAATTTCTGCCATTTGGATTATAGCTAAGGGCTTCTTTAATATGACTTTAACATAACAACATTACTGTAACCATCTTCCTGAGGACAGTAGAAAAAGACTGTAAAACAGAGTGGGATATTTAAAATTACTTGCAAAATATCGGCTCTTTGTAAACAACACACAGTAACTGTAATTAATACCAGTCCTTTAAAGTGTTCCTAAAGTCTACTGAAATCTAAACCAGAATTGTATGGCTTGCAGCAACAACTGCATCCTAAACAACATTAAAAATTACAATAGAAAATAAAATTTCTCCATCAGAAGTCAAAAAGTTATAATTCACCAATCTGCTGAATAGGATAGCACCTTTGCCCTTATTATTTGTAGAGGTTTTTTGGGAGGATCTCAGGACTTTACTCTTTAGCTAAGCCTCACAAGTTCAACAGCCCAGGAGTTATATAAACATTATCTTACAATTTGAACTATTTTCCCAGCAAAAGGAGCACTCCGGGGAGGACTATTTGAATGATCTTTTACAAAATGAGTGCTGCTTTACTCGTACTTCCACAGCTCCAGAGCGACCGAAGGTGAAGCCCACCCAAGCCGTGCCCAGCCTCGCTCGCAGGCAGCTCCAGCACTTTGGAAGACAGCGGAAAACAGGCTGCAGGTTGTACCGCACCTAAACCCGCCCAGTCTAGTAAGTGTTTTCAGCGAAGACAGTCTGAGCAAGGGCTTGGAAAAATGCCTTATTTTACGCAGTAAGCAAGTAAATAAATACAAACATAAAATATGAGTTGGAACAGACAGAAAGCGACCGCTTCTTGGCAGCGATGCCGCATCCGTAAGACGTGTTGCTTATGTGTGGCGCTCACCCTCCAGCCGGAGGGATGCTCCGGGAAGACGGGGGTTCCGCGGGGAGCCGGGGCGAGCCCCGAGCCCCCAGCCCCGCCGTGCCGGTGCGGGGGTATATCCGCCTGTGAGGGGAGAGGAAACCGCGTCCGCCCCAGACCTGGGGGGCAAAGAGCCCGGGAGCGCGATGCGCCGGTTACAGGGCAGCGGCTTTGAGGTGCTCCGGGGCAGGACGGGGGTGCTCACGGAGCACGCAGCCGGCAGCCGAGCGTGTTTTCAGGGCGTCCCGCGCCGAGCGGCGGCGGCTCTGCGCCGGCGGCCCCGGCATCGCCCGGAGCATCCCATCCCATCCTATCCCATCCCATCCCGCTGCCCGAGCGCGGCGGCGGCCGCAGGGGACAACCCCCGTCCGGCCACCCCCGGCTCCCCGGGGCACCCGCTGAGCCCCCAGACCCTCTGCCCGGCTCCGGCTGGGGACAAACACGCTCTCGACAATGGGCATGTTTGCAGCAACATGATCTCACCTAATAACGCCGAATAAGGCAATGACTGTACGGGGAAGCGATACGATCCTGCCGGTCTCACCACACGGCGCGGAAAGCTATTTGCAGATTTGCTAAGCCCTTTTGAATGAATGCATCTGCAGCTGACCTTTAACAATAGACGCTGAAATAGCACAATCTGTGGGACCAGATTTGAGTGGGGGGGGGACGGGAAGGGGGAAGGAAGAGATGGGTGAATATTGTAATCTCTGCAATCTCATTCACTTCCTTTCCCAAACCCTCGCGCACGGGGAAAAAGCGGTATTTTCCTTTCCACTGTGACTCCGTCTCAAACAAGCCGTTTCTAACACCGGCACAGCCACATGGCACCCCGAAAGCCGCCACCGGTGGGACCGGCGCGCATCCCCGCCGGTGCCCACCCGCTTCCCGCGGGCATCGCTCGGCGGAGAGGCGACTGCGGCAAGGATGTTCAAGCCCTCTCTCCCCTCCCGCCGCTCTCTCACCTTCCCTGGCTTTCAGCAAAACGGTGTTGGCAACGATGTTTTCCAGCTCCATTGACGAGCTCGGGCAGCGCAGGCAGCGGCACTGCAGCAGGACGTCACTCCGAGGTGCGGAGTCTCCGGGCGCCCACCCGCCTCCTGCCCCTAGCGCGTTATCCCCCCGCGCAACATCCCCGCCTGCCTCCCCCCTTACCCGGGCGGAGGCGGCGCGCCCCCCACCCCCCGCTCCCCCGCGCCCCCCGACTCC
>JAOXXN010000082.1:30513844-30539085 GCA_026770055.1 Myrmophylax atrothorax | reverse complement strand
GACTGGAGTTGGACCAAGGGTTGGACTTGATGATCTCTGAGGTCTTTTCCAACCCAATCCATTCTATGATTCTATGAAAGGTTAGGACTGAAGTTCATTGTGATGGTGAGGTTTGTGGGCAGTGTTTTACTTAGAGTTGAAACTAGAGGGGGAAGTTTTGGGAATTTTCTGCTCAAAATCACCCATCTAGATTCACAGCAGTTATTTTTACTGAAATAAAGTTTTCTTTCTTTTCAGCTTTCATGCCCTTAACTCTTCCATGGGTGAGTAATCATGGCAGATGTCAGTGTGCATCCAGCAAGGCTTGTATTTTTCTATAACAAGGAGTTGGAGGGAGGGAGTAGAAGGGTTTGGGCTGCTTCATTGTGCTTTCAGCACAAGCTGTTTAAAAGGCATCTGTTTTATGGGAAGTGCTGTGTGACCTGGAAATCAAGCCTTTAAAGACTCCTCCTTGGAAGTCCAAACCTGTGAGCTACCTTCCTTCAGCAGTGGTCCCAGAGATTGTTAGTAGGGAAGGTCAGCTTCCTGATGAAAGGTGAAACCACCCAACACTGAAAGCAAGGCCTGATTATGGTCTGTTGAACCTCAAAAATCTGGAACTGCAGTAGGAAGGAGTCAGAGCCTTGTGTTCTGTGTTTCAGGCCCAGAATACAAGATTTTCTTATGTAGATTATGCATTTACAAGTAGGAAATTGTGTTGTCCATAAATTACCAAAGATATAAAAGTAAACTCTTGTTACCTGGCTTAAAAATTGCACCATTTTGTTTCCTAAAACGTGTAGCTGTAATTATATGTATGTTTATTCATTTAGATGCCTTTGGGTTTGGACTATGACATACATCCTGAGATATGTCATTCCATATAGAGATTACATCATGAACTTACTGCTGCTAGGAAGTATAATGAAAGTCTTGATGGCTGTTAAATTCATTAAGAGCAGTATTAAAATTAACAGAAATACTTCTTTTTGATATTTACAGCTTAATGCTTCTTCATAGGTGTGGTTGGATTCAGTGCTGGCACTAATAATAAAGATAGTTGATGCACTAATATTAAATGAATTACTGATGCTCCCCTGAGGCTTTGGAGATTCTCTGCTTTCCTCTTATTCAGTATTTGCTTTATCTGGAGTGACTGTTCTTTGTGAGCTCTCCACACCTTGAGCTTGGTAGGTCAGAACTCAAGAAAGGCTGTAGTTTATTAAAACTGAGGTTCTTGTTCACTGTCTGAATGTGAGGAGGAGTTGCAAAGTAACTGCTCAAATCTTTGATCTTAGATCAGTTAGATCTAGTATTTATAGTCCCACCAAAGCCAGTCTGACCCTTTCTCATTCATTTGACTGTGCTTTTATTACCTGAGTTATTTGCATCTGTTTAAGCATCACAGGTACAAATGCATTTTTTATTTTGGGTAAGAAAGCATCTTGTTCAAATAATCTTGCACATAGTGTTTTAACAGCTGTGTCTCTGTGGTTTATGTTGGATAGAAGATGTGAGCTTTGTCACTTCTGTACCAAGAAAACAGCCTAAAATCAAAGCAAATGGCTTTGGGCACTGTCTGGAGCCTTTGACTTTGCTGCCAATAGTACCACAACAGTTACCTTGGTGCTTCTGCACCAAAAACTTATATACTCATCAAACCTAATTTTCTTGTGGCGTTTTCCTCTTAGGTCATTGTTTCATCTCTTCAGCACCAGGCAAAGTCAACTTTTTTTTTTCAGGTAATTGCCTCTTTCTTTCTACTTTTACAGGTCTTGTAGTCTCAATCCTGAATTCATTTTTGCTTATAATCTCTTGTTTCTGCAGTTCGTGTTTCACACATACACCACAGCATTCACCCTGGTCAATGGAAATGGAACCCCAAAGGCTGACGTATGTATTGATTTTTGGTTTTGAAAATGCACAAGACCATTTTGAACTTGATTTACAAGTGTCTTGCAAATGTACTAACGCAGTGTGTTTCTTCTGCCCTCCTTAGGAGTACTCAGTTCAAGAAAAGCAGATCTTCTATGGCTTGGGAGCCATCTCCTATGCAGCCTTTGTTGGGGTATGTATTTGCTCAATGATTGCTTTCCTAATAAGCTCTCCTGAGAAGGAGTAGGCACTGAGATAATCACACTGCCAGATATCCTTCAGGATTGTGCTCTGATGCTCTACTCTGATGTCTTGTCACAGAACTGCTCAGAATAAGAATTTTTTCTGACCATCTGTCAGCCAAGATCTTGATTGGTTTCCTCTGATGCTTCCTTGTATGTCACTTCTTTTATTATTCTGCAAGTTTAGCAAACAGGCAGTGAGAGGAACTGGCCAGGGTTTACAAACACAAAGTAAGACACTGGGTGGTTGTAGTTGATTTTTGATGTGGTAGAAGAGATCTGTCATCCCAGGAACAGCATAGCCATGAAAATACTGCCCTGGCTGCAGGTAAGTTAGCCTTTCAGGACGGGTATGTAGCAGAGGGCTACCTAGATAACACTGTGCTCTCTGCCAGAATAGAAATCTGGAGTTTCTGGAGTTTGCTACACCACAGTGAACTCACTCTGATATCCTCATGACACACATAACAAGTGTAGATGCCCCTATACTGCCTCTCCTCACTCTCCACACAAAGCAGTGATTTTCATAAGCTTTCTGGCTGAAAAATGCAACTGTTTGTGCTTCTGGTAGAGGGACTTTCACCTCTGCCCAACAGGCAAAACAGTTGGGCCAGCAGTGCTGAGGGTCACAGAGGTCTGGGGAGGCAGCTCTGCCCTGGCTGATGGTGGGAGTTCTTCCCTTTGTCCTCTGAGGGCCATTCATTCCTAAATGAAACTTCCTGCAAGTGTATTATGGGAGTATAGAATTGGGCTGAAAATGCAAAGAATCAGGAAAAATACAAAAGTAAACCAGATTTCCTGTTTGGGGGAGAGCAATATGTGACACAAAGCAGTTGGACAAATGTCCAAGGAGTATTAGGCAGAGGTAATTGTTTTCTTTTTTCTGTCTATGTATTCACATTGCTGCTGTCCTCTACATGATAATGTTTAAGGCTTTTTTCATCATAATATTTTGTATTCTGGTTTAAAAGAGTGATCACAAGCAGCTTTAGTAACTAGAGAACATGTGTGTTTTTTCAGAATGATAAACCAAGGCATTTGTTTATTTTCATAGATGGTAACTATGAACCGAGTAACAGATTTATTTTCCTAACCTGTTGCACATACTGAAGTGCTGCACTTTTTTAGTAAAGGTGCCTGTTTCCTCCCAATGCCTTAGGCTCTCCCTCTTATCTTCATGAATCGTTACACGTTGAAGGGTCCATTAACACAACTAATCGTCAGAAAACTTCTACCTGCTCCTCTGCTTGGTGAGTAGAAAGAAACTGTGCATTGTGCAGCTGGTCTGAGGGCAATTTGCCCATCTAACTGTAGAGTTTCCTTGCCTTTGAACAGGTATGGTCTTGCTGTTTCTTCCCTGGCTGCCTTTGCTGGGCCCCCTCCTTTGAACAGTGTCGCTGCCCTCATTTGATTCCTGCTGGTTTCAGTTTCAGAGCTGCAGAGCACTCTCATGACCTTTGTACATGTGACATGCCACTGTTTCTCCAGAGATATCCAGGGATGCAGTTGGCATTTTTCTTTGGCTTGCACATAGCCCTGGAACCATCAGGACTGCCAGGGCAGATCAGGAGGCTGGTAGCTGTGGCACTGACATGGCCTGGGGTGGCACATCCGTGGCACCAGAGTGCGACATAGCCCTGGGTGTGCACAGGCAGAGTTCCTGACTCGGGCTGGGGCTGCAAAACTGCTGGGAGTGCAGAAAGGGAGAATTGTTTCATCAAAATACTCTTAATGGTGCAAAGAAATGACTCTCACTTCATTACTGAAACAACTCTACTGCTGTGGTGAAGTTGCACCAGGACAAGTTTAACTATTTAATGTCATTAACTGTATTTCTATTGACATTAAAGAAATTCTGGCCTTTCTTAGGGGGAAATTGGTGAAATTAAAACACATCATCTCCTCTGTTCCAAGTTATGCTAGATGTCTACCCAGATTTTTCCAAGGATCTTCATTAGAGGTTTCTAAATTGTTTCCCTTGGAGCAGATGTTAAATGTGCCTCCATTTTCTGAAATGTAGAGAGAGGCCTGAGGATAATTGATTAAAGTTAGTCCAGCATTTGAAAAGTGTCCTCTGTTACACTGAAGTCCTTATTGAACAGCTCTGTCAAAAACTAATAAAAAGAGAAATCTTTTACTTCAAGCAAGGTCAGTTTGCCAGTCTATGCCCTGTTGTGCCTAGACCTTGGTCTAGCAGAGGAAGAAGCAAACCAGTTAGAGGAGTGACTCCCATTCGATAAGGCCTTTATAGGTGCTGGTGGTTTAGTCTTGTGTTTTCACTGGATGGATGTTTTCAGTACTTTGTATTGCTGAGTCTGGAGGAGACTGAAACATTCTCATCTAGGATTTGGCTGAAGCACTGGCACCTGGGACAGAGACCCAGCTGGGCAGGCAAGAGCCACAACGGCACAAATTAGAGCCAGTGTTCCCCTGGCACCCTCCCTTCCAGTTCAGGCATGCAGCCTGTAGTGAAAGCCTGTCTTTTCCTTTGTCTTGGATTTTGTGCTGACCAAGACAAAATCTACCCACAACAGAAATCCCTCCACATGGAGTACTCATGGTTTGAGCTGGGTGGCAGTGATTTGAACTCTGAATCCAGAATGACAAAGCACCTTTTAGCATTGGGGCCTTTCAATCTTGCTCAAGCTTCTGACAAAAGATTAAGATCCCAAGTAGATTTTTACTGGGCAGTCCCTTCTTAAGCTGCCAGGTTATTCAGTTGTGAACAGTTAAACTAGAAATGTAAAATGCACATAATTATGAGGTTGCTATCGAGAAAGTCCTTTTGGATCTTTTAAAGCAAAATCCTCTTTAACCTGCAGGTGTGACAAGTGCATTTACTGCTGTGATGGTGAGAAGCCCAGAATTTGAGAATGGAATACAAGTGATGGACAGGAATGGCAAGGTTGTAGGAGTGTCACGGAATGCTGGTGAGAAGGTAGGCGAGGGGGCAGAGGGCTCCCTTGGCTTGGCTTTCATTGCCTGCTGAGAATGGAATGTGATGCTGAGAGTTCATAGAGTTGGATATATTGAAATGAGGAACCTAACATCAGCTGCTGAATCTTTGGACAGGCATGGACTAGGTGTCTGGAACCAGGTTGCACAACCTTTGTGTCTTCAAGGGTTGGCAGCCTCCCCAGACCAGTATACTGAGTACCAGAGTTGAGCCACACTGATGCTGGCACAGACATTTTTGCTTTCCCTGGCCACCTCAGGAGACAAGACTCTTGGATCTTCTTTTAATGGGACATGTCAGAGAAAAGCCCTGTATTGTGCATATCATGTGCACCTTAGTGGGAATAAAGGCTGTGCCTCCCAGAGGGCTGTGCCTTGATCTACAGTGTGATACTGCATTTGATCCTTGGGCTGCAGTTGCTGACTCTCTATTTGTTCCTTGCTTTGCTCATCAACATCCAGTGCAGAGTCTGGCAGAGAAACTAGAGCAAGGAGACATGTTTTATATGTTATCAGTGACCCTCCTTTTCTATGCTGCTTTCCAGAGGGGAGGAAACAACTGGATGAGCATAAAGATTTGTGGACAGCTGGGGAGAGAACTTCAGATTTGACACAGGCTAGTTTAGGATGCCCAGAAGGTATAATCAATTGTATGAAGTTCAGCACAACTTAAAAAAAGCAAGTCTCAGAAAAATTATCATGGCAAGAAAACTCATTATGGCATGAATAGTTTTACCTCCCTTTTAAGGTATTTTTTTAGTCTTAAGTGGAGTATTTGCCACTTAGCTTCCATTTAAGGAAGAATTCCTCTAAAAATATTTTTATCCCTCATTTACCTGTTGCTTGAAACTCTAAGGTATCAGGTACAAGAGTGCTCACAGAAGCAGGCAGTGTTTGAAGCTGCACAGAGCACTGCTTTAACAATGTTTGTTTTTCTCTCTCCCTGAAGGCTGTTAGGGAAACAGCATTGTCCAGAGCAGTCTTGTTTGGGACAACATTCTTTGTGCCGGAACTGCTTGTGCATTTTGTGCAAAGGTAAGAGTCAACTGCAGAAGGGCTGGGGGTGCCTGCTCAGTTTTTTCTTGGGTTTGCAGTATTACTGTATGCCCTGGTAGAAGTGATTATTTGGGAAGTTGCTGTCCTTTTAGATCAGTAAGGGAATCTGGGTGTGTTTGCATCTGTGCTTTGAGGATTTGCAGGACGTGGTGTCAGACTGTGAAGTTTTCCTCTCTGCTCCCATGCAGGAAACATGTTTGTGCTCTCCTGATAGGCTGTTTCCCAGCACCTACATACCCTAACTTGGTTTGAGTCCCAGTGGCTGTGTCAAGGTTGTTCCCAGCACCTACATACCCTAACTTGGTTTGAGTCCCAGTGGCTGTGTCAAGGTTGTTCCCAGCACTCAGATTTCTATTTTTGAAGAGGTCATGTGGCACTTGAATTGCAACTAAAGCTGGACCCCAGCTTTCAAATTGTTTTCAGTATGTTGTAAAACAGTTATTGTTTTGCAACCTTTTAAACCCCTGTATCATAAGAAGAATACACTGTATGCTTTATGAGAAAATTTCTACCCTGCCATGAGATTTTGGTGGCAGTAAATAGTCCAGGTAGGGATCAGCTCTGTCATGTAATTTGGTATTGCCTAAATTGATCCCCTATCCCCTTTTTTACCTTAAGGGACTCCTGTTACCAGAAGACATAATTTTTAAATATATATCAAGTAATAAATTTTTACACAAAGCAAAGTGGGATTATCCACACGACCTAAATGTGAAAGGAAAGAGGGTAATGCAAAAAAATTCTTAATCAAAGGACTGAGATGCTTCAAAGCACTAATGCACCTTCTCTCCTTTTTTCACTTAGATATTGCTTGTTTTCTTAACCTTGACAATATGGGTTTTGAAAATGCTGCAGCCAAATATAAAACAAAGGGAAAGCACAGAAGTTAAGAGTAAGAACATAGGAAATGAAGTAAGGAAATATCCCTAAGCATAGGTTATTATTACTTTCAGTGCAATTTCAACCAGTGAAATAGTGGCTAATGCTCTTTGTCTCACTGTCAGATTATTTTTCAGATCTAAACTGACATAATTTTTCCATGTCTTGGACAGAGCAAAACTGGTAAAAAGTCCTCGTGCTTTGTCTTCAGTGAGGATGTTTCTGATTACATCAGTCCTGGCAGGGATGGTACCAGTCTCACTTAGTATGTTTCCACAGTGTGGGCAGGTAAGTCTTTGGTTCAGGATTACTGTGATATTAAGTAGTCTTTCCAGAACTGTGGCCAACCTGAAGGCCACTTATGAAAAAACAGGACAGGATTAATATGGTAAGTGGAGCAGCAAAGAGGCTGCTTGTGAAGGCCCATAAACTAGGCAGAGCTCACAGAACTTTCTAGGTCTGAGTTGCTTTGTGTTATTTATATTTACTTTTTAGTGTAGATTTATCAGACTTTCACAGCAGTCTGAAGCAAGCAAGGTCAGGAGAACTGTCATGAAGATTTAAGCCAAGGCTCTTCCAGCACTGTGTTCAGTTCTGCAGGAGAAAGGAAGGATTAGTTGAGAATTTTTTCTTTCATGCAAAGTCAGTATGAACTCATTGGAGAGGTAAATTCACTCACATGTGACATCTCTTTACTCTGCCTTGCTCAAATGGGAAGTGTAATCTGTTCCCTGGGAAATAACACTTTCCTGCAGGTTTTAAGCGGGGGATGTAGTCCTTGAACTTTGGACTTTGGAGAAGAATGAGAGAGAAGCCTGGGGTTCCTTTCTGTATTTATTTCCTCCCTCTTATCAGCACTGTGTGAATATTCTCAGAAAATCAGACTGAGCTCTTGCAGTTTTCAGTGGTTTCTTTTATTTGCCTAAACTTTCTGGCATTTTAATTTCTTTTTTTAGATGTCTCGGTTTCTTATGACAACAAGGGTAAACTGAACATAAGTGAGGGGACTTGTGAGAAATTATGTACTGATAGTATGGCTGGTTCCCTTTGGGCTTCCCATTTTCTCAGCCCACAGCAGGAGTTCTGGATGTCACCTAAGTATATTTACAGTTGGACTTGATGATCTTAAAGGTCTTTTCCAACCTAAGTAACTCCCTGTTTCTATAGTGCATGGAGATAAAATGTGACTATTCTTAAATACAAAGTATTTCTTCCCTTATGTCTGCACATGTAGGAAATGTTGAAGAAAAAAAGCCCCAAAACAACAAAAAAATCCCTCAAACCCCCAAATAAACAGAGCCCCAAATCCCAAATCCTGAATGCAGTATTTGAATTTGTGCAAAGTGCAAAGCAGTAACAGGGACTTAACATACACTTAACCAGGCTATGGTGGTGCTGATTGCCTTTTTCTGTACGTTGCAGATAAAGCGAGAGGACCTTGAGCCAGAAATTTTGTCATCTACAGAAGAAACAGAGTTCTTCTACAACAAGGGGGTTTAGAGACTGGCTTTGATTTATAAGCATGTGCTCTGATTGCAGTGAATTATGAATGCAGCAACCAATTCAATTGGCATTTGGGACTGAATGGTGAATCTGTGGTGCTGTACATACCAGGTGTGGTGTGGCCTGTGAAGAGGCAGGACTTGGCAGAAGGACTTTGCAAGCCCCAGCCTGGGGGGAAAAACACACACATGCCAAAAATGGCATTTGTACCAGAAAACACTGTAACACAGTGTTTGTGACAGCCTGTGTTCTGTGCTCCCTCGGGTGAGTGATTCCTTAATTAAAAGACTGTTGAGTACACAAGGTTGGTCTGTTGCTGCTGCAGGTTTTGACATTCTGCTTTCCAGAACTCAGCTGGTGAAGGTTTTAATACCAGTATGCATGTGGGTAAAGTCAGGCTGGTTCTTCTCAAAACACTTTGTATGTTCCAGTGTATTTAACAACACTCCTTTCAAGGATGAGACATGAGTGAGGCAGCCCTTAAAGTGATAGTAAGGCAAAGCAGCTCTGATGGCAATATAATATTGGCTAAATTTAGTTGTTTAAGAAATGTTCAGGAAATGGGTGTCAAACTTGACTACCAATAGATTCCTGGCTTTCTTGACATCCTTGGAGGAGTTGTGAGGCCTGATGACCCTTGAGCTTTAACAAATTGGGTTTTTTACACAGAGGCTGTTGGGAAATCCCGTGTCTTTCTGTCCCGTGGACAAGTAGGAATTCCCACTTTTGCAGGTTGACAGTGTTTATTCAAACAAAAGAAAGCTCTTTTGATGTGTGGCATAAGGGTTACCCTGTTGGTCAGTGAAGTGGTGTGTTTTGCTGATCCTACAACATTATTCAGGGGCCCACACAGTTGTCTGGAAAGAGCTGCAGAAAGAGCTTACAATTACCAGATGTAAAACCAGGGTAAATACCACATGGAGAAGTGGTTTGCCGATGTGTCACAAAGTCTGTCATACCTTCTCCCGTAGGAACAAGGTGGAAAGAAGCTCCCTAAGTGTGGCAGGAGACCCTGCAGTGATCTTTGAGCCATTTCTTCTCTGATCCCTGCCTGTCCTTAGGTGAGGTGCTGCTACAGCTCTGCGTGACAAGGATGAAGATGCACTAAATAATGTAAAATTACTTCTATGGAAGTGATTATCACAAGTGCAGTCTCCAAACCCTGCCCTAATTTAATGTCCTTACAGAGCAATACACGGGTCACTGCTCTCCTGTTGCTGAAAGATGAGAGTTCTTTCCAAAGTATGAGGGAACCAATGGTTTCCCAATCCAATCCATCCTACAGGAAGACAGCAGCACAGAGTAAAGTAAGGAAAAATAGCAGGCCTGGTCTGTTGCAGGAAAAGGATTCCTGCTGTGCTTTTGGCACTGAACAAAGGCAGGAAGTTGGGGGTTGAGTTTAGTTTCTTGTGTGAGTTCTGCCTTTTTTAGCCTTCCTCTAACAACTTGCTGCAAGGAAAGAGCACAGGGGAGCAACAGCACATCCTAAGGACCTGGAACTTGAGAGGAGCAGCATGGTGTAAGGCTGTTCTAGGAAGACCATACCGATAATGCCTGTAAGTTGCCAAACCTAAGAGGGTCAAAGTTTGTGCTACTCCAGTGGAGGACTGTAGTACATTTTTAAAGGTAAAGGATCATTACCACCTACTGAAGTTCACAGGGCTCACTTAGCCTTTCCTCTGTGGGTTGTGTTCTTCAGTAAATCCCATCAGGGTCACTGTGTCAGACCACAGGGTCTGCTGAGCCAAATGTCACCTGCCACAGGCAGGGGGTTGGAACTAGATATCTTTAAGGTCCCTCCCAACCCAAACCATACTATGTTTCTATCTCTCACAGCAGCCAAAAGGAGGCACAAGATGGCCAGATCACATCAGCCTCAGCTCTCCTGAGCTGGGGGGACGCTGGGGAGGAGGCTTGCCCTGCTCTTTAGGTACCACAGGCTCAGGTGGAACAGGCTTAAGCCTCAGCCTGACTCTCCCAGTGCAGTGTTTTGTCTCCTTCCAAGACTCTTAACAGTGGAGGGAAATGCAGATGGGGTCTAATTCCACTCTCAGTAAACATTAATTAGCACTAGCACCTCTCTCCACTTCTTTTCTAAACATAATCTAAGATTGGCTAAAGTAAATGCTAGTTACATGAACCACAGCGGGAACAAGAAAAAAACCCAAAACATAACAGTAGAGCAAAGCCAACAAATAGAAGGTAATATATTGGTGAACTTTGAATTGTCATGGTAACTAGACAAGCTATAAATCCACTGGCACCACACTTGGATGTTTTAAGCAAATTGATGTCATTACAACTCCGTGAGTAAGGCTTCTGGAATAGGTCTGGTAACAGTGTCTGTTATTACAGCTGCCCATTCTCAAACTGTACCAGCTTCTTACTGAATACTTGAGTTGGAATTTGCCGTATTAAACACAGCTCCCTCAGGAATATTAAATATCTCTTTCCTCCATTCTCATAAATGTTTCTATTGCCCTAACCAGTATTTTCCAGAAGAGGAGGGCAAGTGCCTACCATTTAAATTGTCAGCCTGGGTTATTCAGCTGCTTCCCGAATCAGGCCAGGGAAAACACATTGCTAAAAAGGCCCTGGCATCCCGAGTCTTGAACTGAAGTCACTGAGACTAGAACTGCCTGGTAGTCCAGAGGTACAAGTGAGGGGACTAAGAGTGGGACAAGCAGCAAAGCATTGTGTTTGAGGGACCTGGGAGGAGAGTCAGCAACTACAGGAAACCTTTCCCTTTGTAACCTGGAACAGATTAACAACATACCAGCCCAGGGCAGGTCTGTCTCCTGCCTTAGTGCTGACCCTATGTTAAGTGACAGTGCATTAGTGGTGGAACCAGTTTAAGGTGTGGTGAATGACAACAGATGGAAGCTTTTGGCTTCAAGGAAAACTCTAAGTCTCAATAGGCACAATGTGCTATCTGTGCCCCACCTACTCAGCTTGTCTTCTTGAAATTTAGGAATATACAATGAGACTTCCAGGTCCCTTTAATGTAGCTTAAAAAAAAATAAATCAACCACTCCCATATTAAATACTGAGATCAAAGCCTTTCCCAGCTGGAGCAGTGTCCATTTTACCCCCAGGCCTGTAACACAGCCATGCTACTTTTCCACACAGGCCACGGGGTGGAGAAAGGAAGGGTGCAGGCATGGAGAGAGCCCTGCACTGCAGCTCCTCCTGCATCAGACAGCAAGCACCATGCCACGCACTGCAGTGTCACTCAGGCAGGAGCTGTTGCTCAGTCTTTGGCGTCTCCTCCTGAGTCTCACATTAAAGAATGACCTCACCTCACCAAAGATCCCTCTGACTCGGACTCCAGCCAGAGAGCAGCCTAGGGAAGGGTGTACTGCTTCCTTACACCCTGGGGAAAGGGAGTATGGCAGTATGAGGCCGCTGTGACATTCCTACACTGAGCTTTACGGCTTGATTTTATCTAGACATGTTGCTGCTTCAATTGACACCTCACAACACGCTGTGAACAAATCCTCAGTAGCCATTTTGGTGGCAGTCAGAGGTTAAAAGCAGAAGCAGCCAGAACTTTTAAGATGGATGCTGCCAGATGTCCTGTGTCAAGTTTTCCAGGTTACAAAGCACAATATTACTCTCAATCAGAACATTCTCCCCCACACTTGCCTGTAGGCAAATGGCAGGGCAGCTCATACCAAGGACTAAAACCCCAGGGATGAAAGCATTAATGCAAGTAACCCAATTTACTCAGCCAAGTCTCACTGAAGGGACTGAGTGTTGATCCTGCTCCCCTTTGCAAGCCTCTGCTCTGTTCACTACCTACCTAGTGGAGATGTTATACCACAGGAACCATTCACCATTTTATATTTATCCAAGAACAGAAAGGCAGTAAGATGAGAAGGTATGAATAAAAATATCATTTTACAGGGTCTTTGCTTCTAGGAGGAAGAAATGATGTCATCTGACTGCAAACCCAGCAACTGCATGCACAGTCTGCTTATACTCAGCCTAGGGAAAGGGAAGTGAGAAATAAGCTGAAACTCATCCCTGTCCTGACCTTGCAGATTTTGCTATTTTATTTTAAACCATTTTGAGAATAAACAGTGCCAAAAGTCATTAGGAAAATGCAAGAACATTAGGACAATCCTTTGAAAGCACTGAAGATGAGAGAGGGAAATACTTACCTTGTGCAGTGCTGACAATAAAATCAGCAGACGACAAAAGTGTTTGAACATGTAGCAGTACATTTCCAACCTAAACACCAAGCTGCAGCTCAATCCCAGTATTGCAAAACTGAGAGCTAAGGCTCGTGACTCCATGGTCACAACTATTCAAGAATAAATCTACATAAATTAAAGGGTAGACTGTTCAGGATTTTTTAATAGGCAGAAGTATGCAATGAATCCAGTTCCTTGAGTGCAAAATGGTGTTTCACCTGTCGCACAAACGTCAGAACAGAAGATCTAATACAACACAAGGATTTTCAACTTAAGTGTTTCCAAAACAGAAAGCAAAACAGGCATTCCATGTTTAGTTTGCAGCTGAGCTTCTCTGCTTTTTGTGGTTGTCTCTAGATACACCTTAAGGCTTTTTGTTAATAAGAAATGATTAGAATTTCTTCTCAGTTACGCTGTGGTGTTAAGACAGGTGGCTGAAGTAGATCCAGGTTTTTCTTGGTAAATGACTTCAGTTTTAGTGGACTTTAAGGTAGGTCCTGAATGGAATTTTCGGCATAGTTTTGCAGTTCTGGTATTCCAGCTGTTTTAAGTGTTCCAAAACAGAAGCAGCAATAACAAAAAACATTAAGGGGCAAATGGGGGAAAAAAAGCTGTAGAGCACTTACAGGTAAACAATGGCAGTTGAAATATTTTTCTCAGAAGTTAAAAAAAAAAAGTACATGCTACTGTGTTCAGAATTTAAACTTCAGACTAAGTGTTTAAAGTAGAATTTTACACCCCTGAAAACAGGGGATTGTTCTGAAGCACTTTCATTTCCTAACTGTAATACCCATCCATTTTATACACAGATGCCACATTCCTCAATCACGTTCTAAAATAGATTTCCTTAACATATGATACATAGAAAAAGGACAAAGTTTTTTCCAACCAATATTGCTTGTAAATAGTTATTGATGAACTTTATGAGTTTCAGAATAGCAAACATCCAAATACTTAACAATATAAATATTTGTTACTAAAGGTTTAATCATAAGTATAAAATCTCTATGTAAAACCACATGCTACAGCCTATTTTTACAAAGGCCAGGATAAAGGTTGTTTTTTTCTTATAACAAAGTGCTACTGCAGAATTGACTGATTTGTTGTGGACATTTCTGAACAAATACAGATTGTTTGGCTCAGAGCATTTCCCTACAAAGACTCTAAATTCTTCTCAGAAGATTACAAAGCAGTTAGTTTCGGGCTGCTCAGTGAAAAAGAAAAAAAAGAAATCTCTTTGAGTTATGGCTGTGCAACCGAACAAGTAGGCAAATTTTGATTTTCTCTAAACTCTTTCCCAGTTTTTACTACTACTTCAAAAACTACCATCTCTATTTAGTTTACACAAAGCACCATCAGATAGTACCTGTGTTGCAGGTCCAGTAGTTTAAGAAGCTGTTGCTCTACCTGTGGTACTTGGCCGTTTGAACATTCCTGGTCCATAAGGCTTTAACTCATCTGATTTCCTGTCACGTGGATCAGGAATGAATGACAAGGTCTCTTCTCAGCTGAGAATCCCAACAACTTCTTAAATGACTCCAGCTGTAAAGCAGAACTTGTCCTTGACCCCTCCAGGAAGCCCCATTTTAAACAAGTAATCCTGTACTCGTATCCCTGTGTGGGACAGAATGAAAGGGGGGAAACCTCTAAGGCAAGAGTCCAAAACTGGTGCTCAACTTGCACTGGGGCTTCAAAATACCCTTTTCTTTATGTACTAAGGCTACTACATCAGATTTTCCCAGACATCCTTTTTATACACCTAGACACTTTCAAGTAGAAAGGAGAGAACTTGTCCATTTATTTGGGATTTCCAGGTACCAGGCAGTCCAGAGCAAGAGCAGCATCTGACAGGCTGGCATACCTGGAAGCCCAGAAGGAGCACTCAGACCAGCTACATGTTTAGTATATCCCTGTGCAGAGATTAACACATCCAAGCTGTGCTGGTTTTACAGCACACGTGCTGCAGCATGTTCCAGACCCCAGGAAGACAAGTCAAAGCTGTCCAACATCTGGAATATGCAGGACAAACAGCCACTGTCGTCATGTCTGGCCCAGCCTGGCCACATTTGCCCATGCTACTTGTATATACACTCATGTTGTGGTATGAAATACAGGAGTCATATACACACAGAGTTGGGGAAGGGTAACAACACTAGGAATGTTCCCAAAAATGTCTCCATACCTTCCCAGTCAAGCTCCAATATTCTGCATTGCATCACGGTAACTATGACATTCACTGTTACACCTTTAATTTTTCCATATAAAATACCAGGAACACCTATCTGTATGGCAGAGACAGTATTTCTGAATTGGTCCATAACACTGCAGCGCATCACAATCAGATTTTGAGCATTTGTTCAGCAGCTGCTAAATGAAAAAGAAAGTTTTCTGTGGCTGGTGGAAACCGCTTTTGTTTCAGGGCCTCAGAGTTAAGTGTTGGTTTTTCATTGCCATCGGAAACTTCAGTCAGTGAGGCTAAAATAGCCAAGATTTCTTTTGTCTTCAGAGAAATGTCCTTGAGGAACAGAAAAACAAGCAATGATGAATATAGTACTAGGTATTATAATGTTTCACACATGGTTATTAAAAAAATAACCAATACAGCAAAAAAAAGGCATAATGGTAAATAGCTCATTTAAACTAAAAATCCCATTTATTCTCAGGCAAACTTGCTCAAGTTCTTCAGCTTGTTCTTGAGTGATGTTGGATAAAGGGAGCACAGCCACTCCACAGGCTCCTCTCCTGGCCTTACTGAGCTCTGTGACTAAGTCACTCAGTTGTGAAATGTCTAATAATGTATTAGATAGGGGAGGAAGTGAAAAAAGCCATCATGATAAAAATCAGGCTTTATAGCCGAGAAGCCACAACTCAGCAGGACTTCTTGAAGGTATTGACAATACTATTGACAAAGCATTGAGAAAATCCATGCCTTGTGGAATAAAACTGGGAAACCAGTCTTAAAATCAATAGAATTTGTGAAGTTTCTTCAGCAATGTAGTTACCCAAGAGATAATACAGACCAAGGAAGTTATCCTTTAAAATCTGTATGATGAAAAAAAATTCTCATTTGTAAAAAGGCAGAGGGTAGAAGAGACTGGTTCCCAGGGACAAGCTTTCTTCTGCTCCCTCCTTCTGCCAAGATTTTGCAATAGAAGATAAGTTAGCTAGATTGAAAAATAAAATAGTAACCTTAATGACTTGACTGTCTGATTTATCTGGATCTTCTGCAGACTGAACAATTAGCTGTCCAATTTCTTTGTGAAGTTTTCCCATTGTCATTGCCTCTGTGTAAGAAAGAGAAGAACACCACACATTCGCGTAAAATCACCTTTTCTGTGCTATCTAGAAAAGTGTATGAATAACCAGCCAAATTAAGGAGTCTTTTCATGACTGCCATTTAAGATTTACTGGTAAAGGCAGTAACCTGGCATACCAACAGCTCTGCCATCACCTCTGAGGTGGCCCTAAGCAGGTGACAAGGAGCAGCAAGATGACAAGCAACGTGGAAGCTTTTCTTTCAAATAGTCCCCAATCTCCAAGTATCTGGTGCAGTGTTTTTCTAGAGACTCATGTGCTGTTATCTGCATTCAGCTGAAAGGCTCTTCCATGTAACTGTCTAACATGGATGTTACGAAATCTCAACTGGGCACTTGTTGGAAGTCAAAGCAGCCTTTCCAAATTCCAACTTCCACCAGCCTTCCAGGGTTGCAATAAAACTAAAAGACAGACACTTACATATTCAACTTTTCAGAACCTGAATGGAGAAGGATCAGGATGGCTTGACCTACAGCCATGTTCAGCTATTACTATAAACTCATAAATGGCTTTTAAATCCAAAATACAAACAGCAACCAACCTTTTACTACAGGGGAAACAGTAATCTCACTGTCTGCCAAATTCACATACACATCATAGAGGTCTGGTCTACTGTTCACTTCAGAATCTGTAAATCCAGCAATGTAACCTGGAGAGCAGAATTTAGCAAGATTAGGATCTTCATAACAAAAAAATCAAATCAAAACCAAGATATTCTGGAAAACCAGTCCTAAAGTCTGTTGTGTCTGTATTTGACACAATACTCATTGGACCCAGGAGGTTGCACTCTTGATAGAGAGTTCATGAACACGCATGTTCAGCACATGCTTCATTTCCAAGGAGCTTAAAAATCCACTTCTAAAATTGCCTTGAACATGAATGAACCACTGACACTACATGCAATATTGTAAGGTTATCAATTTGGAATTTTAAACTCTCTTCCTAATTTTGCTACTAAAACTACTCTTTTGCAAATGAATAGGCCACTGAACTTTCTCATTGAAAAAAAATTCTGCTCTGGAGCCCTTTGTCACAAAGTCAGGATTAAACTGGAACAGAGGAATAAACCCAGCAGATTTATAGCATGCCAGGTGAGCAAACTTAGAGCAGTTTTTCTCCATGGAAGATGCTAAGTGAGCTGAAAAAAGCACACAGTAGAAATGTTGGAGATGAGTAGTGTTCTTGCTCATTATTCTGCATAGAGGAGCCTCAATGGCTACATGATGTGTCATGCTGAACTTTGCATAAACCAAGGGCCTCTTCCTGGATTATGCATTAAACTCTACACACACAGAGCAGTGTGTCACAGACCAAACTCCTGAGCAGCCAATAAAGTCTACCTGTGACCTCACTGGCACTAAGGAGAAAATCTGGAACTTCAGAGTCAGGAACTCAAAAAAAATAAAAAAGATTCAGTTACTAGCAATGTGTAGGAGTTGGAAAAAATGTAGTTTATTTAAAGTGAGCTGCTCCTGTGCAACAGGGAGACTCAATTCCTCAGATCACAACATCAAAAGTCTCAAGGCTGCTTTGCATCTGTGATTAGGGATAGACTGATGTGGACCCACCCAAACCCACCAGATTAACTAGTTATCTTCCCACATCCTTCTTTAGTTGATTTGTCTTTTCTAAAGAAAATGATGCTGTTTAACTTTGAACAATAGCATTAATAACAAAGTAACAATTTTTTTCCTCCAAAGTGCACTGGTGCAAGACCTTGCAGCAAGAGAACGTGGAATTAAATTTTCTTTATATTTTTGATTAATAAATTATCAGTACCTGTGCAGGCTTTTAAGGCTTCCACTTCCTCCTCATTTAGATGCACATATGAATGAAGAATTGACCAGTCTTGTCGATGCCACACTAAAGCAGGCAAAGTCCTAGGGAGATTAGAGTGGAACTTGAGACATGGCAGACTTTTACTTATGCTAACTGAAGTTTCACAGGGTGAAATGCACACCATGAGAAGGAACAGTTGTGACAAGGTCTCATTTGGGGTGCATATATATGAACTATAGGGATTTCTGCTGTCAGTACGATTAGAATTTATTGATCATTCCACTGTTAAATTTCTCTGAGTTGAGGAACATACAGCAAAAGCTTTAAGAGGGACTTAGCAGAATTTCAATGAAAAGATTCAAAAAGATTTTCTTCCTTAAAACATTCTCTCATTCTTAATGTAATTATCTCTTCCTTAATAAAAGGTCTCAGTGAAGGTTCAAAATCGTTGGACTTCTGGGGATGAGTGGGAGGGAAGGAACTGACCTGGTAAACTCCTGGATAGCTTCTATTCTAGGATGGTACACTACAATTCTCTTCTTTAACATCAGTGCTGTATATAAGATAACTGTTTCCATTCCAAACTGAGACACTATATCTAGAAAAGAGAGGGAAACAACTTTACAGAAGATATACATGCTGGTATAATAACGGGGTTTTGAGGAAGATAAATAATAACAGCACAGGATAGCACTGTTAGTTGAAGCACAGGTGAAAATTAGATTGCACTTCATATTGTAGGAAAAAAAAACCGAACAGAGACTCCTGGCAGGAATTAACCTTTGATGGAACCAGCAAGGTAAGCCTTCCGAGCATCAAAATCCTTGCTGAGGAAAGATCCATTTTCTTCACTTTGGCAGATTCCTTTTGTAAGGACTGCAATGTAACTCTCCATCATTTTAACTGGACTCCCATGCTTCAAGTAGATTCTGTGTGAAAATAAGAGAGTCTGGTATTTTAACTGCAAACAGTACCAGTAGACATATGAAAGACAAAAAAATTAAAAATCAGTATCACAAATAGCAACATTATTGGCAAGAATTCTTATTTTGGACACCTGGTTGAGGCTTTAAAAACTAAACTAGAAGTCTTCCAACATGCACACAAACACGTCTGTCTTTTAGGATATAAAACTACCTTGTATCCTTATTTCAGTTTCCTATTTTATGAAAGAGCCAACATTGGCTAAGATAGAAAAACACCACAAAGGTGTAGGCATGTTCCAGACTAAGGATTCTTTGCAGAATTGAAAGGTACTTGCCTTATGAAAAAGGAACTACCATAGCACTTCCTGTTATTATATTCAGACCATTTGACTAGTTTTTCATTTTTTATCTTGAGTATCTCCTGACATTCTTTGTTAAATGATGAAAGAAAAATACAAATATGTCCTTGATACTCATTAAGAACCCAAAACAGCACAAAAGGACCACACATCAACAGAACCCATCCACTTTTAACTGTCTTTCAGGCAGCAGTGAGACACTAACCTATTTTCCAGGTTTAGGGACTTCAGGAACAGCACTGAAGCTGTCAGCTACCCATTTTCCATGCTAGCTATAGCACAAAGCTACATCACATCTGACACTCAATTATTATCAGGTGTAGAATAACCCATTCTGGATTTGAAAGGAAGTGTTAGCTGATAAATCAGCATTAAAGCAATCCACAGCAGATCTCAATAGTTCATGTATCACCAAAAAAGAACCATCTCAGTTTTTCAGCATCCTGCAGAACTGATATGCTATATATAGTAAGTCCCAAGCATACAATAACCTCACAATTGCATCCAATTAGCTGCAAAATCTCAGGGAATACTCTTGGTATCAAGAACTGAGACTGGGCCAATACGGAAACTGAAGCAAAAGCAAAGAAAGAAGCAGAGAGAGATCGTAAGAAAGAAGCAGAGGAAAGTGAGTAAACAGGACAAGTGAAGGAGAAGGTGGCACTCTGGGTGGAGGAGGGGCAAGACAAAGGGCTCTCATTTCCCAGAGGAAAAGCAAAAGCATCCCCAGGGGTTGTGCTTAGCTCAGAGGAGCTGCAGCAAGCATCTACAGCAGAGATGTTGTGCAAGGATGCAAGTTGTTCACCATACACACAGGGACCTTTGAGTCCAGCATTGACCTCTTCCCAAATATTTACACTTTTTAAAAAATATGCTTTCAGAGAAAATGAGTGTGCAGGGGGCAGAGTGTGTCTGGAGAAGATAAATATTAAAACCCAACAGACATCTGACATTCATCCAACACCTACTACAGGGATACAAGACAAGCTCAAATCAAGGGTTTATATGATCTGATTCCATTTGTAGGACTGAGTTTCCAACAGATCATTAGAACAAATGCAAATTAATTTGACTCAGTGAATCTAACACAATGAAATTTAACCTTTTGCTTTGGTAAGCTCTAAGCCTGCACACAGCAGTCCCTCAAACCAGCTTCTACACAGACCTGCACAGTATCCTCGTGAAGGCAGCGTATTTCTCCGGATTGAAGTCTTTGGCCATCAGGACAATGGAGAAGTGGGTCACCTGTGTGTGACAGGCACAGAAACACAGCTTAGCTCATGGCCCACCCTGAACAGTCTTTGTCACATTATTGAACTCACTGCAGTACTGACAAGGCATTTCAATAAAAAGTGAGCAGCAGCAGCTGCAAGTTCCTGAGTGCAGGGATGGCTGGATAATGGATTTCTGATGTGACTCAGCTCTAGTGCAGACTACCTTTTGCTTAACCTACACTACAAGAGACGTTTTCCTCTAATTTCATGAGATTATTCTAAAAAAGAGAAAGGCATTTTTCATTTTCCATAGCAGGTAGGGACATTCCATAATTTGTTGCTGAGGAGGCAGAAACATATTTAGAAAGAGACTGGAAAAAATACACAGATAGCAGGGCCAAAACCAGAACTACTCTTTAACTTCCTTAATCCAATTATTGTGGGCTGGGACAGTATGAGACAAAGTCTTCAGACAAGGACCAGGCTCACATGTCCTCCTCAAATAGCATCTCCCACTGCCACTGTTGGAGACAGCATTAGGACACTTTTTTTATTTTATTTTACTTTTTGTACACCTTTAAGGTTCATAGAAGAGGTAAGCTTGGAGTGAGGAAAAGCAAGAAAGATTCTGCTGTGAGCATATGAAATCGCCACATTATCTTTCTACTTAACAACATATCACGAAATATGCAAATTGGACAACTGAATAAACTTAACAGTTTAATGATTTTCATAACAGGGAAAAGATAGAAAATACCAGCATATTTGCTGTCTTCTAGTATCAATGCAGTGGGAAAAAATTACCGATGTAACTCTTGGGGGAAAAGCAAGCATCAAGTTCTATAGGAGCAAGACTTTCGACACTGAAACAAACTTTGCAGAGAGAAACAAATTGCTGAAAACGAAATACAAATTAACTAGAAATAATGGCATGGTGTAGCATTTGCACGTTAACATGAAGAATCTAAACTGGCTAATGAGTATCTCACTCGCTCTGCGGTTCCATCCAATACATGCCTTAATAAAAAATGAAAGGTGTGGGCTGGTTGGACACCTGGATAAGAGCTGCATCTGTGAGCACACACCACCTTGAACCCCTTCTCTTCTTCGTATTTCCCTTGATGGCAAAACACTGTTTAACCTGCAGAGGAGGCTCTGCAGGAATCTCCCCTGAATTCTACTGAAAGACCCCACCAAGTCCTACCTTTTTCAAGGCTGGAGAATCTTGAACTTCCACAGTGGTGATGTAGAACCAAGACCTTTTATACTGGCCAAATACAAACGTATGAAGCACTTTGTTTTCATCCGTAAGGCAGCACTTTCGCATCAACAGAGTCCTCAGTTCAGTTGTTACAGATGGATAACACCAAACCCACAAAGCATCTCCGTTGGTGTCTTTTTCTATGGTGGAAAGATGTTCACTGTGAGAATGCCAAACAGCAGCAAGGAAGTAAATCGATGGGTTAATCAGGTTTGTTTCCTAGAATCAGATTAAAATTCCACCTTACTCTGACCCTAGACATCCAGCTCTGCCACTACGGTGTACGCCCTTGGGGCAGCACTTCTGCTACGGGCTTTATTAATTAAATGTTAATAAATATCCACTCTTAACCTGCCTTGGGAGGTCAGAGAAGCACCGCGAGTTTGAATACACATTTAGTGAGAGCAAGGTTTTGAAGAACAAGCATATTTATGTTTTATCCCCTGTTTCTGATTCCGTAGCGCGAACGTGCGACACCCGAGCCGAGCTCAGGCTGCAACAGGCGGGGCCGGCACCGCCCGCCCGGGCCGCGGCTCGGCGGGACCCGAAGCCGCCCCGGCCCGGCCCTGATCGGCCCCACGGCCCTCGCTGATCATCCCCCGGGCCCTGATCAGCCCCTTGGCCCTCACGGCTCAGCCTGAAGGGCCCTCACCGATCATTCCCCCGGCCCCTGAGCATCCCCACGGCGCCCACTGATCATCGCCCCGGCACTGACTGACCAGTTCCACGGCCCTGATCCGCCCCACGGCCCTCACCGACCAGCCCGAAGGGCCCTCACTGACCAGCCCCATGGCCCTCACCGATCAGCCCCACGTCCCTCTGCGAACAGGCCCCACGGCCCTGAGCAGCCCCACGGCCCTTACCGATCAGCCCCACGGCCCGCAGCAGCTGCGCCTCCGGCTCTGCCATCTTCGCCGCGCCGCCTTCCGCCCGCCCGGCTCGGTCCGGCCCCGCCCGCGGCCTCCCGTGCGGCCCCGCCCGCGGCCTGCGGGAGCGGGGACAGAGTGCTTGGGAAAATACAGCCTGTTTCGGTGTCTGCGTCACACGATCCCGCATGGCTCGGGTTGGAAGCGAGCACCGGAGCTCACCTGGGCCGACCTCCCCGCTCAAGCACATCCCCGGAGCGTGTCACTCGGGAGTGTGTTCAGGTGGCTTTTGGGTGTCTCCAGTGAGGGAGACTCCACACCCTCTCTGGGTAGTCTGTCCCAGGTTCGGTCACTGCACACTAAAGAAGTTCTGCCTTGTATTCCGGTGGACCTTCCTGTGTTCCAGTTTCGGCCTGTTGGCTCTTGTCCTCTTGCTCGGCACCACCGAGCACAGCCTGGTCCATCCTCTGACATCCTCCCTGCAGACACAGACATTGATGAGATCCCTGCTCAGTCTTCTCCAGGGTGAACAGGCCCAGCTGCCTCAGCCTTTCCCCGAAAGTGAGATGCTCCAGTGCCCTCATCATTTTCATTCCCCTCTGCCTGCTACCTCACTCTAAGTCCATGTGAAGTGTTACCCAAAAGGACGTGGTCCTGCTGGCAGCTGCCTCCTGAAGTCATGGCCAGGAGGAACACTTGGAAGCAGCACAGCCATTGCTGAGTAACTCCATGCATCAGAACAGAAAGATCTCATTTCCAAGTTTGGGTGAACAGTGGTACCTGAATGTTCATGATTTTAAGGGTCTTTTTAACCTAAATGCTTCTAGAAATACCATGGCACAGCACAGCCACTGATTAGGAGCAGAAACTTCCGAAATACCTGGGATAACCAGAGGATAATCAGAAGGTGCTGAAGAAAACATGCAGTTCTGGAAGAGAGGCCAAGCCTGTCCCTACCTGGCTAAAGAAGACACTACAGGATTTTCATAAAGTTAAAGCACACACATTTAATATACTATGCTACCATGTAGGAAAAGACATGAGGAGTCAGACCATAAAAGTTGTTCCTGACACAAAATCACTTCAAGCCCAGCTTGGAAGGCTTTCAGGAACTTCAGAGACACAAAAAAGTGGAGTGGGCTCCCCAATAGCAAACGTTGCTCTAACCCAGCAATAAACACCAAGCAGCACACCTGCAGTCCCCCATCAGAGCACAGATCCTGCTGCAAGGACTTGGGACAGGCACTGGCGCCAGAGACACTGGCACAGGCAGCCTGCAGATGATGGGAAGGTGCCACCCAGACCACAGGGGTGTCTCTGGTAGTCACCTGACAGACTTTTACACAAATTTTATGAAGACAAGAAAAGCACTGTTCAGTTCACTAATTTTATGAAGACAGTTCAGCACTATAAATAGCTTAGTGATGACTCTATTTAATGCAGACCGTACTAAAATACTGTCATGTAAACTAATAGTGTGACCTGATGGAGAACACTGTGCATAACACCAAGCACTGGATCTCACTGAGGTGCCAAGGACACCAGGACATGGAGAAAATCCCAAGTGAAGAGAGTCTGTAAAAGCAAAGCTGGGGGTTTTTCTTCCTCTTTTAAAATCTAGAATGCAGGCTTATGCAATAGAATGGAAACGTGTCAATGTTACATGGACACACTGATGGTGCTAAAGCTTCCATACAGTGACTGTCTTTCTTATTCTTCTTTTTAACTATTATTCTGTCTAGCAATAAACTGTTATTACAAGCCAATATTAAAAATAAATTTTTAAATGTGCTGTATTATGAAGATTTGTGGTGGCTGTGCAAGATGGTGAATGTGAACAGCATGAGCAAAGAAACCCAGCAATACCTATACAGAAAGAAACTTACTAAAACAGAAATTGAAAAGCCAGACAGGCTGCATTTAGTCGTGATCAACAGGCTGCTTCTCCACCTACGCATTTTTTAAAAAGTCATACTGAGGTATATTTAAGAAACCACTGCAAGACAGTTGGGTCTGTAGAGAGCCACAGTGACGGTCAGGATGCCACTGGTGATTTGGCTGCAGAGGTGAGCACTCCTGCTGAAAGGCTGAAAAGCACACCCTTTTTGATTGCTGCTATTCTACTGCTTTTGCTGCTGCTGCTGCCATAGGAGTTTGTGTATAATTCACAACGTTTACACACAGTTTAGGAATGGAATTCCCCAATTTAATGTTCCCACTGAAACACTCCAAACATGTGCCACTCACTCATTCCACCGTGCCCAGCCCCTTCTCTGTGGTTGGATAGAGAACTGGAGGTACAAAAAGGGAAAGATCACAGGTTGAGACAAGAACAATTTACTGGAAACAGCAATGAAATAAGAATCGAACAGTAACAAGACAGGTGAGCCATTCACACAGGATCTCCCTCTACACGTGGCAAAACCTGCACTCCACACCCTGGTACTGCTTACGACTCGGTTAGAAAGGGCTTTGTGGAGGTCACTTTGGGATCCCGCTCCCAATGCCCCCAGAATCTCGATCCTGAACCCCTTCTGAGCCCTCCCCGGTTCCGACCCTGCCACAATCCCACCTTACGATCCCGACGCCCCCTCCAGGTCCCGATCCCCTCATGATCCTAATCCCCTTCCCGGTCCTGATCCCAAGCCCCCCAAGACACCGATCCCTTTTCATCCCAATCTGTTCCTGGCCCCAATCACCCCACGACCATGATCCCTCCCCTCCTGATCCTGATCTCCTCACATCCCGATCCTGATCCCTCCACGACCATGATCCCCCCCCCAGATCCTGTTCTCCTCCCATCCTGATCCCAATCCCTCCACGACCATGATCCCCC
>JAOXXN010000082.1:30457974-30471372 GCA_026770055.1 Myrmophylax atrothorax | reverse complement strand
GGCGTCGCGCGGCGGCCAGCGGGGCGCGCGCCGGACCCGCAGGTGCGGCCGCCGTGAGGAGTCGGGATCGGCATCGCGATCGGCATCGCGATCGGCATGAGGATCAGAAGCCCGGTCTGGACCATACGGGACGGTTCCGGATCCTCCCGCTACTCCACTCACCTCCCAGTCCTGTGACACCGCACCATCAAGCAGTCTTGTTCCATCATACTGATCCCAGCGCTAAACAAATCCTTCACGTCCCTTTCATCCCCCAAATGCCCTCAAACCTAAACCAGCCCTTGGGTGTTTTCTTCCCTTGAGGAGCGGTCCGGCACCGGCAGGGACGGGTCTCTGCCTGAGGCAAAGCGATGTGTGGGGATAGAACAAGATTCCTGCTGTTCCAGGGGGAAGCGGTTCGTGCCTCCCCAGCTCCTGAACGGCCGCAGGTGCCCTCCCGTAGGTGCTAGGGAGTTGTGTGGGTCTTCTTCAGACCCCTCTTAGTAAGTGGGTTTAGTTGGTATTGTTTGAAGCTAATAAAAGTTTTGGGAGGTGTCTCAGGTACGTACACTCACTGGAGTGCTGCTCAGGTGTGGGGAACCAGTCTGGAACATTCAGCCCAAAAAAGGGCCAGGCCTGACCTACACTGTGGCTGTGAGAGCACTGTGTGCAGCAGGTGGATGTGGAGCGACTCTGGGCATCAAGATGAGCACCAGTGTCCTGCAGCACCCCCAGCAGAGGCTGGTGAGCCCAAGTGACCCAGCCCTCACCCCTCTGAGCAGCAGATGAGGGGCTGTCGTAGGGAGAGGCACGTCCTCTTTGTCGACCCTGTTGATTCCCATCCACTCTGGCCACCCAGAAAACAGATCCTGCTTTAGGAAGCATCACATGTGCGCTCCTGTGGGCAAGACAAGTTGGCAATACAGCCACAATTAAAGATCCTAATAATTTCCAGCCCTTGGAAAGAGCTGCTGGACTGCGCACAGTGGGTGGGGTTTGGCCAGAAGTAAATCTGTCTCCCCTGTGCACGGCCCTGATTTGACGGTCTATCAGGTGCTCCTCTGGCAGGTAAAGCAGCTTCACAATGTGCTTTGTTTGCATCTGAAATCGGCAGGTTTCATGAGCTCAGATATCAGAAACAACTCCCGAGGGTCTGCCATCCAGCACTGCGAGGCTTGATACACTCCTCCAGCCGCGGGAAGTGCCTGAGAAGTGGGTGTATCAAGGACCAAGGAACAATGCAGACGGCTGCAGGGAGTAAAGCTGGCTGGAAGCAGCAATTCAGAGCATGAATTCTTTGTCTGGAAAATGGGACTCATTTCAGTACTGAAAACGTTTGCAAAGCAAGTCCTGTTCTAGTGAGTGCTCGTGGTGGGACACAGTTCTGCACCAGGTGACCACAGGGACATGTCACAGTTGCGTGGTGTCAGGCTCAGCCCAGAGCTGTCTCCGATGCGGTTTTGTGGCACACCTTTCCTCTCTTCAGTGGAGCGTTTCGGGGCTGGTCCTTTGAGGCTCAGAGGCATTGCCTCTGAACACAATGGGTGGCCCGATTTGTGCGAGGTTTGCCCTGGAGCCAACAGAGAATGGCAGAGATAACAGATGGGTGAAAAACGGGGCAGGGTGATCAGTCAGAGTGGTTTAGCATCACATCCTGGGGCAATTGCTACTCATCTTTTGTTGACATCTTAAGAGGCAGTCTTGGAGAGTGAAGAATTTCAAATCACTGCTGTAGCAGTGTAAGTAGCAGAGGCAGAGAGGGAAATGGCCATTTCCCCCTCTCTGCTAATGTGAGGAGTGATGAAGAACATGGAGCAGCATAAAAAAATATCCTCACTAGAAAATCACCGGGAAGGATAGATACCCATCACCAGCACTGCAGTAACAGTGTCCTCTATTTGACCAACAGCTTGGCAGAGCTCGTGTGTGTTGCCAATCCAAGTGTACAAGATATGTTGCAAAAGTTATTTTGATGTTTTCTCTGTCCAGTGTTTTGCCAATGATCCCTCACATTCCAGGTGTTGAACTCAACAGCTGGATCAGGCAGAGCTGTTGGGCATCATCAGACTTGCACCAACCTCGTGCCAGCTTGTCACAAAAAATCTTGCTTTTTGAGTGCAAGAGTAGGGAATGCCACTACTGATGTTGGAACAAATCAATGTCTCAGTGAAGCTCTTCATCAGTTTCAAACAGTAAACAAAATATGTGGTCAGGAATAGCTAATGCACAAGTAGCTGTTTCTAGGAAAGATGAAGCATTGGTGCTTTGGAGTTCTTTGAAATGTTTTTCATTTGAAACATTTTTCATTGGAAACGTTGAGAACTGCATGAAAAACTACTGCTTTGTCCTCCACTGAAAGTTGGGATTATTTCTGACTCTAGCAGCCTCCCTTTCAGCAACCCCGGTAAGGGCTTGGACAGTGTAAGACCGCATCTGTCTTGGTGGTGTCTTCTGTGAGTTCTTGTGGCAAGGCTGCACAGCAACCCTGAAAAACTATCATCTGGAGCAGAAGTGACAAATAGTTGTTGGCAACTGTGAATTCAACACCACGAGCCAAACTCTGCCCAGCGAAGGGGAAAGTTTTCTGCTCCCTCAGAGCACTGAGAAACCATGTCAGAGATCCAAGCTGATCTGCGCACAGGATTAGATCTGCTGGGAGTGAGTGATCTGCTTGGAGGGACTGGTGTGGGAGCTCCCACTGGCCACAGGAGTTTGTGAAGCCCAAGGTTCTTTCTGGGAATGTATATAGACACTGACATGGACATATATGCGTATGAAAACTATGGAGCCATAGATCCATGGCACTGGACACCAGTGTATGTGCCACCCTGCTCCCAAGGGATGGAACCACGGTGATCAGGGTCACCAAACCACGTCTGGCTGCTGACTGCCACGGGGAAAGCCTGCCTGGGTGGTGCTCCCTGTATGCCACGAGTATGTGCCCCTGGACATACTACCTCCCAGGAAAGCATCGAAACCCAGGAGACCAAAATAATGTGGTGCCATTCCTGGACATAACAACAGCAGGTGAGTGAGGTCTTTGTATGGGGTAGGAGGAAAGATTTCTTTCTTCATATTAAAGAAAAAATGATCTAGCACGTGATTTAACAACAACTATAGAAGGATTTAAGCACACGTGTGTTTGAGTGCATGCGGGACAGCTGTCAAGTGTAGGGAGGAGATTAGCGGTTCATTTGAGAGATACATTAGGAAAGGATTTACTCCGGAGGAGGGCTGTTAGCTCCCTTGAGGCTGGGGAGGATTTAGTGTCTCTAAGTGTTGATGTATTGTGCAAGTTACGAAGCTTGCTATCCCAGCAGCTTTGATATGTTCCAGCTTTTCTTTAAAACCCCTGTGGATTTTAAAGTGACTTTCATTTAACGTGGGAGATGTTGACAAGCCCCCCCAGGAGGCTGGCAAGTTCTCGAAAGGGTCTTTTAAAATATTAGCTTCGCCACCACTTCTAGATGATTTCTGCCTCCCTCTGGAGTATCAAGGTTTGTTTCTGACAGCACTAAAAATACATTAGGTGTCTGCTGACACAGGGAAGATATGCCCCGTGCTGGTTGGACTCTCAGCCCAGCGTTCAGGGATCCTTTCTAAAGCTTTTGGCTTAACAGACGATGCTTGTGTCTGGAAAGCTGAAGTTTACAGCACGGATATATCCTTCTGTTTAGAAAATTGGGAGCAGCTGGTGCCACTAACACGGGCAAGTTAGGTTTCAGTGGAGGATACAAACACAAGCCATGGAAGCAGAGCTTCAGCCTGGAGTCTGCCCAGAGGCTCCAGCACTGATGTTCCCTGTGCCCATGGGAGAAGTTCTTTGCTTGGTGTTTCCCTTCTCAAAAGGGCTGGAGGATTAGGGATGTAAAACCAGCCATGAAACAAGACTCTGGCTTTGGGAATCTTTCATTGAGGATGTGCTTTTGCTTTTGTTGTGTGGAAGCAGCTGATCCTTCAAGGAGGTGGACTGCAAAGGAGGCAGTGATGGCCTCACCTTCCTGTGACTGTGCTGGGTACTGTGGGCTGTTTCTGTATAACTGAACACATTATGTGTTTGTGTACCAGGGTACTAAACTTCTCCATGGTGTAGACCACAACTTCCATGCTCCACGCTGGAGGCAGGAGAGACTCTCAGTTCAGTTGTTTTCAGCCTAAGAGTTACAAGGCAGTCCTCAGGCAACTGCAGCCAATGTTTACCCAGACAAACAGAGCTGGTGGGGGGACTTCATGTATTTTTAGCTGTCTCTTAATTTAATTCAGCCATCAAAAATGCAGGGCAGTACACAGCAGTAGCCAGCTCTCTAAGAACTGCTGCTCTACCTTGTTGCATGCAGGCAATCAGAAAGAGGTGAGAGAACAGAGCAAAGGTGGTCCCAAGAGTAGAGCACTGTCATCCAATAAGTAATGTGCATGTCATAGCAGCAAGTTATATGGGCAACATAAATATGGCTCTGCTTGAATGTTGAGTGCTCTATTTTCCAGCAAAAAAGCCATCATTTTCCCTGTTTTGTTTCGTCTCCATCAATGGCTCCTTGAACTACTCCCAACTGAACCTGATCACTCAGCAGAGCCAGAACTGCCCTCTGGCAGCATCAGCCTGGCTGTGGCTGCAGCCACAGGAGTGCACAGGGGCGTGTGTGGGGTCTGCCAAGGAGACAGCCAAGCCCTCCTCAGGGCTGACAGTAAATAGGGGCAGAATAGACTTCAGTTCAGCGAGAAGAGAAACTGAATTTCCTCTCCTCAAAAAAAGTTTGTCAGCTGAAGCTGAGCTAGTTTTCAGGAGGCAAAGTACTTTCTGGACACAGACCTTCTTAAATCTTCAAATACAGAGCACTGCTGAAAATGTTGGAAATGGCTGTTTAAAAAAAAAAATCCATTACAAGACTATTTTTACAATCAAAAATGTATCCACTTGAATTGTCATGACTGATAAACAGTAGATACTATCAGCTCTTCCATCATCTCTTGTAAATGCATGGAATTTAAAGGAGAATGCAAAGGTCATAGACAACCAGCCAGGGTTTTGACTTGCCCATCCAAACTATTGCAGAACACAAATACAAGCCAAGAGCCAAATGTTTATCTGCAGAAGCATATTTTTCCTGAGGATATAGTAACTCATGGAGAGGAATGTCAAGGTGGCATAGAAATTCATATATACAGTTTATGAAAAAATCAAAGCGTTTCTATGAAAACTGAAAGGTTTTTTTTTGTTTAAGAACAATTTGTGTTTATGCATTTTATAAATACATCAGGGAAATGTAATAGATGCTATAAGCACTTCAGTTTTTAAATATCAAATGAGGTTTCCCTCTTAGAGCAAATCAGACTTATGCTGAAACTGCAAACCCTGTTCTTCTGCAAAGATCCTGTGAACCTGAAAATGTATTAATTTTACAGTTTTGGAGTGAATTAAATCAGCTCTATATTGTTGAACTGTTTTACTGTTATTACTGAATATCTCTGGATAACACTAGAAGTGTCCAAGGCCAGGCTGGATGAGGCTCTGAGCAATGTGGTCTAGTGGAAGGTGTCCCTGCCCATGGTAGGAGAGTTGGAACTAGATTTAAAGTCCCTTCCAATCCAAACTGTTCTATAATTCTGTGACCTCAAAATGAAGTTGAAGTGACCGAGGCAGGATGGATATCTGGGCACCAGGAGCTCTCTGATCCATGCTGAGCTACTCCACTGCAGGCACTGCCCCTGCCCCTGCTGACACCAGCGGGTGACCAGGTCTGTGCCTTTTGAAAGTCAAGTTTAAAACCTGGCTCTGCAGTCACGTTTTCATCTTTGGAACTTATTGTGACTGGCATGGCATAGTCATGCTCCTCTGTGAGAGTCTGCCCCAGCAGCTGTGTCAGGGTTGTGCTGTCAGTGCCTCTTGGAAAGTCGGGTATTTTGGAGGTTTCACACATGGAAATTTGAAGTGTCGGTCGGCGTCGCCTGCATGTAATGCTGTTTCACGCTCTCTTTTAACTCCAGGGGAAAAATAAATGAAACCCCAGTTCAGCAAATACTAAGTACGTGCTTACCATTGCAGGCCTTGATACAGGACTTGCAGTTTTTCTCAAAGTAGGCAGTTTCTGTTAGATTTTGTGAGCCCAGAGAGCTTTTAAAGCACAGAGACGTTATGGTGACTTGCAGTGTAGGGTAAACTTCTGTTCAGTGGGTATAAGTGATGAAACTCCTCCTGACTTAAAGGGAGTTGCCAAGAGGTTGTGCACTGTTTGCACCTCCTTCTGCCCATGCTTTTGTCTCCTGTGCAGGCTCATGGAAGTGGAAGGCCAAGCCAATGCATTTGGGAAACATCAGAGACTTTCCGTTTTGGACAAGTCTTTGGATTCATAGAAAAGAGTATTTCAAATAAAATTTTGGCTAGACACTCTACATTCCTTTATGTATTCCTCCTCTCCAAATATTACTGCTCCAGGATATACTTGAGAGAGGTTGATACTTGCAGGAGGATTTATTGCTTTTAGTTTCTGAATCAGTTCTGAACCTGAGTTAACAAATGGTAGTGCATATTTCTAATAGCAACAAGAATTCCAGCAGAATTTCTGAGGTCTGCCTGGCTGATTAAATCCAGCAAAGTCTCCCACTAAGCTCCCAGGAAGAGCCAGCCATATTAAGAACTTTAAGAGAACTACAAATTCAGTTCTGAAGAGTTTTTTATTGTGTGGAATTTTACCAAGTAGAAGATATATATATATTAGTTGATCCAAGTAAATGCCATATACACATGCAAGACAGTAGATAAGTTCCTGATACATTAATTTCACACAGTGAGGAGAATAGTATTTCTTCTGACAACTTGATTAAATTTGCAAAAAATTCCTGGTGAAAAACAGTCACTGCATTTTGTGTCAAGCTGGTAAGTGTGATTTAGCTGAAAGAGAAAAGCAATTGAAAAACCAGGCTTATGCTTAAAAACCATGTGTAAAAATGTGCAGGTTTTTTCAGTTTTGTTATTTGGTAAGAGGAGTAAACATACAAGTCACAGTTAACTTCAAGACTAAGATGTTGGGGCTGGAGGCCTCAGTACAGATTTGACACCTCCACCATGGGATTTTAAGGAAACATGTTTGGGGACGTTTGGGTGCATCATCTGTCTGCTCAGAGGAGGTTGGGGTTTTGAGTCTGACCCTGAGAGCATGACTTAATTTGTGTTTTCAGTAAGAACTATTTTGTTCAAATCTTTGGGTGCTTTTGCATTACTTTTTTTTTTTTAATTTTGCCCTGAAGGGATAAACCACTGATTATACATGAAAATTGTACCTCAAAGATCCATCTTAATAATATAATTGTAGTAGCAAAGCAACTGGTGTGATTATGTGCATCATTGCACTTTTCAGCCATTAACCAGCTTTTCTTGGTTAATGAAGTTAGCAAAACCTAGAATGTGCTCTGCTGGAATATATCCAGTGCAATCTCATTATCACCTACAAGCCTTTATAATTGGGGCCATAATGTGAAAACATTATATTGCTGATAAACGAGATGGGATTAAAAGAGGACAAAGTTCTGCTCTCAGACACACATGACAGATCTTGGGGTTTTGGTGTGTGTTTGTGGAGTGCCTGTAGCCCCATGACGAGTTTTTGGAGTGGCATTTCGAGCAAGAGGAGGTGCACTTGGAATGAATCCAGCAGCAAAACTAATGAGAGCTGTGGCCTCTCAGGAAAGGTTAAAAGAATTGGTGCTCTTGAGTCAGAAGGAGACTGTAGTGAGGCATGAAAATGGTCTTAAATGCCTTCAAAGGAGGGAATAATCTGTTCTCCATGATCCTGTTGGATAGAGCACAGAGGAGTTGGCTTAAAGCACAGTGATGGTGGTTGATATTGGGTATTAGGGAAATGGAGGATGGGTAACTGAGGACTGGTTGAAATTACTTGGACCAGGGCATGTCAAAGGATTCTGTGCTGTTGGCAGGCACCAGGAGGAGGTGGGGGAGACACTGGTGGAGGTGGATTGTGCAGTTGCTCCTGCCTTTAGTGGTGAGGAGCTGGAGCCCCAGTGTCACTCCATGTTATTTTATGGCTCAGGGTGCACACAGGTAAGAGGCTCTTAACAGAGAGACAAGAGATCTACTTGGTGCTTGCACAAACACAGACCAAATCTGTCAGGAGGATCTGTGATCAGAATTATACTCTCACCTGTTATACACTTGGAATTACTGCCAGGACTGCTGGTAGAAAGGAGAGAAGGCTATCAGGGATAAAAAAAGGAAAGCATTATTGTTTGTTCCCTTGGATGATATGGGTCATAAGGCTGCTTCTGTTTGTGCTTGTCTGAGTTTCAAGATGTCTCTTTGGGGAAAAAGCATCCAAATGTTATTCAAAAAACCTGTAATGAAGAGTCATCCTGTCTGCTTCAGTTCTGCTTTGGAAATGAATTCATTATCTGCACTGGTAAACATGTGCCCCATCTTTCCAGTCAGAACTTGTCTGTTTTCAGTGTCAAGGTTTTCCTATGCTAACTGAGTGGCCTGATCTCAGCACTTCATTCTCCCTGTAAACACTGATAGTCTTTAACCAAGTCATCCCTTAACCTCTTCTCTTCATAAGCTAAATAAATTGAGCTCCTGAATCTGTAGCTGTAAAGGCTGTTTTTCCATCCTTCATATTCCTCTCTGAACTCCCTGCAACTTGTCATCATCCTTTATCCATTGTGGGCTCTAAATTTGACATGGCCCTCCCGTAGGAATTACACCAGTAATACCAGGAGCACAGGAAGATTTGCATCCTTTCCTGCAGTACTACCCTCAGACATTGTGTACAACTGAGCAGGAACATAAAAATAGGTTCAGACCAAAGGTTCATTTAGCTCAGCATTCTGTTTTTGACAGTAGCTTGTAGTGGGTGGATACTGAAGGGTGGTATTTCCTTGCATAGCCTCCCCATATCTTTTAAAAATAAAGATACAATCTGAAATTCCATGCAAAGCCTTTGGTATTTGTATGTTTTTGATGCCTAAATGGTCTGTTACGACTGTAACTTTCCAGCATTTGTATCATGAGTTAAGCTGCAAACCAGAATATTTGTGTCTGTGCTAAGGGTCTGGGAAAGGATATTTTTAAATCACAGCAGGGCCCTGAGAAGGCAGGGTGAGTGCCACGGTCCAGACAGAAGGACAGCTTGTCCCTGCTCCGTGGGGATGGTGCTCATCAGCAGCCTGGCTGGCCAGAGGCTGCCCCGATGGCCCTGCTGCAGTGCCAGGGGCTGGCACCCCGAAAAACAAACGTGTGGCTCTGCCATGCACTGCTGGAGCTCTGACAGCAGCTGCCTGAGTGCCAGGGAAGGAGCCAACACAATGTCCTTTGTGCTGGTGAGCCTTGCCTCCCTATCTGTAGGCTTTCCATGAACTACCATGATCCCCAAATCACTTGGAGCAGCTCTGACTCCCAAGACATGGCCCTGCCTCATGTGAGTGTGGAGCTGGGGAACTTGGCTTGGCCCTGCTGAAGTGCGTGAGACTTCCTTGTCTCCCCTTGGCCAACTCCTTGGCAGCAAAAATCCTCTCCCTCAGCTACTGCTCTGTTATGTTGTGTCATCTGCAGCTTTATTAGAACATGATTTCATGTTTTCTTCCAGGGGGGATATTACATAGCTGAGAATAGATCACCATGGAGCTTCTTGGAAACTCCTGGGTGATGATTCCCTGTTTACAGTTGCACTTGGAGCTTTGTCAGCCCATTTGCAGGTTAAAAGCTGTGCACCAGGCTAGTTCTGAACTGTTGCAGTTGCTCAGTCCGTGCAATCTGTTGGGTTGGGTGTTGTGCAGCTTTTTGTGCAATCAGTGTTAGTACATTTGTCAACACAGTTCATAGCCACCAAAGCAGCTCAGGAGAACATGCTTGCTGTAGGCACAGGCCTTGTGTTTCACAGTCATAGGATGGTTTGATTGGAAGGGATCTTAAAGATCATTTTATTCCAAGCACCCTGCCACGAGCAGGGACACCTTCCACTCGACCAGCTTGCTCCAAGTCCTTTCCAACCTGGCCTTGAACACTTCAAGTTCAGGCACTGTTGTCTTACTAGAGCCCCTGGGCTGCTGGGAGAATGAAATACTGGGTATTTTGAGTCATTCCAGTAGCAGACTAACTAAAATAAGGCATAATTCAGTGTCATGGAACTTTGTTTATGAAAGTTCCTTGGAAAAAGCAAGCTTTCCAAAGAGAGAGCCAGCACCAGAGGGAGAAATGGATATGTTTGCATTTCAAACTATTGCTGGCATACAGATAGTCAAAGACATACTTGCTAGTGGTGGACAAGACCTGTGATGATGGAATGTGTTTTACTGCCGTGGAAGGAGATCAGAAAAGGCATTGCTTTAAGGACATGAAAGTAAGAACAGAGACACATGAGGACACAGAGAACATAGAGATGAGAGACAGAGAAATAACAATTTAAAAATATTTCAATCCCATTTTCTGAATAGGCAGAATAATTCATGCTATAGGCCTCCTAGAAGATGTAAATGTACATACACAATTGTAAACCCAGATTTCCAGTATGTCTCTGGATCCTGATCCTTTAAAAAGACAAGCTCATGACATTCTGGTCCCACTGAAATGAATGAGAAGACTCCTTATAGTTTTATCATGATTTATTAATTTATTATAATCATATTATTGAGATAATTGAGACACAAAGAGCCACAGTGACAACATATTCCAGTTTTTCTCTTATTACTTCAGCAAAAAGAGCAAAAATCACAGTCAGTGCTTCCCACTGCCAGGGAAGGGTGAGTGACATGCACTCTAGTCGTGCCTTGTTTCCCCTGCTGAAAGAAAGGAAGGTGGGGACCCCCAAGGAGATGAACCTCTCCTGGATTTTATTACTTTTTTTGTTGTTTTTTTTTCTTTTGGTATAAATATTGTATCCATTCGTTATCACTTTTTTTTATATATAATTTGCCAATTCTGGGCACTCGGATTTTCATTTGAGCAGCTGAAAAAAGCAAAAGTATCTGTTCATAAGTATGTTCAGTTGTGAGAAGATTTCTCTATCATTCAAATTTCTAGAGGGATCATCTTTGACTTCCTCAGCAATTTTGTCCTGATACCAAATTATTATAATGTTCTGGATGAATATGAATGCTCTTCCCTTTTGGAATAAAGAGAACACAAATAAACACCATCATTTCACAAACTAATAAACTACTTTTTCTCTAAATGTAACATCCAGATTTTATAAAAATTGAAAGTGCATTCTACTGAAAGTCAATGTTATTGAACTGATTTTATACAAGGTTGAAGAACAGCAACAATAATAAAAAACGAACAGCACTGTAATTTGTTGGATTTTTCTTTGAATTTATGATGCTTCTGAGAGCCTAGACATGTGTTACATGTGCATTGGAACCAAAACTTACCCTTTGCAAACTATATATTTGTAAGCTCTTACTGAAATGGAAGCATTTCCTACACATGGAATTGATCAGTATTTGAACAATGGTTTTAAAACCTTATGGTTAGTTCAAAACACTTCTTATTGTTGTTTCAGCAACTGTAGCTGTCAGAACTACAGAGCTCGAATGTCTTGGCCTTGATGAAATAAAATATTTAAAATCGCTTGTTTTACCATTTCTGAATTTTTCCCAGAAATTTTGAGGCTTTTCAGAAGTGTCACTGTTTTATTTTGACACATGCCAAGTTTCCCCCGTCTCTAGATATGTTGTGCTGTCGCTCATGAAAGGCTCACAACATAAATTCACCCGCACAGATCCCAGATGGTTTCATTTAGATGGTTATTTATACTGTGGCCATGGCTGTGGTGTGGAGGAATGCTGGTGCTATGACAGTGCCTGCAAAAGAGGGAACAGGAATGAGAGGGGGTTTCATTCATCTGCAAATGAAAGGAGAGGTAAAATCCTTCCCAGAACAGGGTTACTACTTATTAATGTAACTTTATCAAGTGCCAGGAGCCCTTCTTTTTTCCCATGACCACTTAAGACAGCAGGCAGAGCCACTGTGTTGTTGTTCAGCAATGTCACAAAACATCACTAGAATTCAAAGATGTTTAATGTGCTTGGTGTTATGATGACACACGAGGGTCAAAGTTACTATTAAATGAAACAAATAGAAATCAAAGTAATTGTTCTTAAGTTCTGGGACTCACATGCATAGGGTTATGATGTCTTTGACTTACCATGAATCAATTTTACCAGTGACACCATGCTAGTATTTTAATGTATAAATCCATAATTGAACTGAATAATCTGTGCTGGCCTATCTAGGTGGTGATAACTGGTTTTCACTGTGTTTCTTACTGTCTCACTCCATCCTTCCCCTTCTCTCTGCTTCCTCTCAGACTTGTCAGATAAAAAGTAACCGTGCTTTCAGCATTTCAAGCTTTTTTAAACAGGACAGGGATGTTTAAATAATCCATCCCATCCTTAAACTGCTGTTTGGAAACATCCCCTCCTGGAAACACCGTATGGTGTGACAAAGAGCATCTAAATCTCTGAGATTTTTACTATGTTGCCTGAAATGCTATCTGAGGGTGAGCTTTATACCCCTTGCTCGCTGGATGCAGACAGCTGCATCTACTTGAAGGAGGCTGTTTGTTTTGTAAAATATTCTTCATAATGAGAAAAGAGATTGTGGGTTGGACCTTTAAGATGTTTCATGCGGTATTTTTTGTATCACTGATTTTCATGTCTTTGCAAAACAGCAACAATGTTTTCCCACGGAGGCTTCTGTTGTTTTCCTATGCTGTTTGCTAGCAGATTGGGAAGAGATCAGGCATATTTTTGTCTCATTGTAAAGAAGAGACTTCCATGGAAACCACGCTGGATACTCCAGGGAAACCCATCAAATAGTATAAGGTCAGAAATCAACCTGCATTTTGGGACAAGGAGCAGCCAGGCTGGGAGCAGAGTCAGGAATTGTGGCTGCCTGTCCAGCTGCGCCGCTCCTGTCACTCCAGGGCAGGTGCCCCTCTCCCCTTTTCTAGTGACCATTCCATAACAACCTGTCATTATTCAGGCAGTTTTTCTGCAACCAGAACTTCATTGTTGAGTTCCTTAGATATGGGCAGCAAACACAGAGCCTGCCCATGCTGGCAGTGGTTTGAAGCACGTCGGCAGTGCTGGCTGTGGCCGTGGCTGAACTCTGCCCCCCTCCCTTCCCATGGCTCTGGGCCGACAGAAAGCCCTGCTTTTGTATGCAAGCATAATATTTTTGTTCTGTGGCTGAAAAAAAACCCAACCAAACAAAAAAAACCCAAAAAAGCCAGGCTAATCCCAGGACAGTGTGAGTCCTGAAGTGGTTCAGTTAGGGAAAGAAAACAGTGTGTGAAATATGAAAATTTGGGCTGACTTTTATTTGCTCTGTGAAAAACCAGGAGATAACGTGTATAAACAGGGAGGAGAGAGATGTAGCCATAAGCCAGAACAAACCCCCCCCCCCCCGGT
>JAOXXN010000082.1:30435833-30457629 GCA_026770055.1 Myrmophylax atrothorax | reverse complement strand
TTGGCTTTTACTCGATCTGTGGAAAACCAGGGGATAACGTGTAAAAAAGGAAGAGAGAGAGAGAGGGGACAAGAAGCCAGAAAAAAAAATGCACGTTGGAAGCAATTTAAAGCAGATAGGACAATCTTTCTGAAACAGAATGATGGGAGAACTGCAAAAATGTTTGAACTAGAGTTTCACTTGGTGCGCTGCGATGTTAAATGTGCAACTGTGTGGACTAGACAAAGTTGATTTTATATTGGTTTCACTAAGGCAACAAAGTCTGTCCATGGGCTGGGGTTGCAGCGGGGAATCTCCTCCTCAACCCCTCAGGGCAACTCCAGTTTTACTGATTTCTAGTTAGTGATTTGCTTTCTCTTCTTGTTTGTTTGTGACATTTTCTTGGCAACATTGGAATGAAAATGTTATTTCAGTCTTTCTTTCAGAAGCAAATTAGATAAGGGTGCCACAAACTGTTGGGTGTGTCCAGCAGATTCAGTTGTCCCTGACACTTCTCATCACTGGGATGAAAGGGTTTGGCACTGTCTGCACCGTGCCAGGGTCCAAGGAAATCCCTGGTGCTGCAGGGACTACCTTCAGCCTTGGGGCAATGCAGCACCTTTGGATCTAGCTGCAATGTGTATTGGCATAAGTATGAAAACACTGAAGAAAAATAGGAAAAAATACACTTTTCCTGCCATGCCATGCCCAAGCATCTCCATTTTCAATTTATTTCCTCCTTGTTGTCAAAGATGGGGAAGGAGGTCAAGAATGGACACACTTCCAAGGTGTCCAACCAGAGGCATGTTGGAGTGAAAAGTTCCTGATCTGCTTGGCCTGGGGTGAGTTCCTGTCTCCTTTCAAGGCTGTAATTTCATTCTTATAGTGGTCTTTCAAGAGAACAGCCTTGCTGGAGGCTCAGAGTAAGCTGCAAGTCACTGAGGTTCATGAGAAAACAGGAGTCACTCGGTGGTTGTAAGGGACCTCTGGGTATCCCACAGCTCTGCCCACACTGGACAGCTGGGCAGGTGGCTCAGGAGCGAGATGCCCTCTGCCCTTCTGCAGGAGAAGCCACAATCCAGGCAGCACAGTGGTGCCTGAAGGTGGGAGCGAGGGAACAGCTGTCCCTTGGTGCCCTGTGTGGGCATGAAATGCTTACTGACACCCAGCCATGCCGTGCCTGTAGCAGCTGCTGCACTTGCTGGCTTCTCTTTCCTGATGTTTTCCAAGCAGGCTGCTGTTGGGTAGGATGGCAGGGCAAAGGGAAGCTGTGAAGCTTAGTTTGCTGCAGGTGCTGCTGAGAGACCCAAAAGACCACTGTGATCCAGCAATTCCACGCAGGCTATTAAAGTTAACACTGCAGGGCTGGCTCCAATTTCAGTCTTTACATTTTGCAAGTGTTGCTGTGACATTCATCCCACTAATACCTGAACCTGCTGCATCCTCCTGTGAGAAAGTGAATTTTTATCTCGTTTTTATGGTGGGGTGTTCCTAAGGCAGAACATGGTTATAGAATTTGTTCATAGTCACCTACTAGGTCTGTGAAACAGCCAAGAATAGGTTTGTTTCCCCATGGTGGGCCTTAATCACAAAAAAAGAATCCTTCCACTCCAGTGGAGCAAGTCATGTCGTGTAACAGCTTTTGCGCCTCTGTGCATTAGTCCTGCAGTTCATAGACCTCCCTCATTAAAGTCACATGCTGCAGACTGGATGCCAGGCCAGTCTTCCAGCCGTGTGTTTGCAGGCTGGAAAGGCGAATGCTGGCATGGAAAAACTCAGCTTTCATTAGGCACTGTCTGAAATCAGCTAATCTCGTTTGAGTGAACATAGAAACGGCGATACTGTAAACAGAGGGTTTGGTGCTTGGGGTGTGCCGGGGGATGCGGCTGCATCAGAGACTGTCCTGGCTCTGCTGAAACCAGCAGCAGCCTCCCACTGGCTGGGAAACTCTTTTAGCAAAGCCAAGAGAAAGCTGAAACTGCTGAGCACACAGCTACCGACAGCCAGCAAATAACAATGCCCTTCGGAACCAGTAAATGAGTAAAATACATCTGACCTTTGGTGTCCTCAGGGAGCTTTGTGGTCCCCAGGTAGCAGGGGTTCAGGTGTCACTGCCAAAGCTGAGGGGGAGGTTTATAATAAGTGATGAGTTGGTCTTGAAATATTTCTTCTCGCATTACTGAACTCCTTTCATTAGCAAATGAGCAGTGTGTGTTTTCCCTCTCTGGTGCCCTTTGCCAGCACATCTTCTCGGTGTGCCTTACTTTCTTCTGACTCCCCTTTCAAGGCCAGCTGCAAGGACCTGGTTTTCCACTGCTTTGGGAATTATGTCCACATCTGCATCTGTGTTTGTGTGTGCATTTCTTCCTCTGTCTTTCCACGGGGTTTGTCAGCGGCACTGAGCACAGTGGGGCTTTCTCCCCGCTCTGGAGCAGAGTGGTGATGGCAACCTGTGTCTCTGTAGAGTGGTTCCAAGGAGCTGTGAACTGTCCCCATCAGCCCAGGAGCTCACCTGTGGGTACAGGACACATGGCACACATCATCTCAGTATCTCATGCCTTCCAAGTACTACATAGCAGTGATAGCACTGGGAGTCTGATTATGTTTGGAGTGTAGAGAAAAATAGCTCAAATGTGAAAGGAACATGTCTTAAAATGAGCATTTTCCTAAATGGATTTGCTCCTCTGAGTCATTGCTCCAGTGCAGGCTTTCAGCCTCCCAAGAGCAGCTCTGTTCACTCATTTTTGCTCTATTAATAAACACACACAAGCACTTAAACAGAATAATGTACCTCATGGAAAGAAAAAAGGAAGCAACACTACTTGCCATCCCCATGGGAGAAAAAAAACTGCACAGAGAAAAAGAGGGCAATTTCAGATTTTTGTTTACTGAAATATATTTGTTTCTTAGGCTTAGCTCTTGGGGTTGTGAGGGACAAGGGCAGTTTATACACTCCTATGGTTTAAGGTACAAAACACCTTTTGTCCACAGGTCTTTCCTTTTCTCTCTCTCTTCACATGTTGTTGTGTTTCATATCTGAGTCAAATTTAGCACTAATTTTCTGAGGTTTTATTTGAGTTGAGGTTAAATCAGTACTTAACAGGGAAGCTGGGTCAGGATCAGAATCTCATAACACTCATTGTGAGCAGTGTGAGACAAAAGTATGTTGAAGCAGATTGTATGTAGTTTGGAGGAAATAACAGGCTATATGACATTATGAAAACCTTATTTCTGAGGTCTTTGTTCTTTCAGCTTGGGTTCCCTCTCCTTGAGTGGCTCTAACCTGTGCACTCACATTACTCATAGCTGTGTTTGGGGGTCACCTCCCCTTTTCTCTTCTCCCCAGGTTTCTGCTCAGTCATTGCAGTTTTGCTGGGTTTTTTCTTTCACACTGGAAGAAATCTCACAGCAGATCTGAAATTTCCTCACCCTGAGGAGTCCTTTCAGGAGGTTTTCATGGGCAGGCAACAGTTCACAGGGGACTGATCTTCTCTGAGATCCTGGGTAGGGTAGTATTTTGTACTAATATTGGATTATGGTAATGATGCCACTTTTGAGGAGTTCTCCTATTAAAGCTGTGCTTTGTTTCCCTGTGTGCGTAGGACAGAGGAATAATCCTTCCAGGAGTGGCACTGAAGTCCCTTCTGCCTTGCCAGGCTGCTCCCAGTGGCTCTGAAGGGTGGAGGGAGTCTGTGGTTTCTCTTCCCTCCCTCAGAGAGCCCAAGCTGTCCTCCACTCTGCAGCCCTCATTGCTGGTGGGGTCTCGTGCTAACAAAGGGCACATCCCTCCTCTTCCTCCTGTTCAGCAGCCAGCTCAGCCTACAGCTCCTCCAGCTTTCCCTGTCCTCTCCCACTACCTTCCCAGGTGTTGTGCAGAAGGTTTTGTCTGCCAGGGTGAGGGACATCCTTAGCACTGCTGGGAGAAGGAGTCTGGCTGTCTCCAGGCTCCCTGTGCAAGGGGGAAAGCAAAGGATCTTGAAATGAGTCCAGTGTATTAATAAGCCAGGCTGCCCCACATAGCAGGAGTGAAAGTGGGACAGTCAGCACACTGCTAATTTTACACCGGCCCAAGGGGATCTTTTTTTTTCCAGGGAGTGTGTTATCATTATTTTGTGTCCTAAAGGGCCTAAAATTAGGGCTTGTAGGAAGCAAGCCTCTGTTGGAGGCTTCATCCCAGGCAGCCCAGGTCTCTGTAGAGCTGGGTCTTGTCATGCACATGCCCTGTTCCAGGTGCTTCTCAGTCTGGCAAAAACAGAGGTGGAAACAAAGGTGCAGAGAGGTTCTGGCTGCAAGGCCCCATCTCTGTCCTGTGCCCAGTCTGGCAGTGAAGCAGGTCCACTCTGCTCTGGTCCCCAGGGAGCAGCTGCAGCAGGGTTTGGCTGTTCTTCCTTGTTCCCCGAGCCAGGCTGTGGCTGCAGAATGGGAGTTGCAGCCAATGTTAAATGAGGGATGTGCTTTTGAGCGTGAAGACTTTCAGACAGTTAATTACAGAGAACATTTGCAGCTTCTCTTTAAATCCCAGCACTGCCTCTTTGCACCCTGTTCCACAGGCAGAGTTGGATGCCATCCAGGAAGGGAATAGAGGACCCATTGGTGGATCCTCAGCTCTGTCAGAGCTCCTGGCTCACCCACCACACATGCTGGGCAGTAGCCAGGGGAGCCCTGTGGTGCTCAGAACCTGCACACACAGCCTTGGACAGGGTGGGGGTTTGAGTCATGGTCACCAATATGCCCCCCATATCTGGGTTGAAGGTCCCATCCTGCAAGGGGCTGAGCATTCCAACACAAGCAACGCAGTGTTTAGTCAATGGGTTTGTTCACATGTTTAAAGTTAAACACTTCATTAAGTGCTTTTGCTTAATTAGGCCAGACCACGCTGTTCCTTGTGGGATTGAGTGCAAAGTGAGGCACACCAGATTAGAACTAATATTTTCAAGCGTGAAGTTAAAAATGAAGCACTTAGCCCCCAGTTCTGCAAATAATTAAGCACATGGGTAATTACTGATTTGATTCCATTCATCAGTGTTGTTGATTTCAGTAGGGCCATGGTAGTTGTTTGAGTATGTCAGCATATGGGAGGTCAGGCCCCAGGTTAAAAGATCGCAGGGACTGAGGAAATACATATTTGTAAGGTGTCTAACACATGGGGTCTGCAATGCCTGTCACACATCCCTGGGTACTACAATAAGAATAATCATGCCACATTTAAGTACTAATGATTTTTAAAGATGCTGCTTGCTGGCCTTACCCACAGAAATGTGGCTTGGGATTTCTGTGTCACGCAGACCTTATTGTTAATGGGGCAAACACAACAGCATGTGATACCTGCACAAGGACATGTAGCCTCATATCCACCTGGGCTATTATTTTGCCCAGAGAGGTTGAGGACTACTCATCCCTGAATGTGTTCAGTGCCAGGCTGGGTGGGGGTCTGAGCAACCTGATCTAGCAGAAGGTTCCCTGGCATGGCAGTTTAAGGTCCCTTCCAACACAAACCATTCTATGATTCCATGATGATTTTCTGAAATGTGAATGTTAAAATAGCTGTCTTCATTGCTGCAGCCCCTAATGCAGCAAAAGGAGCAAAATGAAGTCTGGGCTGCAGTAGGGTTTGACTGCAGAAGGCATCAATAAAGACTTTTGCTGAATTCTTTTGTCTGTTTGTTTCAGGTATGTTTTTTGTTTTAGTTCATTTTAAAAACAGGTGCAGCTCTTATCTGCAAGGAAAGGCTAAATACTTGATATCTTTTTATTGCCCTGCAGATGATTTGACAGTGATGTTTACAGAACTCATGATTTAGCAAAAATGAGAAGGGAGGAAAGAATAAGAGAGAAGTGAACTAAGCTGACCCAGGAGAGGCTCCTGCCACTCCACGAAGCAGCTGTTAATGATGCCTTTGATAACGTGCCACGCCGAAGGGACTGTTACAGGAGTTCTTTTCTGCATCCAGACGGCCTTGGTTTTAGGCTGATTGTGTGTGCCCTCAGGGGGGTTACAATACCGTGTTTTCAAAGAGAGCCACCATGAAGCACCTTGTGTCACAAACAAGGCTCATTAGAATAGCTCAGCAATTAAACCCCACTTGGTCTGCTGTCCTGAGATAAAGAACTCTCAATTTATGGCCCCGTTGACTTTCGCTGGAGATGAATTGTCTGACAGCTTGGAGTGTTGTCTCAGGAGTACAGCTGTTCACAGGGGTGATCTTTCAGAATGTGACTTTCCACAGATCGGCCAAGGGTATTAGCACTAACTAATTACAGGGAGAAGCCAGGGGCAATGGTTTTCCAAGAGTGGGAACACCACAGGCCCCAAACAGCTGGGTAGTGCTCGTGCTTTACTCTCCTGGAAAACAACAGCTCAGCTGGAAGAGAGCCCCCCATCTGGCCAGCTCTTCTAATTTGTATAATAAATGAAAATGATATTTACCTTATTTATTTTTTACTAGACTTTAATAAAGTTTAGAAGGGCCTGGACACATGTGGAAAGACATGCAGGTTCTCGAAGAGTGTTGTAGCATTCGACTAGTGATGCATTGCAGGAGCTGTCTCCACGTCAGTTTATTTTCAATTTTACAAATATGGGATTTGGAAAGGAGGTTTGCTCATGTTTATGTCTCAGTCCAGTGATCTTTTGCTATTTGATTTTGGTTCTTATGGGTTGAGTTTAGGCAGAAAGACTTTTAATGGTTTTAGGTGTTGGTGTTATTAAAAAAATGCTCATCTTCATACAATATTATACTTGCTAATCTTAAACATAAGGTGGCTTGAATTCCAAAGCAACTTTAACCCAGGGATTCTAAATGTAAATGAGGAGATATATGCTCTCCAGGCTCCAGCAGAGAGGGAAATACAAAGGAAGTGTTACTGGTGAATCAGTGGAAAATGAGTTGTTCCAGGAGCTCAGGGAGGATCATGAGCCTGCTCAGGGTCAGGTCCTGCCTCAGATGGAATTTTGGTGGCAGAGAATTGAGCTCCAAGGGATCCACTCTTTAGTCAAATACAGCATTAAATTAGAGTTGTAGGCTTGTCATCTACTTTATAACACCTGCAGATCCATGTGGACTGCTTAGATCCAGTACTTTTAAAAGTACAAGAGAATTGCACCTTAGATGGCTTGGTTGTTCTGCGAGTGATAAGGACAGGAGAAGTGCCACAGGAGGGGTCTAGGTGACCGTGTAGGTCAAAGAGTACAAACAAGCTTGGAAATATGTCCCCAAGCTTGTTCTATGAGGATGTGGTTGGGATCTGGGGCTTCTAAAATGTTAAAGCCTTTGCTGCCTAAGATCCCTTGGGAAGGGGAGGAACAAGGTGGGATTTTGTGTATAAGACACATAAATATTTATATACCTATACCTATCTATTTGTATATGGGTAGATAGATAGATAGATAGATAGATAGATAGATAGATAGATGATAGATAGATAGATAGATAGATAGATAGATAGATAGATAGATAGATAGATGACAGACAGACAGATGAATCTGAGTGTGGTAAAAGAAGAAACAAGTCTCTAAATGACTTCCGCCCATCTTGGAGAATGAACTCTTTGTGCAGTGAATGTCCATATAAACCTACTTTCCTTCCTATTAAAAAAACTTTTCAGTGAGTGTGTGGATCCCCATAGAGCTAATTTAAGTCCATTAACAGTAGACTTACTTTTCTTAATTACTCTTTTCAGAATCATTTTAGGATTCCCAGGTGTCTTTGGGCCACAGGTTGAAAAGTGTCTATACATTGAAGGATAAAGTGTCTGACGATGATGGGAATATAGTGCACAGTGTCTGAATTAAGGAGGACCTGCTGGTGTTTGTTATGTGGTGATCCTTCACATTTATCCCATCTCTTTAGCAAACACTGTGTTCTGAAGGAGAGCCAATAATGCATCCACAGACCAGGTGGCTGCAAGTTCTGTGTTTGCTGCAGCTGGCATTGGTTTTGGGTCTGGGCCAAGCAGTGAGACATCCTGAGGAACTGAATGGTGAGGAATGAGAACACGAGACTCTGATCTCTGTTTGTTGCCAAATAAATGGCAGCAGAAGGCCTGGTGCATCTGGGGGTGTAAGGTCAGCTGCTGTTGACTCTTTTGGAGCCAACAAAAATGCTGGTTAATCTGAGTGTGGCTACTTTGAAATGCCACTGCTTTCTTGGCAGCAGTAGCACAAAGACTTTGGATGAATAGTGGTGGGGAGGGAATAAGCTGTGTACATTGGTGGTTAACTACATGGTGTATTTCTTGTTTGGATGTATTGTCTCTTTCCATAGCTTGTGGCTCCCTGCCACGGGTCCTGGTAAATGTCTGAGAGCCCTTAGCTCCATATTCCTGCATGTGATCAGGTGTATCCATATGGAGCAGAGATGTGGCCAGTGGGAACTCCAAGGATCTGGGTCCACTACAGCATCTCCCTTTGCTGCTGTGGGGAAACAGGTATTGGATTCTGTGATTCTGTGATTGTTGCTTCATGATGCAGATTGAGAATTGCCTGGCAGAAGCATTTCATGAATTAACAAAAAGCAAAATTGAGACTAGCAAAGGAAGCAGTCTCAGCAAACTGCCAAATGTATATTTTTCTTCATTATTTTCTCACTGAGGCGTGATGAATTCTGATGGAGCATTATGGATGAGGAGAAGGAAGGAAGTGTTAGCAAAGCCTGAAAGCAAGCCACTGCTCTGGCTAATGAGGCAAAAAGGAAATTCTGGCTGTAGCAGCAAAGTCCAACAAGAGAGAATTGGGGGTAAGCTTGAGTGAGGGAGTGGAGCTTGCATGAAAACCTTTAGTGGGTCAAACAGAAAACCCCTTTCACTTCACAGCTTTTCCTTGAGTTCTTATCCAGAAAGTGAACATGTCAATGGGCATGCAACTCACACCCACTCACTGCATAGGTGGCTTGCACATTCAGTTGTGGTGATGGTGATTTCTACAATCTGTTGTGGTTTTGATTTAAGGATCTCTCTAGTCTTTGGAAGATGAGGAAAACTAGGAATGTGGCCTCTTTCTGCACATCTGGTAGGAGACGGAGACAAGCTAGTGATCCCACACATCAGATGGAGGTACATAATTTTTCACTCGAAGCAGTTTTGTGAAGAGATGCCTTCACCTTCTCTGTGTTATTGTGAAAGCACAAAATGGTAAATGAGTCTAAAGTGCTCTGCCCCTCTGGCACTAGTTTCTTAATTGCTTTTTGGACAGATACGGTCACACTTTCTTTTGAGTGCCTCAGACTTCACTGTTGGAGAGGATTGCATCTGAATGGATCTTCTGGTGTAAACTTCAAAACAGCCGAGTCTGAGTGCACTCATCACACAGAAGTGCCTGGAGATGTGTACAATTCAAAAACTGTCCCAGTTCTTCTCCAGTGCCTTAGAAATCGTGTAGATTCCCAGGGTGTTGACTCTCTGGCTGGCTTAAAACAATGGGTTGGAGATGCACCTGTGCTTGATGAGCTGTGGGTTTGCAGTGCCTGGTCAGGAGCTGGTCACAGCTGCAGTAAAACAGAATATATTGTGCTCTGTCATGTTTTTTCTTACCATAAAACAGAGAGAGATGCCTGTGTGACTGTTACCACACTGAGGAGCTGAGCATTTAATGCTGCTCAGCTGTGGGCAAGAGGTAAATAAGCTCTCATATCACCAATTGACCATAAAACAGGCATAAATGAATAGTTTGGAAGTGGCACTGTGGAACTGCCAGGTCTCCCTGTTGGCCACTGCTGTGGCACTGCAGGAGGAGGGCTCTGCTGCCAGCCTGGAATTATTCCACGTGACCAAATTAACTTGCTAAATAGGACAGAGTGGTTTGTGCAGACTCAGGAACAAGCTGGACAAAGTCTTGCAGGAGCTGAGGTGTGAAGGGACACAAGCCCCACCACGGCAGCTCCACGCTGTGTAATTTTGGAATTCCACACCAGAATGTGGCTGCAGAGGTAAACACCAGCTGGGTGTCATGTGAAAGGGAGGGAGATTAGTGGAACTTGACAGCTCCTGGATACAACCAGCAGCCTTGAATTTCATATTCCTTTAGAATGAGGAGATCAAAGAACTGTGATTTGGAAACAGCCGACATCCTGTCACGGTGCATTAGGAGTGAACAACAACCCTGTGACCAGGTGAAAATGGCTTTTGTGTGACTTGGTATGTGGCTTTAGGATGGGAATTCCAAAATGCCCAAGGATTAGGCTTATAATACACAAGTCTTTTTGCGAGTTTGACAAAGTGCTCTGCTGCCTGGTGGAATTTGTCTCTCTGGGTTACATTCTCCAAAACAGAAAATGAAGAGAGTGGCACTCGTGGGGGCCAGGTGGGGATGGCTGAGGGGGTGCTGAATGGTGGTTGGCACCTGTGTCTTGGAGGCAGGTGCTTAGCTTGGTATCACACCTGTTTTGAATTTACAACTGCAAGCTCTCTGGTGGAGCTGGGAAGGACAGGACTAGCCTGAGAGTGCTGTGAGAAGAGGGGGAGGAAGAGGCACAGAGCCACCAGTGAATCTCCAGGAACACAGCAGCAGTGTTGGTGCTGTCCTCCATCTGGGCTCATGCTGCTCCATGCACAGGCTGGGCTTCAGGTAAAGATGAATACACAACTGTTGTACCCATCTCTGCAGGGATTTCTTTCCTAAAGTATCTTCAGTCTTCTTTTCCAGGCTCTTTTGGAACCTGTATACACTCTTAATGTTCACATCCATGGGATTATAAGTGGTGGCAGTGTGTTGAAATCTCTTAGAGAGACTAGCCCTGAATGTCAGACTTTCTAAGAGACTTCTGAGCTTAAGTTACCTCTGACAGGATGCTCAAAGTGCTTGGTACAAAGTCTGAGCTTTTCTTTAGTTAGAGCTGCAGGTGCTGATATGGCCATTTAACAACAGTAAAAATAACTTAAGCAAAAGATGTCCTTTTATTAAGCCACCACTATATCTTAGGGAAAGTGTTCTTACTCTATAAATAGATGTCACTTTGCCCTAGGAGCAGCCTGGCATTTCATTAACATTGTCCCTTTACTAGAACCTGAACCTATTCTGTAGAGCTAAACTGGGAAAACCTCTTAACTTTTATAGCCTATCTCAGTTCTTTGCTTCCAAGTGCTTGTAAGACCATTGGATTTGGTTCAAGGTCCACTTACGACTTTTTTAATGGTCACTTTTTGGTTTTGTTTTGACTTTTTCACTCCTATTGATTTGCAGTGCTACAGAAAATAACAGCTGAATTACATTTGGCTTCTCCTGCTTCCTTTATCTTTGAGATGAGGTTACAACGACCTCATCTACCTAAATCAATAATCTGTACCCAAATCTAATAAAGATTTAGCAAGGCCTGTAAAATAGCATGTAGCCCAGATGGAAAGGGAGGCCCTAATGTCCAATGCACTCATTAGCTATTTATCAACCATTAATGATGAGAATAGGAGTGGTGTGTGAGGAGAAGGACACAAAAGCAAGACAGCAGAGAACCTTCCTCAATGCCAGGTGGAGACAAAGGCTATAAAACATGTGTGCAGGCTGCAGCCTGACACTGGCTGGGGAGAGGGAGGTACCTAAAAAGTGGAATTTCCACAGGACTTTACTTGCAGAATCACAAATTTCGGTCTGCAAAAACTGTGTGTCTTCAAGGTACTGTACAAGAGAACATAATGAAGAGCTAAAATACATTTGGCTTCCCATGAGCTGACCCTGCATCCCTTTACAGATGTGAAAGCACAAAAAGCTGTATGTCCTGAAACTGAATATTATAACCCTTTTTTTTCATTAAAAGAGAAATTGTCTGTGTGTAATGGGACCATCTCTTAATCAGTGGCAGAGTTAGAAAAATTCTGCAATTTCCCTGCTTTTTGTTTTAATTCCAAGACATTTCTTTCAGCTGAAGGAAATGAACTTGTGAACCGGCCACCAAAGTTGTTTTGTGACCGAATTGCTGGGGCGTAGATTAGTCAGGCAGCAAGTGTACATGGAGAATTATTATTTTTCATCACTGTTTATTGAAGAGAAACTGGATTTGTGACAAAATGGGTATTCAATACTGTCAAGAACATGTGGCTTTTTATTAGAAAACTGACTTTTTTTTCTATTAGGTTTAAATGTTTGTTTTTTAGTGGTTAAACATTTCTATGTGGGATTTAAGCTTTCACACTTTCTGGGGGGAGAAGTGTTGATATTTGCCACAGATGGGAAATATTTTTTCCAAAGCTGGAACAGTAGCACAAAAAAGGAATTTGGCATCTCTGAAGTTTGTGGTAGGCATAAATACAATAATGTTCCATGAAACAATATTACAGATTCCAGCAATGCAGAACTTAGTAGCAATATCAAGGAAAACAGGAAATGGAAGTAATTAGTCAGGCAGGAGGAAGAATCCCAAACATTAGGACACCAAATGCTTTACAAAACGGTAGCCAAACTCCTGTCTTTTAATCTTCTTTGAATATTCTTTCAATCTTGCTCTGCAGGTGGAAAGTCAAAATAAGTTACAGTAAATTTGAATTATTTTTGACAGCTGTTGATTAAAATTTATCTATTAAATAGTTGAATGAATCTTTTTCTTTTCTGTAGAAGGAATTCTTTGCTCCAAATGTATCATCTAAACACCCTGCACTGAAGGGAGCCCAGCTACAGTCAGGGGCTCTTTGTCAAGGTGGGTGTCCAAGTCAAGTCCCTCTTCAACAGCATCTCCTGTGGCTCAGGCTCTGCTGTGTGGAGGGGAAAGGTGTCAGCAGTGCTCCTTTTAGGCCTGGCCCTTGCTATGAATGGAGGCAGCTGAGCAGGATTTTTCAAAATGGATTGAGGAATCCGCTGCATCCTCTGTCAGTTTACTCTTGCTGTTTAAAATCTGTGCCGTATTTTCTGTGTGAAGTTGTCTGGCTTTAGCTTGTAGCCATGGGTTCTTGTTAAGCCTTTCTCTGCTAGATTAAAGAGCCCTTTATGACTGGTATTTTCTCTCAAGGGAGGTACTTAATACCCTGTAATCAAGTCACCCTTGGTCTTCCCTTTGATAAGCTAAATAAATCCTGCCCATCAAATTTCTCCCTGGAAGCAGTTCCTCCTCCCCAGCCTTTAAATCATTTTGGTGGCAGTTTTCTTCATACTCTAAATTTTTCAATTTCTTGGAAGACAGTAGAGCTCCCAGAGTTATCCATGGTCTTTCTGCATTAATCCCACCATGTTTTATGGACAAACACAGCTACATCCCCACAGCAGTGCCAGGGGAGCACATATACTGAGCTGTGTAACTGCAGCTGCAGAGGTGCTGAGAGAGGCACTTTGTTCCCATGTAGAATTGAGAGGCTGTTGGCATCACCTGCATTCCTTGTCCCTTGCTGTGTAACTGTAATAAATGCATTTTTATTAATAAACCCAGCTTACTAGATAAGTCATTTAACTCTATGGTTTGCTGTGTTTCTCCTGGGAAAGCCATGGATTGTTCATAGCTATGAGGACCACTTTTCCAGAGCTGTGGAAACCGCATTTTTAAGGAGAGACTTAGGAAGGGAGAGACCTCCGTGAGTGTGACTGGGTATGGTTTGACAGAGAAAGGTGTTGGACATGGAAGGGTTGGCTTGGCAGGCATCCCACGACACATCAGCCTTTCCTCTGTGGTTTTACAGCCAGAGGTTCTCTAGGAGATGCTCACTGAGGAAGGACCTCACAGGGTGCTCTGCAAGGTCTGTTGTTTTGTCATGGTGAACCATGTCCTCTTTGACTCAGTGCAACCAGCTCAGCTGTGGCTGCTCTGCAATAGCAGGGTTTGCATTCCTCACAAGGAGATTTTGGGTAAATATGCTCATGAATGCATGATAAGTTTTCTTCAGCTGTCTTTCTCCATCAGGACTGCAAAGGTTTGATTTTTTTTCCCCCTGGAGCAGTAAATCAACAGGATGTAATTAAAGATTTTAAGAAGCTCCTTCATTTTCCAGTCCAAAGTTTAATTTACTGAAGCATCTCTATCTGGCAGCTGAATCACACATTTTGTGTTTCCCTTCTCCTTTATGGAGTGGGACAGAAGACCAGAGACACCATATTCAAAGACTTTCAATGCTGCTGATTGTATATATCAGGCAAAGATGCCTGTGGTTGTTCCTCTTCCCTCTTTCAGAGGAAGGTCTTTTTCATAACATCGATCTAGACCTGTATTTTTCCATTCACTAGTTACTCTTGTTCTCCTTTTTTTCCAAAAAGAAAAAAAGAAGAAAACCAGATGGCTTTAGTGCTGTTTACCCCAGGAAACATTTTGAGCATTCAGTAATAAAACTGGGAGGAAATCCTTCACTTCCTTTATGCCTCCTAGCAAGTAACCACATCAATATGAAGTGAGGATGTTTTTGGGTACTAACCCAATGTCACCGATCAAAATACAGCCATAAATACTTTCAAGATGCAGCCTTGAATCAGGCTGGTGGATGAGGAAAAGCCACTTCTGTTTTGGAAAGGAATTTTTTCCTTCTGCAACCACTTTCTAAATTGCACTGACATTTAGCAATTAACATACAAAAGTCTTTGTATCCACAGCATCATTTTTCATGTCAATAAACACATTCCTTTGCTTTTCAGTGCAGTGTTTAATAATTCCTATTTCCTATAGGGGAAGAGAACCCCTGTGCTTTATTTGTACTACACAAATTACATGGAAGAAACAAAGCCATATCTGATCACAATTATTAAATTAAGAACATTTGCATAAATCTTTTTTTCTCCCCTTAATCTAGTTTGCTGTTGGTAAACAGTGTGTTATCTAGGTTTAGCAAAGCATTTGGGTTCTAGCCAGAGTTTTGCTTTCCCCTTGTCCTTTTTGAAGTTCTCTTGGCAGGCAAGATCTACTTCTCCTAAGCTATCTGTCATCACACAAAGGGGATTCCAGCTTCAGACAATAAATGAGTTGCTATTCTGGATTCATGGGCTGAACTGTCATTAAGTCACTGACTCGCTGCTCTGGGGTTTTAGGATGTGTCTCTGTTCCAGCCTGAGGCTCTGCTCTGGCGGGGGGGGGGGGTCTTCATGAATTGCAGCAAGTTCAGTGTGAAGCTCAGTGGTGCTCCCTGGCTCCTGGGCAGTGTGTGTGAGGGGACAGCTTGTTGTGTGGGATGGTTTCCTGGCACTGCCGAAATGGAAAAAGGGCTGTCTCATCTCCATAGGGGCCCCTCAGATTCCAAGTCTGAGTGACACGATGATGGTTTAGATTAAAGAGAGAAGAATAAATGAGGAATTAATTTACTTTTTTGCCCACCCTGCCTGGAGGGGGGTGTATGTGTTGACAGAAATGATCCTTTCAGAATCTGGAGATCTGTTCCTACAGAACAGGAGATATTAGAAATACCTGAAATATCCATGAAATTTGTATGCCTGGAAAAGTAGAGTCCTGGTCCCTGGCTTGCTCTTGAGGTACCGTGAGACTTTTGTACCATGAGCACGCTGTGGTGGCACAGAGCAGTGAATGTTGGTGTCTGCTAAAGTGCTTAGCTGGAACCTGCAGAGGTACACAGAGTGTTGGGCATCTCCACTTACCTTTATTTCCTTTCAGGTGGCTTGCTTGGAATGCTGGAGGGGTTGTGGGTTTGATGGATGAAATAAAAATGCTGGGGCCATGTCAGAGTTTCTGGGCAGTTACTTTTCAAAGCTTGTCGTGGCTCTGTGGGAGAGGTTAGGGAGTTCTTTCCCATTCCCAGTGCCACTTGCTTTGGGGCAGCCTGATTTCATTCCCCAGCAACCACCCTCTGCTGCTCCTCTCCCTTCTTGGGGAACTCCATCTTCCCCTTCCCAGCTCCACTGTTGGTTATTCATTTTCAGTATTATTTGTTTCTTAGCAAGGGAGGGAATTCAATAGCAATGTCTTCCAACCTTGTGTTACAGAGGTTTCCGTGTGGAATGAAAAGACACTTGATACTTTTTACAGGAACATTGATGACCTTCCTATAAATAGTAGCACTTCCTTCTACTGCTCCAGGAAAGGCTGTCAGATCCCAGCCTGGAATTCTTTTCCTTTAAGAGCTAGTTATTTAGTTGCTGGTGCACTTTTCCTAACTGGAGATGCAGGAGGCTTCAAAAAATGAAGGTGGCAGACAAAGTGAAGTTACCCTGCTGAGATGTGCACATCCCACATGAGATGTGCATGTGTTGTTCTGCCCTGGTGACTCTGTGACACACAGAAGAATTGGCACCATGAGGTACCTGACCAATTCTGGAAAGGAAGGACTTAAGAAGTGTGTGTGTGAGAGGTCCTACATTTGTGGAGTCACTGCCTTTAAAAGCATCAGGCTTACATTGATTTGAGTAGAATCTGGATTGAACCTTAGTAAATGAGATCATTAAACCCAGCTTTTAATCAAACACGAGGCAAAACTGAAACCTTTGTTTACTTGCTGGTTTGGAGCCTGGCTGTTGGTGGGGTCCCAGAGACAGAGAGCCAGACACGTAACATGAAAATGACTTTACTGCAGTAATGTCATTATGTTTTATTGACCAAGCATTTCCACAAGTGGTGAAAGGGGATTATTGGGAGATTGGGATGAATGTGCATTATGTCACTTTGGAATCATATCCTGTGTGTGGGGAAGATGTGAGCCCTGACTGAGTGAGCCTCCAGGCAGAGGGGTTTGTCTGTGGAGCTGTGCTGCTGCCTGCACAGGAGCCAAGGGCTGCTGGGATGAAAGATTTTAGTGACAACCTACAGAGCCATATTAGAGGAGATGCTTTCAATGTATCTACACCAAAATGTATAGGTTTTTATTTCTGCCTGTGTTCCATATCCCTGAGCTCTTTTTGGTCAATAGATAGTCATTAGACAAAGCTGCATTGCTTTGCAATTTGCTTCTTGCTGTGACTTAACTACTAACAGAATAATATTTTTCCTCATATGTAACTTATAATTTTTTGGATGTGAGTTCTGCTGCTGTCACAGATTAAAGTTCCAGAGAGGTGTGCCACTGTTCTCCAGGCACTTACAGCCTTCACATGGCTGTTGAGCACAGCCAGATGCAAAGCATTAGCACAGTTGTTTGCAAAGGCCTTTTCTCTTGCACCCACACTCAGCTTGGAAATGAAATACAAGATCACCGTGACATCAATAAAACATGCTGTCAGCAAGATGTGTAAGTTACCTGAAAGCTGAATTCCATTTACAGGTGGCAGCAGGGTACACTGTCTCCATTTTTTCCCCCCAAGAATCAGTTTCTGTGATTGATGGCATTTGTGTTTCATCACAATTCTGTGATTCTGTGTTACTGTGAATCTCGGTTCCATTTCTGGCATTTTTATAAGGCTTATGAAAGTGAAGGATATTAAACTGGGAGGCTTTGGAGAATGGTTTTCAGGCAGAAACAATAAGACTGTAAAAGATTTCCTGTGTTTGTTAATATTCAGCTGGGCTTGGGTCTTTAGGTCCTAACACTCTGCATTGGAGGCTATTCTGGAACTCATTGCTCATAGGAGCCTTTTGGTATATGTAATCTAAATATACCAAAATGTTTCTCATCAACACCACCCAAATGACATTTCTCACATTTTTTGTGACTTCTGTTGTGCTGAACACACCCAGCATCAGTGATTCTCATACACAGGAAGTCCTGGTATGATCACTGAAAGACATGCCCTGATCCTCCAAGACCAGTGAAATGACCAGTGTGAGGATCTAAGGATGAGCTCAGGGCCAATGCAGAGAGCTGCAGAGGAATAGCCTTGAAGTAACTAATTCTAGATTTTTTGTTTCAACAAAATTTCTCATTCAGTACCAGAAGTGATTCACTTCGATATTGTATTCTCCTTTTCATTTATACTTAGTAAAGCAGAGGTACATACCTCACACTGCCTTCTTTTGGGGAGAAGAGTACAACTGAAAATCAAGTCCCTTTTATCCAGATACTTAGAATATGGATTAAATGTCATGCTTTGCAAATAGAGCTAAGGGTTAGTAAAATGACTGGTTTTCTCTTCTTAGGTCATGATTAATAAATAGGATTGTGCTCCTGTTGCCTCTGCACTAAATCTGGTCTTCAAGAGTAGTAGTGATCCTCCCCCTGTGCCTACACAAACTGTCCCTGGGCAGTGTTGCAGTGGAGGCTCCATGTCTGCTTAGCCCATGCTTCCTGCCCAGGTTCTGCCCATCTTTTGGTCTGTTGTGGCCACTGGGTTTGGACAATGGCATTGTTTGTGTTTGGGTCACAAGGGCACCCATTGCCAAACAGTTTGTGAAGCCTAATCCATGTTTGTGGCATGAAGTCACACATCTCCCAAAGTGACATTTCATCTAATCCATTTCTGGGTTTAAGCAGATTATCAATTTCTGTCACCCAGCTTCTGTTTTCAGAGAATTAAAAAAAGAACTGTAGAGGAGTTTGCATCTAAGATTTTTTTTTTTTGTGTGTGTGTGTACTGAGGATTTATTTATTAGATTTCTAACCATAAACTGTTTAATGTTTTTGAATTACTGCTCAGTCTCATTTAGATTGGTTGTGACCTTGAGCCATACATTTCCAGGGCTCTTGCTAATGGACCTTTTAAATGATGACAATGACATACACCAGACTCTTTGATAGGGAAACCATTGCTACATTGCATATTATTTTAATGTTATTCTTCAAAATAACCATTATAATATTGTTATTATTTTTTAACTCCAGTTTTATTTTGTCACACCAACATTACAACAATCTACATCTAAAATATTTCCTCATTTGTGCAAAGCACATTTCTCTGCCAGGGGTAATGAAATGACCAAGCAGTGACCCTCATTTTTATGTTTCTCCTACTGTGAAGAGGAATTGAAGATGAAATGTAGAAGCTAATAGCTGTGCAGCCCCAGTGAATCTAGCAAATCTAAAGAGCCCAGCCGTGGGATACATTTAAATATTAAAGCAGTTTTTATGTGCTCTGAACAATATTTGATGCAGCTCTCAGTATGCTTTAATCTGGCTAAATGGTTATTGTGTTATGTGTCCTAGCTGTAAACCTGTCGAGCTCTTTTGCGGTCAGGATTCTTCTCCCCACTGCAATTTAGATCGGACGTCGATAAACATAAAGGACCATTCTCCAAAATGTATCCTGAACAAGTTGATCCTGCACAGAGCAGGGTGCTTAGAAAACATTCACATCTATTTAATACTTTCTTCCTGATGTGCACCATGGAAATTCCTTATCAGGTAGAGAAAGTGCTGGCGTTTTGAGGGGAAAAGGAAAAAGAACTTGACACAGTTCAGTCCTATAGGAACAGTAGCACCTGGAAAGGTTCTTGGTGCTGCATGTTTGAAATATCTTCTTGCCAGCTTCAGAAAAAGAAAATAACTTTTTTTGGAGGGTGAGAGCCTTCTGTTTTCCATTGACAGTTTTTCTGGGGTGGGGAGACTCCTGCTGTGCTGATAGTGAGTGCTCAGGGCTATTGGGATGCAGTGGTGCCCTCAGTGATGATGTTTCCCTGCTCCCACCAAGCAGCAACATTATGTCAGGTCTGAGGCAGGAAAACCTTGAATACTGACTTTTCTTGACTGCTGCCTTGTATAGAAACAATGGCAAACATCTTAATTTCCCCTGTCTTAATTGTCTCCATCCATTCTGGCTAGACTATTCACTTTGGAAAGGAAAATGCTTGCTGGAAGTTGGTTGCTCCAGCTGATGGAGCATCTCCAGGTAGAGGGGTCAGACTAGAAGAAGTTGTTTGCATGTGTCAGGAGTGTGACTGAATTTCCTGCAGTCTCTGTCTTTTGTGTGGGGGTTATTCAAGGCTTTAAAAGGTGTGCATGGAATTTTTCTTCATTTTACAGTCTTCCTAACTGAGCTCAGGTGGTGTTACTTTTTGCCTGCTTTTTACCTCATGTGTACAAATCCCATTACCATTGCTTTATCTCCCAAATGTGGTTGAAATAGGCTAGTGACCTCAAAAGTGAAAAGGATACATATAAAGCCTTATTATTTCATATTTCTTTAGAAAAACAGGCTAAATACGGAGAATATACACATTCTGCTTTTTTCCCCTTCTAATTATTCTAATAGAAAAACCACCACCATTTCAACTCCTCTCCCTCCTATCCCTGAAGGAAAAAATCCAACCCCCAGTGCAGCGTGGTTGTGGTAGTAATAAGAGGAGCATTAAGTAACCTCTGGGAACAGGGTTTCTGAATTATCCTGAAGTCTTAAAATTACTTTAGCAATCTCCTCTAAATCCCAAGTGGGCAGTGATCCATATTGTAAACCCTTCACACATAATTTGACACAATTAGCAAATTCTGCTTCTGAGGCCATCTTGTGACTTGTGCTGACAGTGTTTCCTACAGAGGAGCTGTGGGCTGTCTGGGTCCAGTCGGAGGTAAATGAATCAGCCCTGGGGGAAAGCTGATACTGTCCAGCTTACCCTGGGCTGGGATGATGTTGATTAAGGAAAGTCTAGTTTATTCACTGTCAAAGGAAAAGTTTCCCTGTTTATCTTCCAGAAATAAAGCAGAGCATTGCACATAACCCCAGTGCAGTTCTTTCCTGGACTCTGAGTTGCTTCTGGTCTAACCTGTTTTCCTTAAACAAAGTGATTTTCCAATTCCTGTAACTGACCTTCCTATCGCCAAGTCGAATGATCTTTGTCAGTCTGACTCTTTTATGATCTTGCTAATGAACTTTCCGTTTTATGCTTCTTGTCTGATTAGCAATGCCAGAGATTTAACCAAGCAGAGATAATTCATTAGTCTGAGCCATAGCTCTGAGGGCACAGTGTCAGACCCTCCCTTCCTGCTCCCTGCACTCCATTAGTTCCTCTCTGCTCCGAGACCTCCTCCGTTTGTTTCTGAGGGAAAAGGCAGAATACTTCTCCTACTGCATATTCCTTATGTATTGGTCATTCTTGACTCATTGACAGTGAAATTAATAGGATCATTTTGGAAACTCTTAAGCAGCCATTTGTTTTTAAAATTCATATTAAAGTTCATGCAGAGCAGTGGAAACAGAAAAAACCCCATGAGTAGATTCTGACTTGCAGTGCATAAAAATAAGTGATTAATTGCAGTTTACAGATGCAGATATCTTTCTTCATGCTACAATTCCTTTTCTTTCTGATGTTGTTTTAATTTGCTGCCCTTGAAATTCAGAAATGAAATATTTAATCTGATACTGTAAGTATTGAAGTCAGAGTACTAATGAAGGATAGAGGTTTCTATGAGAATGACTCTGTGTATGACTCAACTGTGTTGATCTTGAGCTTCTTGTCCGTTGATCCCAGAGGGGTTGTTTCCTTTCTAGAGGTGTTTTCTGGGACTGGGAAGTAGATGCTCCATGGAATAATGTATGTGTCTGCTGCTGCCACATCTGCACTGGGTTAGTGGGCTGTCAAGACTTTGGCTCTCTTGGCCAAACACTCTTTAGGAGGTTGTATCAATTCCACATCAGAAACCTGGTTCTGCCAAATAGGGAAGTTGGTGAGTTGGCAGCAGCTGGGATGGTGGGGATTTACCTCCCACCTTTCCCTCCCTTCAGGGGTGGAGTGGGTTCTTAGGGTAGAACTGCCTACAGCAGGGAGAGGAGGAGGGACTCACTGGCAGAACAGTCATGTGCAGGAAGAGTGGGAGCACTATAAGGGACGTCCCTTGGAGCAGTGTGGGAAAGACCTAGAGACCACTATTATGTCAGTGGTGTGGATCATATCACCTGTATATACTCATGGATCATGGCACTTTCCCAGGCTAAAGCGATGGAAGACCTTTTTCACTCCACTAATGAGAGATGTGCACCTGCTACTGCAGAGTGGTTGATGTTACGGAGAAGATCAGCTTAAGCTTCTGGGAAAGAGACTGAGGGCTGGAATCTGCGACAGCAGGGCCTTTTCCTTCCAGAAACAGGAGCAGACTTTATATAAACTCTACCAGA
>JAOXXN010000082.1:30413894-30435733 GCA_026770055.1 Myrmophylax atrothorax | reverse complement strand
TCTAAGGTAGTTTGGCTGCTCTGGTACCTTTCCTTTGGACCTTTTTATTAGCTTTTGCCCAACTTCATAATCACTGCAAATTGAGTAGGTCCCCTAGATTCTCTCAAGCAGTACCAGATTGGGCCAATGACATTTTTAAGGTTATTTCCTTATAAGCAGTGGCTGAAAACCTGTATTCCTTGCATATCCACAACTACCAGAAATAATAGTAGTCATTAATCTGTCAGTGACATGGTCATTGCAGTGTACAAAGATACTTGGGAGATTCTGCACAGAGTGCTATGTATTTATTAGCTCCATGGGAATCCTATGTTTTGTGGCATGGACACTCTAAAAATTATCTCTTGATGCTGCTTTAGTCTCTGTGTACAACATGCAGGTGCTAGCAGGACATGCCAGACACTGCATGTGTCTCTGGGATTATTTCCCCACTGCCTAACATGTGCCCTTCTCACTTATACTGCTGTTGCTACAGAGGGTAGGCAGGATCTAATTAAAGACAAAGAGGGTTGGATCTGCATATGTTGCTTGTGTTTGGGGACTGTCTGGCTCAGAGGAGTAATAATTGGCTACAAGGCCTTTCACCTCTACGGCATGGCTTTGAATGTAGATCAGCTTAGTGACTTTTAATGCCATTACCATGTGACAGCTGTTTTACGTGTGAAATTAGCTGGTAGTTTGAGTGCTCTTTCTATAGGAAGCCAATATCAATAATTACCACATCAAATGGTGCTATCAGCGTCCTTTAAAAATATATATAATTTGAAATTTAATGAACATGCTCCAAGTATACACATAGGCATTGTAACAACACTGAAATCATTATAAATCCACTTAGCTCCATATTAAAGTCTATGTACAGAAATACATTCTCTAGGTAAATACCTGGGATACAGTAAGATAAAGCAGTAGCAACTAATTGGAGGACTCTAAGATCTTTCTGCATTTGTGGTCCCATTATTATATTTGGCATGTTAGTTCACAATACATTTAAAGTTAGACTGTGTGCAAAAATCACAGTGAAAAAGCAGCATCAACAGAAAAGGTCAAGATGGCTCAGGGAAAAGTCCTTCTTGATAAATGACTCCCATTTCCATGGTGGGAGCTGTAAGGAGAGATATCTCTTACTAGGCCAGCTGATACAGCTGGATGAAGCAGATAAGCTTTTGGATACATGGCCTCTTGTTTTTAATGTGCCAGCCCTAGACTGACGCAGCTGCACAGCTTTTATTAAAAACTTTTGCATTTTGCCAGCTGTAACTGGTCTGTCTGAAGAGGGATGGTACATGTCCTCCTTATTTATACCATCCCTGCTGCTGGCTGTGGTCTGAGCTGCAAATGTTTACAGGATAAAGTTTTGCCACTTGTTCTGTGAAGGGAATAAACGACCTCATGAGAGACACCAGGGAAATATGCTGTGGGGGAAGGTTGGCCTCAGTTTCTTTGTCCTCTGCTGCCTTTTGGAGTTCTCTTTTCCATTGCAACACCACCAGTAGCAGTAACACAGCTGTGAACCGTTGCCTCATTCCCCCACCTGAGTGGGAAGCTAATGATGCAGCTGGGAATGTTGGCTGAATGTACTTGTGCTGGAGAGCAATGGCTCATGAAAGTTAAAACCTTCTGTGGAAAAGTGTTGTTGTTTTTTGTTCTTTTTTTTTTTTTTTTTAAAGAGCTTTTTGTTGTGTGCTTCTCCTGGACCACAGAGACAAACAGCTCCAGCAGAAGAACCCACAGTTTTGCAGGTCACTGGTGGAGTGGAAAACCTAAGTCTGTGTTACTGCTCTTCCTTGATATCATATTTGTGCAAGGAGCAACAGATTCAACAGAAAAGGCTTACTGAGAAAGACCCTGTCTCACCCCACTCTGGGGAATGAAAAGGAATATCGGACAACTTGACATTTTTCATAATAAGGAATTCTTTTCTCCCAGCAGGTCCTTTTCAAGGTGATGAAGGGAAATGTTCTCAGCATGACTGTTCCTTGCTCAGGATCTCTAGATTTTCTACTTGGTTGGTTCTGTAGGTTTGCATGCAATCCCTTTCTCCTCAAAATCACATAATACACTATTATGTATCCACAAGTTATCCACAGGGTGAAAATTTTCTACTCCCCATAATTCTGCAGTCCCCCATAATACATGTAGCCCCTCCTATCAGGTAATGAAGCCATTATTCACTATCAAATTAAACATGCAAGTCAGTGAAGGTCTTTTATAAACAGATAAGGTGTTATCTGTTAGGGAAGAGAGCCTCCAGGCTATCATAGGAAAACATAATTTACATGATGTGAAGGATGTTCCTGAGATCCTACAAAGACACAGTAATAGAGGATATTTTTCTTTACAAAGGCAGAAAGAGTGGCTTCTCAGGCCAAATTTCTTGGGGGGTCTTCATAGAGTGTTTTTAGAATACATTAGAGACACATCTGTCATGAGTCTCACAATTTGTGTCCCTCATAAAGCCCTCTCCAGGCTGCTCTTCTGTGATAGAATCATGCCTGGGCAAGTGCAGGAATGGATTTCTATGAAAGGAAGTGGAAGTGTTACCTAACACAGGATGACACAGCAATACAAAAGACTGGGACTCTTTGGTTAGCCCTCTGTACTTCCTGCTGCTCCCATCCCTGGATTGCTGTGCACTGGAGCCTTTTATCCTCTAAAAGGCTCAGGACAGGGTCCCAAAAGAGAGGCAGGCAGGCTGTGTAGTAGGCTGAGAAATGCTGAGCTGTAGTGTTCACCTGGGCTTCAGAAAGGCTGGGTTCACAGGTGAAGTACTTGCTGTGGGGATCATAGAGTGGTCATTTAGCAACAAGGAGTTGAAGCAGTGTCTTGTGCATGGGAAAATGTAGGAATGGGAAGAAGGGACTTGTATTACTTGCACAGATACACCATATCTCAATGGGATGGAGGTCTTTTTCATTACTGCATCACTAAAGCAGCAGCCTGTCCTACTCCAGATGTGTTTTATACCTTCATCACAGACCTCTTTCTGCGTGAAAACCAATTCCCTTACAAATGGCCCTTCATTAGCTGTGGGGTCATGTCAGAAACAATCATCAGTGTATTGCTGATGTGGCCAACACATCTTGCAAACCCTCTGACCCCAGCAGGCAGCAGGATTTCTTTATGTGAGCCTAATATGAAAAGCATTAGCATTAATAAAAGAGCTCTCAACCTGGCTGGTGTAAGGGGTCAGCAGAAGTTTACAGACACCTTTGCCCAACGTTCCTATCATGCCTGGCAGTTTGACTCTCATCTTGTTTTTCATAAACTCTGATTAATAATATAATTCTCAAATTCTTCTACAATCTAGCAATATAGTAGGAATCCAGCAAAACTGGAAGCCACCCTAACTGAGCAACATCCCCCATTTGGGGATTGGTCTGTCTGCTCAGTTTACTCCTGAATAGCCTGCTGGAAAAGGAAAAAGGGGCTAGAGAAGATCTGAAGAAATTTTTTTTTTTTGAGAAAACTTACCCTCATGCTTCTCTTGACCTGGTTAAGAATCTTCTCCACAGACAGGACAGTAGTTTCCCAACATATCTTGATCCAATACACTCATCTCTGAGGATGCAATGATTCAAGTTGGTGGTCCTGAACAAAGAAGCCATTGCAAAGAACTCTTAAGGATACCAACATATGGTGGAAGCAGAACCTCTTGTGAAGGGTAGAAGCCCTTTTTAGGAATGCCTGTTTCTTTAAAATTATAAGTAGTTTTTAAAATGTGACTGTAAACATCAACCTGATCTTTACTTTAAAAAGTCTAGTTTGCAGTTGGATCAAAGAGCATAGAAGCAGAGTACAGCATCCTGAACTGTACAGAGAGCAGTAGTGCACACTAACTGCAGAACTTGAATGGCAGGATGCTTTATTTTGGATCCCCAGAAACATTCGGGTGCCACCTGAGTGCCAAAGCTGTTCCTTGTGCTCATGGGGATTGCCAGGTGGGGTCTCAAATACCCATGGCTGGGAGCTGAAGTGTTGGTGGCCCCTCAGGGTTCTCTCAGTTTACTGTGCAGGTGAGAGGACTGGAAATCTTTCTAAGTGGATGGCAAACCAGGTTCAACTGTGGAATGGGCTCCCTGTGCCTATATAAAAATGGGGGTTGACATAGTTTGGAGCCTGTTTTGGGATTCCTAATTCTGGTCTGTACAGCAGCAACCGAGCATATTGTGGTTCATTTCTGCCACTTGCCTTGTTCCAACTCCAGCTTTCATTCACAGCCTTGTGAAGCAGTTGGGAGTGGAAGAGCTATCTGTAACTGTTTTGTCAGCCTTACAAAAGTGGTGGGAAGAGTATAGGTAGGAACAATGACTGTGGCAGTCCCAAGACAATAGTATCTTTTTGTTTCGAGCCTGGAGTGCTCTCTGCGCTGTCTGGCATCTCACAGAGCTGGTTATGTTTCAGAGGGAAAAAAAATGTGGATGCTTGGCTGAGCTATGAGGCTAAAAGTTCATTGCAAAACAAACGGTATTTCAGCTGTCTGACTTTTTGTAGGAGATGTTTACTTACTGCAGGAAGGTGATTGTATCAGCCAGAGTGAATTTTCACTGTTCTTAACAATACGCTTTGCTTTGATGGGAATAATTTATTTAATTAGGTGTGTTGGTTGATTTTTCTTGCCCAGTGGAACCATTTCATTCACTTTTTAGTGTACCCATATCCCAGCTTTGTTGAAGATATAGGACAATAGAGAGAAGTGGCCATTCTTGATCACATGTCCGTCCTGTGATGGGGTCAAAAGTGTCCGTGTCTGGCTTGGAGTCCAGACTTTTCCCTATGATGAGTATGGGACTGGCACATGCACCTTAATCATCTCGAATTCTGTGCCTGCATTCTGTCCCCAGCCTCTCCACGGACATCCAGAGCAGGATGGAAAGGCTGAACCACTGAGGGTCCAAGGTAGGAATGCAGAAATGGCAGAGACTTTGGCTCTTGGGCCTTATTGCCCACAGCCTGATCAGATGTCACCTCAGAGAAAGAGAAAAGGCTGTCTGGGGAGAGGTGTGGAATACTTCATGCTCCTTTTGGGGTAAACATTAGCTTCTGTGGGAGTTGCTTTATTTCTGGATTTGTTATGCTTAGTTTGTCTTGCTGGTTTTAAATATTTGTACAAGTGACTAGAGCTATGCAAACTGTGCCTGAAGGAAATGTGAAACAGAGGATAAGAATTAACTGGAGGTACCAAAATTGGTCAGTATCCTGACTAAAAATATTACAAGGGAAATTGAAGAAATGTGGAAGAATAGTAAGGAAGTATTTCCATTCTTTTTACCTGTGGAACTGAATGTCCAGGGAATGTATTTGTCTGACAGAGAGGCCAATGGTGAGAGCTGCTGTTTAAAAAGGTTTATAATTTACAATGCCTTTAAAAGTAGTAATTTATTGGTGTTTAGACATACCAGTAGGTAAGGAGACCTCCTGTACAGTTACTGTTCAGACATGTTGGCTTCTGCTGCAAATTTGTTATCAATATTTACCTTTTTTAAAATTTTTTATTGAAGGTTTATAAAACATGTGGCAACATTTGAATAGCTGTGCAGATATGGTCATTATGGCCTCTGTCCCATAACCCACCACGTGAGCAGAACCACAAATGCACTTTGCCATCACACAAGGCAGTGAAGTTTAAACCTGCAGTGGATGAGTTTGGGTAATGTTGCAGGATTTAGAAATACCTAAGCTTGGGGCACACCACCTCACCAAACACTCAGTTTGCTATCTTACATATCAAATGACAGGATTACATTTATAAGTGTAGGAAACGAGTGGATTCCTCTTAAATGAATTGATTCCTTCCTGTGAGCTGCTGTAGTGGAAGACAATGCTTATTAAGAAAAAATGTAAAGCTGCCAAATGGAAAATCCTGAAAACATCTTCATATGCAGAGAGTAGTGGTGGTGGTGAATAGCTGCATAGAGCACAAGTACACTGGGGGCTGCCTGCACCAAAGAAAATACTTTATTATTGCTGCTGCCTTAACTGCTGGTTAAAAACAACTCAGCTGACATTATAATAATGGCATAAACCCATTAGAGTGAGAGAGAAATGAGGGAATAGGTTTCCTCTAATGGCATTGCTCTGTAGACAAGCACCTGAAAATCATTTTTAGCTTGTTTGCTGAATAGGGAGGATGAAGAGACCACTTCTATGAGATGCTAATAAGATCTAGTTTCTGAATATCATGCTCTGGAAGAAAATGGTTTGATAGCTGAGTGCCTGTGATTCTTCAGTGCTTGTGACCAGACTTGAACAATCTAAGATTTTCTATCACACAATGGGTAGCTACTTTTATAATTTTCCTCCATACTTGTCACTCTCTAGAAAAATAAAAAATGCTACTTTTATTTTTTTTAACATAGGAAAGAAACAGTATCTTGGAATTATTTTTGGCACTGCAGAAATGGAAGTTTCTTTGCCTCATTCCCAATTCCTTAACCCACCAGTTCTACTACCTGTAACTGCATTTTGATATTAACTACAGTTTTGTTTGCTTGGTTGTCTCCAGACTGTTCACTGATTATGTTGAATAGAGATGAGGTGAAATCTCCTTCATATTTGGAAATATGTCCTGTTGTTTCATAAAGGAAATAAAGTTACAAGTATTCTGCAGAAGGTAGGGCAGACTCAACAGCCTGCTGTCCCCTTAGAGCAGCATGTGGCTCTCTCAACTCCAGTGGGAGCCTCAATTCATGCACCAAACTCCCCCAGGAATTCACATTTTGTAAACTGCCGCAGACATTTCTGTGAGCAGCAACAAACGGTAGCTGGCAAAATCAAAGCCTGCCAAACCTTGCTGCATGGGAAGGCAAGATGTTTTCCATTTCTGCTCTTGCAAAGCAGAATGTTTCCTGCAGCTTCTCTCTCTCTGTAGAGGAGCTGGGCTTGATTCTCTAGCAAACATGCAAATTTTCCTCCTAGGAAAACATGCAGGTTTTGGAAGACAGCACCCAATGGAAAGGACTCTGTTTTTTGGCTCTCACTTCCAAATGAATTTGTAAGCATGAGAAGTAAAATGCCTCCAGGAGGTTTAAAAATAGTTCTCATAGCTGGAATTTTTGAGTCATATTTCTACATAAGCTTATCCACTTTTACTCCCCTGTTAAAAGCTGCAATGGGAGAGAAATGGCAGAAGCAGCAAGTGTTATCTGATAACTATTTAATGTGATAGCATTACTACCTAACAGGATTTGAAAATGGTTCCTGGGATAAACCTTCATTTTTAGAGCTTCATGTTCTGGCAAACAGTTTGCTAGAGATTAGCACTGTAGTTATGATTAGAGTAAAATCTGCATTATTCCACGATTTTCCCTTTCATATAGCACATTATGCTAATCACACTGTATTCCATTTTTCAATAAAAGGTCAACAGTGCACTGTTTGTGCAGAATGTGCAATTTAAACTTCATGTCTGTCATTAGAGATAATCTAGGTTTGCTGTATCAAGTGAGGTTGTCATAGAAACTAGACCTGAGATCTCTGTTTACAGCCTTTGGAGAATAAACACTTTGCATTTATTTCACTGAAAAATAGGCGAACAATTAAATAAGGTTTGAAAACAAAACCATAATGGCCCAGAGAGAGATGTCATTCATCAAAAATCAATATATGTTATGCAGCTGGTAAACTCCAAGCATTCAAGCAGTTGAGTGACAGCAATAGCAAAATATTTCCCGGGGGGTGGGAGTAAGGGAGTAACTGATAGTGTGTCCTAATGCCTGGAGCAGAATTAACTTAAATTTGCTAATAAATTTTGTTCCAGGAATTACAACACTAAAGAATATTTGTTTAAATTTTTGCCTTACATCAGGTAAGGCTCTTTGTGTTGACTCTTGGGACATTTTTAGTAGCAATGGCAGATATTTTAGTTTTTATTTTTCTGTAACATCCTGTATCTTCTCATCATAGCTGAACTTTTCTTTGTGGATTATGACAAGGTTTGCAGACATCCTAAAAATATCTCTGGTGTCTGCAGCTTCATGCTTAACACTGAGGTTTTAGCTTTCTGTGAGGTGTTATTGTAGAGCTCACCTTTGTCAGGCCAAGGGTGTTTAGTAATGTTTCAGGAAAGGATTAGAGAACTTTGTGTACAAAATCACCAAGACTATCAATCTTTTTTTTTTTTTCCTCAGGGCATAACTGTTTTTTACCAGCTGGGTGTTTATGTAGGGTTTTTGTCTGTGGCATAGCAGTGCTCTACTGATGAGATGAGTTGTGTGAATGGTGTGTCTTCTGAACCATCTGAATTCCGCTTGATGTCCACATGCCCTGGGTCTCTTAAAAATATGAATGGGCTGCTTGTCTGCCACGTCCTTAGACACAGAGGTGCACCTGAAACAGGTGGTCTGCTGCCAGCTTTTGACACAGAATTTAATCCAAGCTTGAAACAAAACAGAAACCAGCAAAACTCATAGCTAAGGCAGGATGAATAAAAAGATTTGGATGTTTTGCTTCTGTGTCAAAGTAGGGATTTTTCTCCCAGCAGACAGGACAACTGCATTCTTCCAGGCAGGATTTATCCATGATCTGCTTTCCAGGGTGCAAAACAAGACAGTGAAGCCTGTTGTTTTCTGCTGGTGGAAGCTGTGCACAGCTCTGTTTGCTACAATGCATTTCTCTTCATTTCTTCCAGCAGTGAATGTGATCTGTTACTCCCTAAGGGTTGTCCCTGATATCTCATTTTCCTAGGAAATAAGGGGGCAGCTCTGCTAAGGGCTGCCTGCATTGTGTTCTGCCACTGGTGAATTTGGTCTTTGAGATCTATACAAAGCCCTATGTTCAAACCCTAAAAGACCAACTGCAATACTACAGGCTGATATTCTTGTATTTGTAAGCCTTCAAGTCCTTGGGGTTTTTTTTTTGGTGGATCCTCAAATCAATACAAAAAAATGCTTGGGTAGTTCTGTAAATGCAGTATTTCTACCTTTCCAGAGCAGAAAATCTTCCCATGCCTGATGTGTTTGCTCAGCACCATGCACTTCCCTTCTAATTATCTGCTCTATTTGTAATTCTTGACCTCAGCTGCATCAGTAACATGGCAGGTCTGTGAATCAAGTCCTGGCTTGTTGAACTGCCATTCAAACAATTCTTATGATACAATATAAAATAATACAGTATTAGCAGGAAGATAGACCTTGAAAAGCACTTTCTGTTATGCCTGTGTTAATGTTGGGACTCCCAGCCCTGCCTTTGGCTGACTGGCATTGCCTTGGTTAAAACACTGAGAAAACCATTAACCGTAATAAGTTGTTGATCCTGGTCTTAAGCTTCCCTCAGAGCTATTCCTGCCACAGCACAGCGGCCCCAAATCTACAGACACCTTCAAACAGAGAAACTAAAACAACCACTGGGGCTCACAACCAACATCTACACTTGGCTGCACAGCCTCAAAGGCTCGGGAAAGCCCTGGGGACATCTGCCAATGTGTCTGCAGGCTTGGAGCTGAGGCCATGTCAGTGAGCAGAATGCCTGGGTTTGTGGATGATGGAGCCTGCCTGCTTGTTTGTGTGTGACAGGTTTTCACAGACTCTGTCCGTAACACTTTAATTTCAGCACATCACAAAAGCTTAGGTTGGTGAGCACATCACATATCTGAGCTGGGAAACCTTTGACTGAAAGGAACTGCCATGCAGACCCAAAGAAACTCCCCTTTGTTTTAGCCTGGCTTCATCCTGCAGCTCGGTTGCTCCCCTGCTCCCTCCAGGAGGAATGTGTCATCTCTGGTTTTATTGGCTGCATTTCTCTGTGCCAGTGAGTGTAGCCATGCTGCAAGGTGGTGAGGGAGATAGTGCTGGTGATGTACCTGGGCTTGGCTTGCTGATGGCCACTGGCTGGGCACAGGGGGAAGGGGAGCCCCAGAGCTCTGAGCAGCCAGTGCTGTGAGGAGTCTGGCTGCTGTTTGTATTCCTGGGTCCCCCTGGTAAGTACAGCCATGGGCAGTGGTGGCAAACCTGCAGAGAGCTATGGCTGCATCTGAGAGGAGGTAGCTGTGCCTGCTAAAGTGGAAGAAAGGATTTTCCATGGCTCTGATCTGCCCTCAGCACTGATGGCACATGCTTGGAAGCTTGACAAATGCCTGGCCACTGTTTTCAAATGGAGAGAGAATTGGCATCCTGGCCAACTCTTTAGTCTACCACAGTGAACTGAAATGCATTTTAAATGCCCTGGAATAAATTCTGGACTTTGTCTGTTATAAAAGTCCCATTGTTTTTTGTTTGTTTGTTTGTTTTTGTGGGATTTACCTCTGTATATGCATTGCATGATATGTGAAATTATCCTTCTGGCTGGAGAAACAACTGTCAAGTGAGAAGGAGCATTCTCACGTAGCCCTCTGTTACTAGCCTTCTTTTTTATCTATATGCAAAAATATATTTAATAAAAAGTGCTTGGTTTGGCAGTTAGTTGAGAGTTATTCTTTCCAAAGGCTTAGTAGATAGCACTCATCTTTTTTTCTATGCTATGATAGGTTTTCTGACTAGGTAGGAATCTTTGCCTTTTATAAGAGATGGTGTGAATATCTGAGTATACCCTGAACAATCTTCTAGTTAGAGAGGAAATTATGTTACTGTATTTCCCTGCAAGTGTCTTTCATTGTTTTTTTCTTGAGCATCTCTAGTCATGTTCCCCAGGTAAATGATTTTCCTTGTAATTCTCTGCATAGATGAGAGTTCCATCAGGCTCAGCATGGATTTTTCCATTTCCAGTTTCAGGCTACTTCTCACTTTTATCCTTGAATTTCTCCTCTCTAGCCCCTGGTATTTATAGGCTACTGACACCTCTTTTATTCCCCAGTTTTCAAACTTCGTGCACCTTGTTCTCCATGCTCCTTTCATGGGAAATAGCTGCTGCTGCTGTAGGAGGGAAGAGAGTGGCAAGAGCAGTGGTTGCTCAGGTTATGCTGGTTTTGTTAAATGATGAAGCCACACTTGGATTCTCCACACTTGGATTGTGCTGGATGGAAGTATGTTCAGTGCTTTTTAACCAGGGCTGTAGATTTCGTTGATGTGGCAGTTGGGAAGCCTGGGGCAGCTTTGGCTGTTATCAGTGTTTTTTTAAATCTTGAAGCAAGTGTCTTTTCACAGAATGGATAAAAAGTTGATCTGTTGTAGCTTCTTCCTTGGCACATTTCTCCAGGCCTTTCAAGTGGGCTCTGCTCAAAGGACTTTATGGCCTTCCCTACTTGCTGGGAACGTGCTGGCGTGGAGGCTGGTGAGAACAGGGACTGTTATGTCCCAGACCTTGCACAGGGACCCTGAAGGGCAGCCTGAATCTGGGCCAGTGCCCCTGCGTGAGCAGTGCCAGATGCCACAATTTGCCCTTCAGATCATGGGAAAATAGGGAAAGATCAATGGAACATCTAAATCAGCATTTCTTGAAAACTCTTGTTGAAAACACACTGAAACTTTTGTGATGGACAGGCTCTCCAGCTCCCCAGGCTTCTGGCTGGCTGAGCCCTGGTGGCTTCGCTTTGATGGCTCTGCTTTGGTGCCTCTGCCCTGGTACCCTGCCAAGTGCTTTGCACAGAAGACAGACATGTATTTGTGTGTAGGTGTGTGTGTAAGAGCATCCCTCCAAAAGGCAGCACTTGTACCCTTCTCATACTGTTTCAGTCTTTACTCTTGACTGGTGAGGAGCAGCAGAGCTGGGCAGCAGCAGCCGCGGCTGGAGGTGCAGGGCAGGGATCCATCCCCTTGGAGAGCATCCCGGAGTACGGGGGCTCAGCGGCACCCGCAGCGCCGCCTGGGAACGCCAAGGCTGTCGCTGTGATGGCCTGATGACAAAGCTTAATTAGCCCTCGGCGCTCAGATCTTTCCAAAAGGCTGCGAAGCCTACAAAGATGGGATGATTATTACGACTCTTCTGCGAGGACCCAAGGTTAATCTGTAGAGATCAGATGCTTGCACGTGGTGATGTGTTATTTGTAGTTTGTCATGCCCGTTTCAGTGTGACCTCCCCTCCCTTTGTCTGGCTTTGACTCCTACTGCCTGTGCTGGGGAGGGGCAGCTTTCTAAAAGCCGATATGGCACCTGCCCCCGCTCCTGGGTGCTACAGGAATAATAATAAAAAACCCCCTCGGTGCCTACTGGCTGCTTTTCCCCCCCAGTTCTTTGGCTTCTCATGTAATTGCTGCTAAATATTAAAAAAAAAAAAGTTTGGACCTGTTTTACAATATTTTTGGAAAGGAAGTGACTGCACGTGGCACGTGATGAAGCGGATTTTGAAGGGATGTAAAAGAAGAAAGTAAAACAGCAGTTGTAGATTATGACTAGATTTTACTGGGAAAATTTAGTTTTGTTTTTTTTTTTTCAATGAGAAAAGGTGGGTCTACAAGTTCTATTTTGAAAGGACTGGAATATAATGTTACAGCTGACTGCTGCCTGCCTCAGACTTAAAGGTTTTAGTTTTATTATTGTCTCTGGTTTTTATTTTCAGTTTTAGTCTGTCAGTAAGGTTATTTTCCAAGATGAAATAATTCAGGACAGTCAGTGCTTGGCAAAATTGGCATCTATGAACTGAGCAGGCAACAGAGAGCTCATATGTGACTCTAGAGCTCAGCAGTTAAATGGTTTCATCTCCAGCTTGGGCCAGCAGATTTTGTACATCCACTGCAGGGAGAAAGCAATGGGGGAGGAGAGGGCAGAGGCTGGTGCTAATGTTTTTAATTTCTCATTTACTATCAGGCAGCACCATATGGAGCAGAATGGAGCATATAGAGGAAAGAGGGATGGATGCCGTTTTTCCCTTGGGCTTCTTGTCAGAAGACAAGGAAAGTGAATTCTCTGCAGGTAGCTTGAGCCTTGCCAGAAAAGTGTTTTTTATGATTGTTGATGGTGGTGAGGACATTTTTTAAAATCAAATGTGTGGGCTTTTGTGTTTGTTTCGATTGTTGTTGTTCGGGAGTGTTTGGGGTTGTTTTCTGTTCTTCATAGAATGAGTAGGATTGACTTATTCCTCTCTAATATTTTCATAATGTCAGTGCATTATTTTCTTGCTCCATTCAGAAGCATGCTAGGCCCTTGTCACAATCAAATATTATTTGTTTGGAGACTCAGTAGGATTCCCAGGCATCTGAATGCCTCTAAAAGAAACACCGCTGCTTTGACTGATTGTGCAGTGGCACTTCTCCTCCCAGCTGTGTCTCATAATCTCCAACTGCCAGCAGACCTGTGGTGAACAGAGACTTTCCCTTGCTCCACTGCTTCTCCTCTGACATCTCATCCTCCCTTAGGTTGTATTGTTTTGTTTCCACTGACTGCTGAAAGCCAAAAGCTTTGCACTGGTTCAAAAGCCAAAGGGTTTAGAAAGGGATGGGAGTGGAGGGGAAGAACCTGCCAGAAAAGTGATGACCCTGATGATCTTGTGTCATAAATTGTATGCAGAGGGTGCCTGGGAGCTTTTGGGATCCTCTGAGCTCCCCTGTAGCACTAAGAAGGCACTAAAGTTGTGGGTATGAGTAAAGGCTTGGGACACACTTTTCATTAAAGAATCTCCTGAGGGCAACTTTGGAGCTGTGACATCCTGAACCTAAAGCTGTGCCTGGTCTGTGTGAACCAGGCTGCTTTGTGTCATCAGAGAGGCCCCCAGCAGAAAGGCCCCGAGCAATGAGACCAAAAGTCGTGTGTTTGTGTGTTTGTGTGCATGTTTAGACACACAGTGCCCATCCAGCTCTGCAGTGCCTTTGCTAGCAGGGCACCTCTCAAGCCCTAGGGAGCAGATAAATGCATTGGCACAGCTCTTTCAGCTCTCCTCCAGCCTCACCCACCCTCGGCTCAGCACACTGCAAATTTAAGTGATTTAAAAAGCATTATTTGCCAGCTTCCCCCTTTAATAGGGATTAGAGTATCTTCATCTATTCCTTGCGGTGAGGTCATTGCTTCATAGCTGCAGGGCTACAACCTCATGACTCCATCTCTTAATTGTGTTTTAGGACAGCTTTCCTTATCCATAATGGATTTGCAGTGCAGTCAGAAATGAAAAGCGATGTTTATAAAAATATTGGGTTGAGGGCAGCACAAAAAACCCTTCAACCCTCTCTCATAAGTCTGACTTACATCTCCATTGACAAAAGATATGCATGCACATGTCAAAGATGTCCTCAGTATGGTTTTGAAACAGAAAAGTACTTGATGTCCAACTATTGATCTTCCTTTAGAAATTTTACCTTCTATAATTCATTCTCAAAAGCCTCACTGTGTTCTTTCCAAAAGTAAATAGACATTTAAAGCAGGTCATTGTGCCCTGGGGGTCTTGGCTATCCTGGATATTCAGGTTCTTTGAGCAGCAGCAGCAGATATTTGAAAAAGCCTTTTACTGGAGAGAGTGAAGTGCTGTGATTTGTCTCAAGCCTCTGCTGCCCCATGCAGTCTCTGTAAACCCAAAATAAATGTTGATAATCCCCAGTGAGAGATAGTGGAGGAGGGTCTGGTGCTACTCACAGATACAGACTGGGGGAAATTAATACCAAAAAACCTAAGAAAATTCCCGGTGTGGGTATGGCATCCATCCCAGCTGGTCTTGAAGACTTCAGGCAAGACACAGTTCTTCACCATTGTGTGATAGGGACTCTCTCCTGCAGAGCCTGGCACCTGCCTTGGTCATGGCATTTGAGACTTTTCTGACTCCTTGCTCTGCTTGATTAGTTGCTGGTTCAGGGAGGGCACAGAGGGCCCATGTTTTGCAGTCTTGGTCATGGCTCACTGTCCCAAAGTGGGCAATAGATTTTAGACTTGGATCTTAAACACACAAAAAGCTTCTGTCAGTCTGCATAGGTGTGTATTTCTTTCCTTTCCTTTGTGGTTCTCTCTTCATGTTTATGCATTTACATCCTGGAGTGGGTACTAAGGAACTTGTTTTCCTTAGTGAAAAGAAGTAGGTACAGGAAAACTCTCCTGATCAAAGCTGGAGACACTGATTTAGGGTTTCTGATTTGCCTTCCCTTTGAGCTGACTATTCAGTACCTTATTTTTTTTTAATGCTCACCCTGCAAATGGTCACAGTACCTGAGTTAAAGCAGTGTGGCAAGTGGAGGTGCTCCACAGGGACACGCTCAGGTAATACACACCAGGATACCTGATGTGCATAATTTTGAAGGTGAAGAGTCATGACCTGAATCACTGAATGTTTGCCAATGTAAATTTGTTAAATCTGCCAGGAAGTGTTTAGCATGCATGCTCCAACTCTCAAACTTCCAAATTTGTGCAGAAGAAAGGCTTGCTTGGACTCATTGCTAATCTACAAGAGGTGCTTGGTTTCCTTGTCCAACTGGCAGCCTTCCCAGATGTTGCATCCAAGTCCCCAGGCAGCAGTCTCAGATCCCATCACCCCAGGGAAAAGGCCTGTCCTGTGCACAACACTCACGATACCAAGGGAGGAGATTGGAATGAAGCCTTCAAGGAACTGAAGAGAAAAGAGGTAGGTGACCTTGAACTGAAAAAGTCTTTATCCTGTTTCTTATCTGAACCTCGCTGGATCAGAACTAGCTGAAAATGGTTTCCTTCTGCTGGTTGCTCAATGGCTTGTGTGAAACGTAATAGGCAGATTTGGCTGCAATGTTGCCAAGTCTTCAGGCTCCCTGTGGGTAACACAATCTTGGCCCCTGCTGTGTAGAGCCTCTCTTACTACAACGTGAGGCATTGCTTACTTTCCATGATATTTTGGGCGAGGAAGGCAGTTTTCTACCCCACACAATGACTCACTGCTGAGAGAAACACAAAGCCACAAGCTCAAGCACCAAGTTTAGTCTGTTGTTTAGCTTGCTGTGCGTGTCTCATGAGAGGCTTTCACACAGTCTGCATTCACATTTGACCTTCTTTAAAACAGCATTGAGGGTTTGCATAATACAAAGTTGTGCCAGGTGATGTTGGGAATGGGCTGCAAGAGCTGGAATTATCACATCGAGCTGTAGGTGCTCAAAGGAGGTGGATCTCAGGGCTGGAACTAGATGATCTTTAAGGTGCCTTCCAACCCAAACCATTCTATGATTCTGTGATTTGAGAGGGTCTCCTCTTTTGGGCCCTGCAGAGGGATATCTGTGTCTCCACTGTTAAGGGAGAGAGGGAAGGGTGGCAAAGCTCCTAATGAAGGTTCCCAGGTGCTGATGCTGAAGTTGCGCTAGTGAACTTGAGTTGAGATCCCTAATTGAAGGGAGGCCTCTCTCTGTCACTTCAGCCATGGAGTCTCAGAGGGGAAATCACAGAGGTGGCTGTGCCTTATGTGTTAGCAAGGAATCTGCTGCAGAAACTTCTGGCTCTATTGGTACTTCCAAGAGGATCTGGACAAGGTGTTGGCTCCCACACTCTTGCTGCCCCAATGTCTTGGCATGAGCTCTTCAAGCTCAGCTGGAATCTCTCAGCCTTTTGCATTCTTGAGACCCAGTCTTGGTTCCTTGAGGTGAGTCATATGAGCTCGTTGCTGCATCTCACTAGTGGTTAAATCCCAGTCTGCCTCCAGCAGCTGTGAGCAGAGGGATGGCTGCTGACTTTGGTGGATCAGTGTTTGCTTGTGGTGACTGGGGAAATCACTTTCCCCAGAAGTGATTTCAGTATGAAAAGTTGGATAGTTCTGTGTTTCAGGCTTACAATTTACTGGTAACTTTTCCATGTATTTTACAAAGACAATGTAAAATACTGTGGCATCATTAATGGGATACACACGCAGTATCCTGTCATGGCAGCATGGAATGGAAAGCCTCAATTCAGCCACTGTATCCCATCAGAATCCAGTTGCAGGGAAGGTCTGGTGTTGAGATAGGAATCTGGATATTGTGCAGTGCTGTTTTACCACAGTGTTTTCCATATTTAATGTAGTTGAATAAGGCTGTTCTTTAGGAGTGTGTCTGTAGGAAAGATGTTTCCCGTGTGACTAGAAACTACCCAGCTCTGCTTGGGTAAGGTCTGAGCGGGTGATTCTAAAAAAAGAAACTATTTTTAGAAGCAACAGGTACTTTCTACAAGGTATGAAGATTTCACTTGAAAATGGAGCACATCCTGGGCAGTGCCAGGGAGCTCTGTAGTGTTCAAAGCTGGCTTTCCAGTCTGAGCCTTGACTGGTTCAGTTATGTCTAGAAATTCCCCTTCAGTGGATGTTTACTCTAATATAAAGTCAATTTGCATCTCATTTCCAAGTCTCTTTCCGATGCTACTGTCTGTCATATTCCTCTGAGACATATACCTGACCTCTAGACTGATCCAGCTGCTTTTTTTGAGTGGTGAGCCCTTGCAGGTTTTCACTAGGGATCAAGTAGGGCAGCACTTTTCAAGCATTTATTGAAGCTAAGACATGTAATTTGATCAAAAGTTTTATCCCATGGTGTGAAAATACTGCTTTTGTGCTCCTGCCCCAGGAGCGTGGCTTGGGCTCTGCTTGCTCCCTGCACTTGGGGTTTCAAACTGACTGTGCAGATAAAATACATGCAGGTGGCAAAACCCACTAAAGCAGCAACAGGTAATGAGAGGAGAAGCACATTTGCTTTGCAAAGTCTTGAAAAGTCTTTGAATGCCAGAAGAGGTGGCTGAGGTGTTGAGAGGTCTGGAAAGGTCCTGAAGGGCAGTGAGGTCCAGCCCCATGGAGGTTCTCAATGAAGTCCTTCATTCCCACCTCCTCACTGGCATGTTCCTCCTCCTTCTCCTCTGCCCAAGGCAGCTGGCACAAAGCAAGTAGAAGGGACAGCGTTTTTGCACAGATGCTGCTATGCTGACTGCTAATTCAGCAGCTGCTTTGGCAATTCCTCAGTGCCCAAATCTGTCCAAAGAAACCTCTGTGCAGGGAGGGGAAAAAATAAACAAGTCAAAGGCTTCATTAGGGAACGAGTCCATCGGTCATGGCTGGGGGTGAAAGAGGAAGCCCTTTGCTTTCCTGGGGCTTTGGAGCAAGTTTTCCTGTCTTGTATCCTTTGCATTTGCCTCACCTTGGAGTTGTTGCTGGTGACCCTGGTGTAGCTGCCACACAAACATAAATTGGATGAGAGCTAATTAACTGTCAAAACCCAGGGCAAAAGACAATAAACCCCTGCTTCACCTCCTGGTGGGTTTTAGTCTTTTCTCTTTGATGTGACAGCTTGTCCTCCATTCCTTTTGCAAACAACTCACCATTGCAGAGGAAATGCAATACAGCAAGGCAATCACTTATCACCAGTGACAGCAAATAAACATGAAAAATGGGCTTTGAAATACTAAAGGACAATGATCAGAAAGGTTTCTTCTTTCATCCTAAATCACAATGTTTAGCACTCAGCCGTAGTATTGTAAGTTATTTATAAATGTCCTGGCTTGTTAGGAAATATATGTTTTTATATAAAGATAAATAATGTTTTTAATCAGATGATAAATGTACATGTTGTGTGTGGGGAGGGAGGAATGTGGAGAAACCAAGGCAGATTCAGTGTAATATCCTCATCTTAGTGGGGAGGCACCTAACCAAGGAAAATATTGCGAAGTGGTGTTTCCTCCTAGGCATATGTAACACAAATGGGGTTGTATTGCAGAAAAGCTCATTAACATTTCTTATGGAACAATTTTCTGTCAGAAAATACAAATTCATCAAAATCAGAATGCCTCACTGAGATGTGTCAGTCACACAGATATTTGCAAATGATGAACATTTTTGTTTTGCTTTCGTAAAGGTAAAATCCTTATTCTGTGTTTGTTTGCATTCTTCAAATAAAATGTTGATTACTTTAGCAGGATTTAATTTGTTACATTGCTTTGACATGCTCAAAACAAAATGTTTAACTTTATCATATGGATGGGTTCAAAACTGGTTTTTTTTGGATTGTCACTGCATGAGAGATTTTAGATTTTTTTTGTTCTGATTCAATGTAAAAACATGCCAAAATGTCATTTTCTCATATGACACAAGTTCTGTTTTTCACTCAACTCCAATTATAGCATTTCAATTTTGAAAGTCAAAGAAGTGGAGAGAAACAGGAGGCAGGAACAAGATGTGTTTAAATCACCTTTTATTCCCCTCCCCCAAACACAAGAATCCACTTTGGCAAACAGCATTTTCCAATGGTGTTGTTGGGACTGGAATATTGGTGTACTGTTATTTCCATGTATTTTTCCTAGCTGGGGCTTGTGGGGATGTCCTTCTCCCAGGAAATCTCAGTCCCTACACCTGAATGTGGGATGATACCTCTTCTTCTCACTGAAAGGGAAGTTTTTCAGTTCTTTTGCATGTTTTTTTGTGGATTCTCATTTCTGCTGCTCGGGAGGGTCTTGGGTCATTTTGCCAGTTGTTTACAAGTGATGGAAGCTGCTGTTCTCTGCAAGCTCTGGGGCATCCTGCTGGCTTGGGGGACTGAGCTATGGAGTTTCAAGGTCCTCTGTACAGTGAAGCAGCTGTTAGAGCTGCTCACAACAACTCCAGAGCTGGGAGAGCTGTGAAGGCAGCAGAAAGCAGCTGTACCCAAAATTAACACCCCCCCCTCCCAACAGCACTAATGGGGCATCTGCTGTGCTAGCAGCTTTTATTTAAAAACAATTCCCAAATCTTCCACAGACTGTTTAACAGTGTGAGCATGCCTCTGTGTGATTTGTTTTCTTTACAGAGAAGTTGTAACCCACTTTGAAGCAGTCTGTGAACAGTTATAGGTGCATATATTCAAGGTTTGGTTTATCTTGCTCTGAGTTTAACGAGTCTAATACCTTTGGAAGGGTACCTTACCTTTTTGTAAGCACACAGGCAAAACAGAAATGCCAAAAAAGCCAGGTTGGAAACAAGTTTACAGTATTGCCCCAGCACCCCCTTGCTGCTGCACACACTTTTGGGTTATTCCAGTTGTTTTGAGGTTCAGCCAGCCTAGCTCAGAAAGTCTTTCCAAGGGGAATGTAAGTCATGTTGGAAATGAGACTTCTGAAAAATAAGATGAACACAGATTTACTTCATATAGGATGATCTGAGTATTTGAAAATAGATTCTGTGCAGCAAAGGCACTACTTAATTACATGAATTTGATAGGTTTTATTCCAAGAAGAAAATATCACCACTTCTCACAAGCCAGCCTGAATAAAACCTTGTTTATACACTCTTTTTCCACACTACTTTGAATTATACTGTAGCAAATTTGGGGCAGCTCTACTGAGTTCACTGGAAAGTGACTTTGGTTTTATATAGGTGGAATTAAAAAGAGATTTAACCTTCTGCACTCAGATTTGTGGCTGATCTAAGATTAGCAGATGTTAATGCTATTTGCTTGTCTGAACTATCAGAAATGGGACCCCACCCCAGGTAATGACACTTGTGAAGTGATAAGGGAGAGAGAAAGATGCTTCTTGAGTAGGTACCAGTATATCCCAACTTTCCAATGCCCATCTCATCATTGTTAGTGCTGCCTGAAAGTTTGCTGGAGGAGTCATCCAACCCTGCCTGTGTACTGGTGGTGGGTGTGATGGAAGGTTTGTATGGATGTAGTACAAGCTCCTAACTTAAGTGTATGGAACTATTTCCACCTCTTCAGCAATAGGTTTGTTACTTATAAGTAGCGATCAAGCTGTAGCCCATAGTCAGGTCTGTTCCTAACTATCATATTTGTGTGTGTTTCACTATAACAAACAAACCCTTAAGAGATGTTTGTATATGTGTATAAACCAGGTCACATCCTTCTGTGACCTTTGGGGCTTATTGTGGAAAACCTTTGACCATCCTGACATCATACAACCCCTTGCACTGTCCTTTCCTACTTCATAAAAGCTCTGATTTGCTTTTGGTTTCACAGTTTGTTTTGCTTTTGAGAGAGGGAGGAAGATCATATTTCACTGTGGTGAAAGAAGGAGGGGGAAATTGTGCCTACACAGGTCTTACATGTGATTTTGTCTGGCTTCTGTGTGGTTTTCAGAGGGATGGGGAAAATGAACTTGGATTGCAAAAGTTTCACAGCGTGATGAACTGAATTGCTGGGAAACCCTTCTGAAGTAAGCCCTCCAACCTGGAACAGCTTCTTGTATGGACCATGTGTTCGTTCACAGGGAAACAATCCTGCAGCAGCAAAAACCTCTGCGACTTTTACACTGCCTTGTGATGAACTGCCTTGAGGTGCTGCAGGTGCTGCAGTGATGGAGGGAGGTGTGAGGGTCAGTGGTGTGCAGGCTGCTTGATAAGCCTGGAAGGGTTCTGCAGTTATTAGAAACCAGCCTTGTACAGGTTTCATTGGCTCTGTTGGCTCCTTTGGGGTGACACTTGGTAGCTCACAGCTATTAAATGCAGAGTGGCCATGGAAGGGAGTGAGGAGAAGGCAGAGTAACAGTCTGAAAGGGCAAAGACGTGCCTCGGTAAAAGATTTCTTTGGCCGAATTGGAGTTGTGAGTTCTTTCCTAAGGGCAAATAGTTGATTTTATTTATGGCTCCTGAGTTAGAAGAAAGCTTTCATTTTAGAAAGGTTTCAGAATTATTTCTCTTCTCTCTCCCACTTGTTTTATTTAACTAGCTGTGGCACTGACTAATGTTTCACATGATAAAAACACTCTGCTAGAGAAATCAGAAAAGAAACCAACCTCGTAATAAACTAAACCAATGCTCCCATTTCTTGGTTTCCAAATCAGGTTTCTGTGCAAATGCTTGTGCCTTGGGCCTTTTAAAATTCCCATCACTCCATTATTTCCCTCCACACAGACCCTATGTTAGACTCAAGCCTTTTAAAATACATTTACTTTCTGAAGATAACCATAGATATTTTTGTGCCCAAACACCTTATGCTCCAACACTACTTACAACTTCAATAATGTGATAATGAGGACAGTTAAAATTCCACAGTAGGGCTGCTTTTGGGATGGTCTCTAATCTTAAACAAGGAAGGAAAAATTCTGCTTTTTTTCCAGTTAATGCTGACAAATGTTGGGTATTGCTCT
>JAOXXN010000082.1:30338553-30407532 GCA_026770055.1 Myrmophylax atrothorax | reverse complement strand
ACATTGTCTTCATTAGCAAAGAAGTGACAAACTGGAGCACTTCCAAAATGGCTGGCTCCAAACTGCTTTCATGTGACCTGAAATGTCAGCTGCTATTATGTTCCACTGACCACTGATTGCTTCCAGAGTAGCATTTTCTTCTGTGAAATGAAAGAAGTTTCATCTCAGTGATCTCAGTGTCTCCCGGTGTTTGTGAGGAACGATAGTCATGGGAATTGATAATGCCTTTATTTCAAACCACTTCTCAGTTCAAGTGAAATGAATTGTTAATATTGAAGGTATTTATACTGTGAGAGCGTGTTTTGTGCAAGAATGTTGTTTTTACTCCTCTAGAAGATCCTGCACATTTTTATAGTCAGCAAACCAAGGTGCTAAATGCCTCTGGTTTCTTTCCCTCTCTTCACAGGCAGGTGCACAGAGCTGGGCCTGGACACAGCAATGCTGATATCCGGCTCTGCAAGTAAATTTTAAATTCTCCTATGGAACTATGCAAAAAAACATAAATATGGAGAAATGGTACTTCTAGTAGCAGTAACCCACATTCTGTCATCAGGTCTCTAATGACACGACAGAAAGCGTGTTTTGTTTTATTTTTTAATCCTCTTTAAAAGACAGGAGAGTGTTCAGATAATTTTTATTTCACATAATTAACATTATTAAAACATTATAAACCCCTCTTGGTCTTTAATTCTCAGGGACATGAACTATGTGATCTGCAAGGTCTTTTCAATATTTCTCTTCTGAAAACCTGTGTAATTTTATTTACATTTCTATACTCTATTTTACTGTAGTTATTACTTGAAAAGGGGATATCTTCCAAGCAAAAGTGAAGGAAATAAGTCTATCTTTTTGGAAAAGATAAACAGCTTTGTAAAGTCCAGAATGAAATGTACTGGCCAAATAACCCTACTGGATTTATTCTTGTGAAGTAACAGCTACTAAATGATGTGTAAAATGTAGGAAAACTCTATGCAACCATGTCAGCCTGTGAGCTTTCCCAATATTTGGGGGTAGTGTAGATGCAGTGTAAGGAAATGGCATTTCGCCACTTTCAGTATCTATTCATGTGTCTTTCCCTTCTTCTTGTTATGGTTCTACTCAACACTTGTATTTACTTCATTTGTGAAAGAACTAGAAACAATGAGTTTCCTAAAAGGAAGAAGAGAAGCATAAAGAAGCACAGTCGTGGTTTTGTAAGAGGCATTGACTGTCCTCTATTTTGTGTGACTTTAGAATGGATGATTTCGGCTGTTGTTTTCCACAATGAAGTCTCTGACAGTTTTGTCCATTCAGACCTATTCTCTCTTTCTCTATTACCTCCCAATTAAAACAAAACTCAGCTCATAGAGGAACTTACAGCTTTTATGAAAGTATTGGGTTCTGGTTATTTTGAGTTTTTTTTAAAGAGAGCCAGCTTCATTCTATCTGATCAATTAATAAAAAGGAAATAAATTCTGAAGCATTTCTATCTGTTCCTAATGGAATGCTGAAGAATCCCAAATCAAGATAAAACAACTCCTTTCTGAAGCAGTAGATGAAGAGTTGAGTATTGGTAGAACAAGGAAAAAATGTTGTTTCAGACTGATGGGTTTGGTATTTCTGAATGCTGAGTGAGGGTTAGGTAATTAAAAGAGGAAATCACTAGCATGAAACACAAAAGCAAGTTGTTATCTGTATGGAGAACATAAACAATTACTCCACCACCAGGAGGTTTCATCAGAAGGACAGACATTCAAAGGGTCTTGTGCCTGAGATCCCCAAACAACTCGGGATGTTTTACTTGCACAGACAATGAGTTATGTGACTTGATTAATGGCAGTTTCAATGTCTGAATTGTCACCTCTCCCGAGCCCTCAGCTGACTGTATCGCATGTGTTGAGTGAGGCAGCCGGGACCCGGGACCTGCGCAAGCTTCCAGGCAGGGAGGGAGCGGTGCCATCTGCACACCCAGGCTGGTCCCTGCCCGCCTTCCCCGTCTGACGGCTGTCCAGAGCCGAGCCTCAATTCCCTGCTCTGATTAGTGCCGGGGATGATGCTCCTGCAGCTGCCTTCCCAGTCCTGAGCAGGGAGGGATCCTGGCCACATTTCCTACCTGGAGGATCATATGTCCTTACAAACCATAGATCTTTTTTTTTCCTTTATTCCCCCCTACATGGTACATATATTATTCTGCTAAGGAAATTATTCTTTCTCCTTAGGTTTCCTATCCATAACAATTCTCTTTTCAATTTTAGACATAACTCCTGATGATTGTACTCTTCAGGTCTGAGATCCCAGCTATATAACATTCCACAAGGGTGTTCTTCCTAATGAAAACAAACCGTCCCCAGTTCATGCCAGGCAACCTCCCTAGTCTTGGGAAGAGCCTGGGACCTTGCTCTGTCCTTGCAGTGAGTGGTTTGGATTGGGAATTACTGGCAATATTACCTTGAGGACTTGCTGTAATACCAGATACAGCTTGCAGCTTCAAGCTATTTGGGATAGTCAGGGAAAAGAGAGAATTTTTAGAAGTCTTCTTCAATTTTTCACTTAGTTTTTCCCCACCAGTGGGATGAAGGTGCACCTGTGTTTGTGCTAATACTGTTCTGGGTCAGGAGCAATGTTTAAGAGTTTTTTTATATTTCAAATTGCTTTACTGGAACAAAATGGGGGCAGATTTTCTTGTCACTTGCCAAGCTAGGATGGCAGAAGAGGCTTGGCTATTTTTCACCCCTCTGCTGTGAAGAAATCTGTTTCAGGCATCTGCTGCTTTTATTACTGTAGTAATCCATGGGGAGAGCAAACAGAATGGCACTGGGGACTGTGTGCTGGGTTTCAGGAGACGTGCTCCTGAATGTGAAGGGAATGTGGAGGAGCAGCTGAGAGAAATAGGAAGATGAGATGCATCCCAAGATAAAGTGACTCCTGATGAACAAAGCCATGACTAACTGGTGGCCTTTGGAGAAGGAGATTGGTGCTTCCAAAGGATCTCAGAATAGCTCTGTTTACAAGAATTGCAAATAATTGAAATATTAGCAGAGCGATTGAGTCATAGAGAGATGAAACGGTTTTACAGCTGCTGTGATGATTCTTGTGAATCTGCAGGGGTTTGTCCATTGGGAATTGCATCCCTAACAGTAGAAAAAGCAACTCTTACTATGAGTCAGGGCTCACACTTAGCAGAAGGCAATTAGGGCATTGGTAGATTTAGTAAGTGTGCGTCAGTGCAGCAGCAGGAATAGACCACAGGGCTGTTTGGTTGGAGCCCACCACCTGTTTTCCTCCAGTCTGGTCCCTTACAAATGTGCTTTCCCTTTCAAACAGACTGAAGTCCTCTAGAGAACTTCTAAACAAACAAACAGCCCTCCTGAAGCTCTTTCCAGGAGAAGGCATTTTCAGCTGCCTTTACTGATGCTCTCCAGAAATGTCTGTCTTGCAAACCAGGCGTGAAGGGCACCAGAGGAGCGATTCTTATCTTCTGGGAACAGTGGAAGTCTGTACAGCAAAGCAGGGCTTTTGGGATGTGTTTCCACTTCCTTTTTGGTTCAAGACATTGGCCCTCCTGTTTGAATGCAACACAGGTGAATAGACTGAGTCTGGCCCATCGTGGGTTTTAGCACAGTCTACAGAGCCAGTGGGAATTTTGATGGATCTCCATGCTAAAATTTTAGCTGCACTTCACTGAAAAATCTAATGCTTTAAATTCTGCTGTAATGGCCTCCCAACCCCTGCAACTGTAGGGGGGAAATTTCTGGCCAAATAAAGGATCTGTGAAAAGAAATGTCTCTTTTTATATGACACCCTGTTAGCCTTAATAACAGTTTTCTCTCTGTAAGTGCAGCAAAGTATGGAAATATTGCTGTGCTCCATGGTGCAATTTTCTGACTGTGATTTTCTCTGATAAAAGCCTTCAGAGAGCGCATTTTCCTTCCCACTTATCTGCCATCAAAAGACAGCAAATACATGAAAAATTCAGCTGTCACTCTAAACAAAATATACAATTACTCTGGGTTGATGTTTTAAGCAGAAATAATTTCCATAGCAAAAACCCTGCAGCTATTTTCTAAATGCTGTGATGTTTGCTTTCAGCTTTTTGCATTACACATCTATCACCTGTTTTGGACATTTGAATGCAAAGATGAGATATCACGAGTTAGAACTTAGCACTTGCCAAATTAAATATTTGCTGGGCTGAGCCCTCACTTCATTACCTGACTGCTGTTTTGCACCAGAGAATGAAAAATCTTTTCTAACCTGCCAAAGGTAGTTATTTTAGGAAGCTGACGAAGAGAGCAGATGTTATTCAAGTAGTTGGATAAGGAAAGGAAATAGTACATGTTAACTCTTCTGGAATAACCAGGTAGATGAAAGTGGAAATGTTCATGAAATATGCTGATGTGTCTGGACAAATCTAAGCAGAGAATAGAAGATAGAAATTTGGTACTTCATCTTTCACAACCTGGAATATTACATTGGGGGTGCTTGAGTTTCATGTTGCTTGGAATGAATTAATTTTGGGGCATCTCTGAGCGTTGGGTGACATTTCCCAGAAAATACTGCCATTTGCACAAGTTTGATTTTGTTATTGTTGGTTACAGGTGTAACATTCTCTGGGCAGCACTGCAGCATCTTCTGGTTTCATACAAGGAAGTCTGAGTCACTCTCCTTGTGGAAATTTTCATATTGTAATTAAACTTGGCTTTTGTTCAGAGGGTCTTCGCAGTGAGGATTCAAATGTGCTGGTGAGGTCATGTCACCATTCAAAGCTCCTGCGGTGAAACAAAGTCCAGAATGCAGATACATGGCCTTCAGTTAAATTATGTTAATTCAGTTTGAGAAAATGAGTATTTAGCATTTCATGCTGTGTAAGGATATCATTCCATATAGGCAGAAAAAGTCATTGACCTTCATTTGCAAGCGACATAGCTGGTTATTCCGATTTGAGCCAGTCCTGCTCTCAAAGTGGCAATGGCTCCACTGTGCTGGACTCTCACTGCTGAAAGGGTCATGGATCTGGGTCCATCTCACACTCAAGTCTAAGCTGTAGAACCTCTTCACTGTTTCCAGGTCAAGTCACATATGCTTGTTCCTAGGGATAGACCATTTACCTGCTCCTTCTTTTCTGGATGCTGGAGCTGGTTCCAGGCTTGGAGAAGTCCAGTGTACAGCAGGACTCAGCCTACAGAAGCAGGATTTTAAGCAGAAGAGAAAAACAACCCTCTTAGCAAGACTTAGTCAGGTCAGCTGCTCTGCTGTTCACGTTTATCCAGCAGTGGTGCTCAGCTCTACAATTGAAATAATCTAAGACATTTCCATAAAGGCCAGGCAGCAGATGCTGCCACTAGACCTGACAGATTCACTGATAAGCTTCACTTTCAGGCAAAGCTTATAAGAAAATTAAGTATCAAGATTTAATATTTCCAACAACACATGGAAGTACAGAAGCATGTGTCTTAGCAGTGAATTTATTCTTCATTTTCTAGTAGAAATATGCACTTCTAAGGCTCAAGCTTTTGAAAACCATGCCACACACACTAAATAAAATGGATATTTTAAATGAGATGTGTGACACATCTGACTAGCTATTCTTTAACTACAGTCAAGTGTTTGTGTAGTTAACAGCAAATGAGATGTGTTCTGAAGAATGAATGAATATTGCATTAATATACGGAATATCTTTGCATAGTAATAATGGAAGAAAAATCAAATTATTCCAGAGTCTGACTAGGAATTGAGTGGAGTTATATGAGAATGCAAATTGTAAGAGAAAGGGCCATATATCTTTATTCTCACCAATCTTTTATAGGTAATGAATTGTTTAGGAAATTTAGCTAGGGAAAAGCTTTTGAGCTGGAGTCTGACAGTCCTTCAGGGTATTTTTAGAGGTTATCTCTGCAAGGCAGGTGAAGGAGGAAAGAGACAGGCTTAACTCTATAAAAATAATTATGATGTATTATTAGCAACTAATAGCAATCTAATGGAGTCTTTTCAGCAAAGACACCACTGGCTGCAATTTCTCTTTGTCGTATGCATAAAAAAGCAACTCTTAATGAAACTTATATTCTGGTGATTTCTCAGACTCAGGGAAATTAGGAAGAAACTTTCAGCTCTGGAAATTTCATGATGTTCAGCATACTGGGCAGCAGCATCAAGGTTCAGTGCTGAAATCAGCATTAGGAATCTGCTGAGACCACAGGATCTACCAGAATCAAGAGTGTACCTGTTTTTTTTTCTTTCTTACCTAAATTTTTCCTTTCTGAGATTTTTTTTTTTGAAAAAGAAACAAACTGTCATGGCCTTATGATGGTTTACATATCAGAACATGTTGGATTGTTGTACTTCAACAGGCATAAAAATGGCTCATAATAATTGTGTCACTACGGGCTTTGTGAAGAGAGAAATCTGGGCAGAGACCCTACACATAACCCCATAAAATCAACAATGGGGGCAAAGAAAGCAATGTAAGAATGTAGTTTGAAAAACTGCAATCATCAAGCAAAACACCTGATACATGAAGTCTCACTCCATAGCCCATTTCCTAAAAAGACTTAGCTAATGGTTGGAGAAGGAACAAAGGAGGGGGAGAGGAGGACAAGGACGGCATTAGCAAAGAAGCAGGACACGTTACACAGTCAATAAGTAATTGCTGCAATTGGAGCTCATCATCTGCTTAGCACTTAATGTCTTGGCCTTTTCAGAATGCATTTTATTAATACTAATGTCTGAAGAAAACTGTACAGTCATTATCTCTGTTGATTCTTTTGATATTCAAAAGTGAAGCTCTTGTCTTCCTTTGAATTACTTGTCTCTACCAAATTCCTCGTATCTCCAAGGGCTCTGAAGACAAGCAGTCTCAGGACTACTCCCCTATAAACCCACACTGACCTCTCACAATCACATTCTTGTTCTTCAGGTGTTTGGAAATGGAGCAAAAAAGCTGGGAATCACAGCATTCCCAGGGATCAGGGTAGGACCAACCAGCCTGTAGTTTTCTGGATCGTCCTCCTTGTCCTTCTTGAAGGTTGGAGTAACCTCTCTTTGACCATGACCTTACAAAGACAATCAAGACTGGCCTTACGACTCAGTGATTTCCCTCAGCACCCCCTGGTTAGCTGTCATGGATCTGTGTATGTGCACTTTGTTTAAATATTTCCTGACCTGAATCCAGGTACCTCTTGCACCAAAGTAGGTGTGCCTTCCTCCATACTTCCACTGGTCTCAGGGACCTGGCACTACTGAAGGCTGAAATTACCAGCAATGACCAAGACCAAGAAGGCATTGAGTATCTTGGCCATTTCTGTGTCCTTGGGGAGGAAATTTCAGCTACAATTGAGTGATGGTGGCTGCTTTCTGATGAACTGCACTGCTAAAAGTGACACCCTGTTGACACCAAAATTGCCCTGGAAGACTTACCAGAGGAAATGTCCCAAACCCAGAGGCTTGAGGATTTCAGCATCCCCAATTCCACACGCTGCATTTGTTCCAGGTATCAGGAACTGCCCTTGTCTCTGGTCTCAGGGAAGATTGGTTGTAACTCATCATCCCTCCAGCAGAGCCCTTGCAGGTGATGCTGAAATGCCTTGCTTGAGAAGGATGGCTTTTATTCATACCCTTTTCTTTAGAAATCAGTGTGAATGGCTTGTATGAATTCTGCTGATCTTTTGCTTTTAGTTCTCTTCTGTTTTCTTCCATCAGTTTCCCCAATTAAGTGTAACTATTGGAGCTGCTCTGAGCCATTGCAGAAGGAGCATAAACATTTGCAATCCTGCAGAAAGATGTTTTCTGTGAATTTTCTCAAAAACTGCTAGTCAAAATCATTTGTGTGCTCTAAAAGTGAGGATAGAGCAGAGACCTTGGAATGACAGTGCTACAAAGGTCTTATTCTGTGTCTTTTTCAACTATTGATTTCTTGAGGAAGGTAGATCATCAGCAAAAGAAAAAACAAACCCTCCCATGCTGGGGTGGGCCCATTAGAGGAATGCAGGCTCGTTAGTCCTGCTAAATATGATACTGTGTGTAAAGTGAAAAAAGCAAAGTGAGGTCTGGAAATCTTGGTAGGAAGTCAGCCAAGATCCATTATATTCTCTTTCACATGGTTGGTTAGTGGTGACACTAATTGAAGGCTGGGCCCTCATTTTTACAGAGTAACGCAGGGCCATTTTAATTCCACCTGATTGTGTTGCCCCATTATAAGAAGACTGACAAAAACAAGATTTGTGGAAACTCCTACCAATGAGTCCTTAGCTGCCTGAAAGCTCTCTTGACAGATGGAAGATTTCTGTTAATAAGGGGACTGACCCATTTTTTACTTTTAAATATCCCAGATAAATTTGCTACTGTACTTCTGCATTTCAGTTAAAGCTGATCAGGTTTCTGTAGCACATCAGTCTCTCTTTACTACATGCGTGTAACTTGTGGAAATATTAAAAATGCTACCTTTCCTACCTACCCTCAAAAAAAATGCCTTGAGCAAGATTAACCACCTGAAGGTTGCCAAAGAGTGGGAGTAGATGACATAAACGCTGTTGCAGGAAAAGACCGTACAAGAGTGGAATCATTTTGGGAGAACTTTTTGTCACTTGGATAAGAACTATGATTCTTTGCTGCTTTTATTGACAGTATTTGTAATTTCCTCTTATAGTTTCCCTGCTCTTTCTTTTCAGTTCCCTGAGTTGACCAGTTCAGCTGTATAGTAGGGAGATGAGTTTTATTCTTTCATGGGTATAAATCTGAAGTAACTGCAGAAGTTAATCTGATGTTGGCTAGGGGAGAAATGGTCCCACTAAAAAGCTTTTTAAAGAGAAAAAAATCCCTCTCCAGTTGTGGAACAAATTAACTACTAGAAGCAGCCCACTGGATGCATCTCTCTGGGACCAATGACAAGAGAGACTTAAAGGTCCATTAATTTAATGCCTAAACTCATTCTCTGCACATAGTGTGCACAAAGAAGATGTCCTCACAAGCTGGGCTGGGGCAAGGTCCTGAGTTTCCATCAGGGAAGGGTTTTGCATCGGCAAGGAAACATTTGGTGGTTATGACTACCAACTGCGTTAAACTACCAACAGTGTGAATTAAAAGTCACTGACAAGTTGCTCTGGGTTTGTGTGGCCATGCAAGGGAAATAAGGTAGAATGAGCATTTCTGAGCAAACCAGATGTGCCAGTGAGGGATCATCCCTTTCCTCTGTCGAGTCCTGACGCATCACAAAGACATGGGGCTCTGTCAGAACAGGACAGGGTTTTTACGAGGCAAAATCTGCCCTTTTGGCTTCCTGAAGCACAGGATATGATGGTGGGGAAGCTGCTATGCCTGGGGAGGGGTGTCAGTGTGTGGTGCCATGGGGACCTTGCTGCTGGATGGCTGCTCCAACAGGGCATAGCTGGGTCCTGCCTTCTCCTGCCTCTATGGCCAAGGCAGGCTGGGCTGGGAGGACCCTATTCTGGGGATAGCACCCTGCCAAGGGAACTCAGGGGTGCAGAAGCAGCCCACTTGAGCAGCAGTCCCTTGGGCCATCCAGTGCTGCCTTCCTTGACTATTGAGCAGAACATCTCACTGAAAAATATAAACAGCATCGCATTAATGTGAAAAGAGTGATAAGTGCCAGGAACAGGCCAGTTACAGTGAAAGCAGCTGTGCTTATCAAAGCAACAAGGATTGTGGCCTGGAAACGGCAGACAAGATAAAGAGGTGGATGCCAACATAGGATGCTCAACGCTGAGAAAGCTGTTCTGGTGTAAATTGTCTTCTCCTTTGTCTTGGTGTTTGCAGCACTTTATGGATGCTCACTGAACGAGGCTGGAATTTTAAAAGGAGCTGAACTTTCTGACCTGAAACCTCAAATCCTTTTCTGATGGTTTTTGTAACTGAAAAGCGGAAATAGAGTCTTCAGTGATTCAAAAAAGGTTTAATGATCAAAGCTGCAATTAAAAGAGTGGTGAGTCATCTTACAGTTGTTGGTGTGCTAAAAAGTACAGGCTGTGTGAGAGATCATGTTGTCATGGCTGGTTTTACTCAAAACAAGGGTGTAGGAGCTGCTATTACTTCCAGCTTCAGAAGCAATCTAAGTCCTGCAGACATATGTTTATAGAGCAGAAGAAAAGGCAACAGTCCTGACTTCTCCATTTGTGTATTTTATTTAGTAGTTCTGTCTGCACTATCTGAATTCATTAGGGTACTTTATTACTTTTTGCCTTCTTTCTCAGTATCTGCTCTCAGTAGGAATCTTGATTTTTTTTTTCATTTACACTAACAAATTACCCACCAAAAAAACACAGAAAACCTGATCTTTAGGGTATTATTTTTTTATTTTTGCTTTTTGCAGCAAGCACTAACAATGAAATATTTAACTGAACTTTTCACAGTATGTGCCTTTTCTCAAATTAAAATTGCAAAAGAGAAGGAAATGAAGATAAAAATATCCAACCATGCTGTTACTCAGAAACCCTCACAAGTAATCTAATATTTTCCTTTAAATCCTGTTGTTTTATTCTTCTCAATACAAAAAGTAGTTCTAAATATAATTTGGTTTAAGTAAAGGAGAAACTCTTTCCTAAAATTGCTTTGCTTGTCACACAGAAAAGCAGCTAAAAGGAAGCAGGAGAATTTGTGAATCTCAATTGGAAAAATGTAATAAAAATGTGGATATTCTGCTCCAAGTCTTGCTTCCCCTGCTCCTCAATTCCCTTCCTAGTGGCAGTGAGGTATTTCATGTTTTATTTTCTAATTCTCTTAACAGCTGCAATATTCAAACTCTAACTCACTAGAATGTGATTGCCTACTTTAGAAAAATCATTGCTATACCTCTGCTCTTAAAGATTTATTTGCAAAACAAGCTTTTTTATCTTGCCATTTTTGACATCAAGTGCCTCCAGTCAATGACAGGTAGCTATAAATAAATGCCAGCGTTTACAAGAATCCCAAAAGAAACATCTAATGTAAAATATAATGCAGCCAAATCAATTGGCACTTTCTTTTCCAGCTTTATCTGAAAAGAGGCCTGCTCTGTATGCTGAGACACAAATCAGGTTATCTCATCCAGCAACTCCTGCAAACAAGCAAATTCAAGTATCTTATCACAGATCAAATCCATTGTGATCACTTCAGTTGACATAATGCCTCTATAGAAAAAGCTCTTAAATTCTTACATTACTTTACAAATGCAGTTGTTTAGGAAATGAGAAATAGAATTGCTATGTCTACATTTTCAGTGTATTAAAATGGCCTTTATCTAGTGCAGTCAAGGAGTTGCCACGGTTTATTGGTGGATAGAAAAAAGTCCTGATAAGAAAAGATGGGTCTTGAACTGAAGGATTTTATGGACTTTTTCTGAAGGTGGTCCAAGATAGGACAAACAGTTGATGTCCTTTAAACTGGGAGGGAGAAGCAGTCCATATAAGAATCAGGCAATGGTTTTAGCAGAGTTCAGCCTTGCCTTGTAATGGGGAGAATTAGCAGAATTGGTGAGAACTTCTCCAGAACCCAGGTATGGGTTTCTCCAATGGGTTTTGAAGACATCTGTAAAAGTCCTGGTGCTGTCTGAAATGGTTTGTACCTGCCCACAGAGTGAAAAGGCTGCTACTGCCCTGCTGGGTTAAAGCAATATTTGGTCTTGATGGTAAGAGCCAGAGCACAACCCTCATAAGGGAGAGACTAGGCTGTGCAGTTATGAAATTCCTGCAGGAGAGTTTTCTCCCCACCAGTCAGTCACTGTTTGGTTGATGGTCTGGGCCAGAAGTGCTTTTATATCTTATAATCATTTGTCCTTGCAAAGGAAATGGTGAAATTCATATTATCCATGCCAATAGGGAATCTTTTGAACTGGGATGACAGGGAACCTCCGTATCTCATAGCAGTGAGCCTTCCAAGTTCATGATATGCTTAACAAAATAAAACTGTTGCATTAATTTGAAACTTTTTTCCTTTTGCCCTTTGTAATTTCTTTCTGTACCCCCAACTTCTCTACAGTAGAAGAGAAAGCTGCAGCAGTTGACTGATGTTGAAAGAGCTGATGAGAGTATCTGAGAATCCTTTCTGTGTGCCTTTATTTTTTCATGAATCTCTGCCCTGTTCCATGCTGTTGGTCTCTTGTCTAAATTTAGCCACCTCAGACACTCTAAACTCTTGTCATATATTTCCTGTGATAACTGTGTCTCAACTACTCATCCATGCAAGTGGAGATGGCCTTGCTACCAGATATAATCATGAGTAGATAACTTTAATCTTGATGAGAACTAAAAGCCTGACAATGAGGAGGAGGATTTTTCGAGGCTCAGGCACTTAAAGCAGTGGCAAAATTTCACTCCATTGTACTTGCTTTTTATGTGTCTTCAAAGGAGGAAAAATACTTGCATTTTAATATCAAGCCAGAAATCTGAACTAAGGAAGTAATTATACATGAAAGAAATACAGTCTTTTGTAATAACACTTTTAAAGTATCAGTTTCATTCTATCATAATATTTTTATGATTAGATTTACATTCTAATATTTTAATAACTTTGGTATGAAGTAGAGAAGTCCTTTGTACCTTATCTCAGAAGCCTGTCTAGGACATCGTACTTAATGAAGTTTATAATTCAATATAACCACATCTGCATCTTTAATAATGCCTAACATTTAATCTTCATTGCACCACTTGAATCAAAAGATCTAAAATTAAACCTACTGCAGCTTAATCTAATAATAAACATGCATGACATTTTGTGCAAAATGTGTGCCTGATCAGCACGGTGCACCCTCACAATTGTGTCAGAGGGAGAAAAACAGAGTTTAATCAGCCAAAGGTGGATGGTGACATTTAACTCCTGCCGATGCATCCACTTTGGGGAAGCTTTAAGATCCTGCCCCTGGAAGGAAGGGCTGCTTGTCAGATCAGTAACAAATTTAGGTCCAAATCCCACTAATTAGAACAGCATTTACATATACCCTTACCACTGACACGTGGTCTTCAGACCCTCTAACCTCAGACAAGTAATTTTTGTACCTTCAAGAGGAGCCTTGACTTTGTATGGAGTCAGTGGCAAGGTGCTCCTGTTTTCCCTTGCAATTAACTGGAGCATATGAATTCCTGAGGCACCTGAAAGTTGTCTGGCTTCTCACTCCTGCAGTGCAAGTGTCACTCAGACCTCAGTCCCTTCACCCTTGTGATGAGCCTGTGCTCCCAGGTTCTCAATGGGAAGGTAAATTAGTCCGGACCATTAGGGTGGACTTTCAGCCACAGGCAGCCACAGCCCTGACACTGGTGGGGTTTGTAGCCCCAGCAGTGGGGTGGTGCTACTCCATTAAAGAATGAGGGGACTGCATATGAGACGTAGATTTTATGCGCCCCTGAATTAACTGGGTTTTTCATAAGCAGCCAGAGCAGAGAGGTCAATTTCTACAGATCTTTTTGTGGTCCCAGGGTTTTGCATGGGGCCTATGGGTTGCTCATGTTCTGTAATCAGGTGTTATGCTTTGGGGGCTACAACAGTTCTGCCTTGTGACACAAACATTCATCTCTGATGAAAGTGAGGTAAACTTGCAGGACAGACAACTTAACATGTAGAGGCAACATTTTGGAGAACAGAAAGTGGTAGAATTGTCTAGAACATGTTCAGGTGAAATGATGAATTTATGAAAGCTGAGCACAAGTATTTAACGAGAAACTAAAACTTCTCATTTATTCCCTCATTTATCCTCAGGTCAGCTACATTCATAATCACCATTTTAATTCCTTACAGGTGCAAAAATTAGCAGCATTGGTAAAAGATTAGAACCTATACTAGACCTTGATCCAAGATATGTCCTTGTATTTAAAAGGCTCTGGCTAAAGATCCTTACTGGATTATAGAGCAGTCAGAGTCTTTTTTAAAAAAAATGTATTTTGGGGCTAGAATGGTAAACAGCAGTGCAGCTCTTCACATGAGATGCCTGCATGATATTCCCAGGAAGTCCCCATCACAAATAAAGAGGCAGTTCCTCACCAGGATCTGATCAGAAGAGTTTGACATCAGCTGGGGCAGGACAGGAGGCTTTGATCGGAAGAGATGAAAGACTGGTGAAAACTCTGCTGGGCCACAGAGTCCCCTGCTGAAGCTGAAGCCTCACCATTCAGCTGGGCTTCATCTGACTTTAATTACATAAGGGATGATCAAAGTCTACAAATCTCCCTGATCTTTATCAGCATGGCAAGCTAAAGGTAAAAATTCTCAGTATTTTTCTGTTCCTTTGAAGTGAACGGTGAACTTTGTGCAGTGCATGAGGACACAAGTGCCATTTGGGGAGCTGCAGGTTTACAATGGTTTTGATGTAATGTTTATGCAAGGAGAGGGAGAAAAGCTGCATCTCAGAATGATGACTTCACAGCTGTGGGTCCTCTCTCCTCCCCCAGATGCATTTTATCTTTAGGATCTGCTTTGTTTTATGGTGATGCTCAAGGCACAACTAAATCTAGTAAATCAGGGAAAACCATAGTCTTAGTTTTCCTTCAGCTATAAGTCACAAACACTTCCATTTTTGTACAACCATTTCCCCTCCTGCCTTCCTTGCATGCAAGTGAGGTGAGCTGGAGGCTCCACTTGATAAAAACATCCTGAACTAAACCAGCTGGAAATAGACAGTATAATAACGCCAGCCTGCTGTCAGCCCTCATCTATTTTCGTTTGATTGGTATCTGATGGTGATTGAAAGGCTGACTCCCAGAGTTAACCACCTTGAGGCCAACCTTGAAATCATGTCACATTCGGCTACTTGATAGCATCTTAAGCATAACGTTAGATCTGGAGCACACAAGGTGCAAAAAATAGAAAGCTGACATCTTGCTACAGTGCACAGGAAAGGAAAAGCAACGTGGAAAGAATCTGACAGACATGCAAGGCAATGGAAGTGCCACAAGGCAGAGAGAGGAGCCTGTACACAGGCATTAGCAGCTCTGGGCAGGACAAAGCAGTGGCTTCCCCAGGGTCCAGGTTGGCTTCATGTTTTAGCTGTTGCAAAATAGTGTCCCCTCCTCGGCAGTGAGGATCTGTGGGAGGGCAGCTTTGCCTGTGTATGGCTCAGCAGGGCTGAAATCAGAGCAGTTTCTGGAGTTAACAGGCTCTCATGTGCTGGCGAGGGGATTAGGGTTATGGGGGGGATGGAGAATGTGTTGATTTGCGATGCAGCTGTGCTGGGCTGTCTGGGATGCTTATATAGGACACATGAGCAGGGAAAACAGAATAGATTTTGATTACGTTGAATTAAAGTCAGGAAAAAGCGACAGTGACAGGCCTGCTACAGAGGACAGCACTGCTTATTTTGATTTTGGTTTTTGTCGTCTGACTGACAGCCATAAATAACAGCTGTGAGGCCAAAAGATACAGATCTCCACATCATACCTCCCTGAAAAGAAGGGAGGGATGCTTTCAGAGGTTGTGTAACTGAAGCAAATACCAACAAACCATGACAATGAGCTCCAGAGGAGTTAGTGAAGCCAATGAACCTGCTGAATAGAGTGATATTCCAGCAAAGAGAGCAGGAATGGCAAGGGAAGAGCTGTGAGTAAATAGCTCTCGCTTTTATCTGCACTGGAAATGCAAATAGGAACTAGAAATTTATTGCCACAGCAGTAAGAAATGTCATGAGTATGACATAAAACATGGCTTGACTGTGGGTCAATGTACTGTATTTGATGCAGGTTTGCATTTGAGATGCTCTCAAAAGAGCATGATATGAATGATGGGATATGAACTGAATGGTATGCTGCTATCACAACAAGACATATCAAAGAGGCCTCAGCACGGTCCTTGCTACTGATAAAGGACTTTGTAAAACAGAAGTTGCAATTGATATTGAAATTTCTTGCTTTTAAAAAACATTTTAACATCATTTTTCTATCAGCTTCTTTAGTGGGTTTCTCAGGAAATGCTGAGGCAGGTCTCCTCTGGTATGCAACCCATAATATACCAGTGGTGCTTTGCAATGCCCTTCTGAAAGGGAAGAATTTTTCCCCTTAGATGGAAAATCTATAGAAAACCATCGTGATTGTTAATGAATACTTTCTATTGGGCAGCCTTTCCCTCTTGGTGTCTGCCTGAGATTCGCTTTTTTTTTCTTAGGAAGCAAAGCTCCTGTCAGATTCTGGACCGAAAGAGTGCTTGTGTTTCACCTGCACAGTTTGTCCTACAAAGCTGCCCTTTGGATGGGGGGTGAGAGGCTGCAAACAGCTGGGCAGGGCTTTCTGCCTGACTGTGCACAGGGGTGAGCTCTGCCCCAGGAGATCAATATTTGCCATTGGACACGCTGGTGTAGCCACAGTGCTGCTGGGGAGCAGGTGGGGCTGCAGGAAGGGCATCTTTATTAAGCAGCTGGGTGAGGGTTTAGAGGGCAAGGGGGACTTGCCCTTCATCCTGCTTGTCCCTGGAGTTCAATGCTATGCTGAAACAGCCCAAGCCTCAAACACGACCTTCACTCCTTGATGCTGTAGTCAGACAGGGGAGTGATGGGAAAGGTGAGTCCAGGAAGAAGCTCTGATGTATTTTTATGAAGGTTAATGTCAATACAAGGCCTTGACAGCCAAGCAGGGCTGTCAGAAGCACTTGGTGCCTGTGTTACAGAGTGGCAGAACAAGGCTGCCCAAGCCCCACCTCTATTCCAGGCGAGTGTGACAACACAGGGCACTACTTTCTTCAACTATTTATTTTTGTTCCAGGCCAAGTGGTATCTCTAGCAAATGGCTGTCAGCCAGTCCATGCCCATAACAAACATCCCACCCCACAACTCGCTGGCTCTTTATTCCCACCAACACTGCTATTAGATGCAGAAAAAAGAACAAGGAACTAAAGGTTCCCAATGGCTGTCAGTGAATTTATTTTGCAGTTAACTGCCTTTGTAATGCACAGACTAAGTTTATCTCATTTCACTGTGGGTGTGCTGGGATAATTGCTCAAGTACTTTGTTAAAAAGAAAAGCTCTCCACATTTCCATTAACTCCCGGCATGGTATCTGTTTCACTTGACTGCACTAGGTACCATTTACAGTTCAATTTCATAGCCATGATGGACTGAAATGCATAAACCTGCTTTCTCCCCACTCCACTAATCACATGCGTTAATAAACAGTGAGATTCATAAGGTTTGTTACTTTTTTTCCCCCTTTGTAAGTCTATTTTTATGAATTAAATTATGAGCTTTTTTTCCTGTGAAATCCAAACTGCCAGAGGAATAAATACAGTGTTATCTTATTCAGTAGGGTGTAATAAGCTACTATTTTAGGGAAGCAAGCCAGGCATACCGAAGTTGTTGCAAACTAAAAAGAAAAAAAAAGAATCCAGCAACAAAGAATAGCATTGTATGATGTCAATCTACAGTATGCGTGTGTTTATATAATCACATTGGAATTCACTTTGAACTTTAGCCTGGAAAATTTACTTAGTGGGGGGAAGGGGAAAGGATTTGAGTATCTAAGCACCAAAATAGCTAAGACAAAGTAGTAAAACTGTGTGGTTGGTTGTACAGCAGAACCACGTGAAAATGCAAAGAATCCCTTTTGTAACGGGTAGAGACAAGTAAGCCACTTGATCGTTATGGTATGAGATAAGTATACAAGCCACAGGAAATGCTGTGTTATTCACATTCCTCTCTTATTGTTTTTCCAAGGGTGGTTAATTCTTGCCTTTTTAAGGAACTTTTTTGTACATGACTTGTTCTTGCTCTGGTTTGATAATAACAGTTCTCTACAGGAAAAAGAAAGAACAGTCATAAATACCATTGCATGAGAGAAAACATGGGGTCAGAGATCAGAACACCCAGGATTGTATTTTCTCCCGTGGCTTCTGTGGTGAAGCAAGAAGGAAAAAAACCCCACATCTGACCTCCCAAAGGCTCAGTTGACTAGTCTGAAGTTCAGTGCTGCTACCCACAAACTTCCTTCTCTCTGCAGGGATTGTCCCAACTGGCCCTTTGTAAAACTGGATGTAGTAGCCTTTCTCTGTTAAAGGCATGTGAGAAAAGCATTCTGATCTCTTAACCACATATCTAAAAGTGCTCAATACTCAGCAACTTCTTTGGGGTTATTTTGGCCAGAAGAACAGAAGATCCCACTGTACTGGTTGCTGAGTAATTTTGAGAATTCTATTGCTTTTGCTCATGTCGTGCAAGCAGAGGCTGCTTCAGAACCTCCTCCAGAAGTGTTGGTAAAATAGAATGCAAAGTTTTGCATGTTGTCTTTATTGTTTGGGGTTTTTTTTCTGTATTCTGCCATATTCTGTGACAGCAGTATGGCCACATCTTTGATGACCCATGGCCTGTTCTTCAGTTGTGCTCAAGGAAAATCTCATTGTGAACAACACTAATACAATCTACATAGTGGGCTGCTGGGTTTTTCTTCTCCCTCTGTAAAGCAATACGGACTTAAATGCTTAGGATTTAATCACTAGTGTCAGAACAGCTTTGCAGTCCATCTCTCCCCTTTAAAAGTTGCCTTCTCGGTGTATTTTTATGAGAATGGACAACATTTGGGATTTCATTTTCTGCTTAGAAAAAGATTAAAAAGTGTGGGTTTTTTCTCTCAGTAAATGCCACCTGTCCTAAAAGGCAATTGGGTGACTTCTGTGATAAACCACCTGTGCTGTATAATGGCAACATGATTCATCTGCAGACCTGGCTATTGCAATAACAAAGCTTTTTCCAGTCAGTACTTAAGATAATTTAATTACAGTATTTGAGCTGGAAGACATAAGCACGTAGAAACTTCCTCTAAGTGACTCACACAGTGTTTGGAAATTCACCATAGCAGCAAGCTTTTGCTTTAAAGTGTGCTCTCCTCCTTGTTTTATTTGGTTTCAGAAAGAGCTGTTTGGATGGTCCAGGGCAGTCCTTTGCATCTTTTTTGAGATGGTGATCCCAGAGAGGGACACAGCAGGGTGACATTGGGTCCCTTGTACCCCACACACTGTGCAGCCTGAGAACACGTGAGGGGGTGCAGAGGGTAAGAAAACCATGCAGTCCTAGGAAGCAGAACCTCCTGAGCCTTCTGAATGCTTTCCATGAAGACTCCAAAGATACATGGAAAAGAGGAAGCTGATCTTAGAAAAACCAGATCCATACTTCCAGCAGGCACAGAGGTCTATGCTGAACACCTTGGTCTTCCTCTGCTGGAGGAATTGACCAAAATTCTCCAGCCCTGTTACATAAAGTGATCAAATATAAGATGGGAAATGATGAAAGACTGTGTAAATGCACAGCTGCTGCTTTTCTGAGTGACACTCTGAATCCATGAATGGCTAATGTGGTCAGTTCTCTGGGAACAGCAGGTCCTCTGTGCTCCTCCTGGGTCTGCAGTTTGCAGAGACCTGCAGGAGTGTGCTGAGCATTGCTGGCCTTTGGCTTAAGTCCGTGTTCTTGTGACACTGCATTTGATTTTATTCACTGGAAAGCTTAAGTTGGGTGGTGTTTGGCTGGTTTGCTTACCTCTGACCTCCACAAACTTGGAATTGAAGCGTGCCTGTTAACTCAGTGCAGCTACAGAAATGAAATAAGACATCCTACCACTTGGTATCATTAGACCTTATTGTTCCATGTATTTCATTTCCATATACCTGAAGTAATTTCTGCAGCCAAGGCCTTTTGCTCATTTGCTTCCTTTGAGGCTGCTGAGTAGCTTTGGTTATGAATTTTGTAAAGAAACAGCTTTAACCTTATGGATCTTGTGATATTCTTGATCCATTTTCAGTCAGGAGCAACCTGATCCATCTCTTTCCAGAATCTTTGCCACTCCTATTCTTCACTTGGAACCCTCAAAGCCTGTGGGGTTTCAGGATACCTGAACATACAGCTCTATTTTTTGTTGTCCTCCAATAATTTCTAGGCTGACTTTTATGGTCTTTCATTCATTTTTTCAGTTATTCTCTCTCAGGTCCCTGTGATCCATGGCATGATCTCAGTTTTACCCATGGATCAACAGCCTTTTCGTACTGCTCAGTTTTCCCTGTTTCTTCTTACTAGACTAAAGCTGTTGTTAGGCTAAAGTAGCTTCAGCCACCAGCAGAAATAGATCTGGACACAGCAAGCATCCTTCTCTGACTTCTGTAGTCATCCTTAACCATTCCATCATCATCTTGTCCACTGTTGCCACAAGTGATGACTCGCTGTAAATATTTTCTGTTAGCTTGATCAATCTCTTGGGCTGTCACAACCTTGCAGAATTCACCATCTTTCTGTGTGATGCTGTAAGAGCCTGCTCAGATTTTATAAAATTATTATACCAGGCTCAGTTGGGTCATGCAGACTTTTCCAAGACTCATTTTAAAATAATATGTTGATATGTTGTTTTCCGAGTCCTGCCCTAAATCCAATCTTTTTATCTGCAGGTATTTTTCTTCACCTTCCCCTCCAAGACTTTCTTCCTTTTCATTGTTTACTCTGTTTTTATTTACATTCCTGAGGAATTGGTTTGTACAGTACTTCAGCTGTAGATTCCTTACCTGCCTGTAGCATGTGTTTCCAATGACTCTTTTTTACCTTTTTCCCTTTTGAACTTTTTTTCAAGACCTTGAGACTTTTAGTCCTTTGTCTGAAATTAGACCCCAACCCCCAAAACCATAAAAAAGCCCAAAGTCAAAAAAAAGACCTTTGCACCTGCTCTTTTTATTTGTGCCAGGAAGCCTCTCTAGAGCTCTTTCATCTGCTGCACTCTGGGTTTTTCAAAACACTCTTTCTATTCATATTTTTGTCACTCACTTTGAGCTGTTCTTTGCAACCAGACTCTTCATCTCAACCTCTGTACCCCTCTTCTGTTTATCTGCAGAAACTGATGTTGCTGGGGAGTCCCCCAAATCCTAGTCTAATGACTGATCGGAAACCATGTCAGAACAAATAAAAATAAACATTTTTAAAAGGTAAGAGTCGATACAAGACAGGACTAGTAATGGGCACAAAGTAAAATTTTACTGCCCCCCTCTGCTAAGAGACCCTCTGCCAGTATGCAAGGAAAATGACTTTTTCTCCTCTTATCAGACTGCCTGGGTTTTGCTGCCTTTATGCTGGTAGAGATGACTTTCGAGATGACAGGAAACAATGGGACCTGTGTGTAACAGCCTGTGTTTCTGGTCTGGATTCCTTGCCAAAACAGCTACACTTAGCACTTGCACAGCTCTTTTCATCTTCAAAGCCTTTCACAGATCCGATGTAAACAGCCGGAGTTCCACTGATTTTGGTGGCAAAGAGCTTAGTAGCCTTCAGAAAAGGATTATGCATTTGCATGGAAAGTAGGAATATCATCTGCTGCTCTGCTAGCTAAGATTTTATAAAGGTATCAAGCTTCAAGCTAGAAAGCATTATTAGCTGAATGGGATTTAGTAACTTTCCTTGTGGTCAACATGCATATTCCTGGCTACAGTTTCACTGGATGAATCCAGGATTGATTATTGAATCAGTCATTAAATGTGTTTACAAGAAATTCAATTGCTGAGACCAACAGTATTTTTGAGAGCAATTGATTTTGGTGTTTTATCAAGCTATGTGCCTATGCCCAACATGGATGCAGGCATTGCCTTGGCAGGGTTTTTCAGTGTATTAATAGCTTTGAGATTTACTTTATGATACTTCACAGTGTTTAACAAATAAGACACTTCACTACTACATCCTATGACATGTTGCTATATTTAAGCTTGGAGAGCACTTAACAGTTCAAGATTCAGTCCCTCCCCCTGCTCCATGTCAGAAACAGGTTTATCTATCCTGGGATGATGTTTATCTAGTATTTTTATCAATTATGTTCTGTTTTTAGCTATTTACAGGCTGATGCACAATTTGCATTGCAGCCAGGCAATGCCTGACTCTGCTTCTGTAGTGATAATAGCCCAGTTGTTTCCCTTTCCCTGTAAACTATGTTTGTCTGTACTTCTTGTTGTTCTTGTTGTCCCCCTCTGAAGTATCTCTAAATTCTCTACATTTTTCTTAGTGTGATGCACAAATCTGTTTTCAGCCTTCCAGCTGAGATCTTTCAGCTGTGTGTAGAGCAGAATGTTCATCTCCCATGTCTTGTACATAACACATCTGCCAGTGCATCCCAGGGCAGGATCAGCCTTGTGTGTACCGTGCGATGGTGGCCACTTGGATTCAGTTGGTCTGGAATAACCTCCATTTCTGCAGTGATTTTGCTGATCCAGTGATCCCTGCTCATGTTTTTGTATTGGATTTCTGTTTGTGTCTTTACTGAATTTTGTTGTGTTGATGTCAGACCATTACTTATGAACTGATGGCCATTTGTATTACAGGATCTGAATTTATTAACAGCCAGCACAAGCTTTCCCTACTGTAGAAATAAGTGTTTCTATTCAAAACATATTCAGGAAGGGATGGATGAGGAGGGGGTAAAAGTGTTTCAATAGTGGAATTGCTTTTCCAGCTGTTCCGTTGGAACTGCTTGTCCAACTTTGTCAAGGTACTCCAAAATCAAAAGGTTTCGTTTGGTCAGAAAGGTTTTTATGGCATTGAGATGAAAAATATTGGCACTGACCCTGACCCACCCAAATAGGGCTACTGCTTTTTACATCCATCCTTCACTTGACTTTCTGTCAGCCTGGACATCGGACTCTTGAGTCCAACTCTCCTGTGGTGTCCAGTCTCCTCCCAGAGCCCTGAAATATAAATGTGTGAGTGTTTTATTTTTGCATGTGGAAGATAAAGCACAGAGTGAGCTGAGTTATGTTTGCTGCTCTAGGAACACCATGCAGCAAAGCCAGGATTTGAAACCACTTTTTCAGAGTTATGACCTGGTGCTTCAGCACAAGTCTGTTCCCCTCACCTGAAAAGAAATAACCTCTATAATCTCTGAAATATGAAAAATAGTGAATTAAGTCATTCATCTCCTCCTGGGACTCACCTGTTTTTAGTTTCAGTTGATGGACAATTTTGTCCTTTCTCTTTGAAGAAGCAGTTTAGAGTAATTCCCTTTTAATTTGTCACCAGTGCATTCTGCAGCTCCCCAACCAAAGCCTCTCCTTCAGGGCCAGTTCAGCAAACCTGGCTCCAGTGTCCCCAGTGCAAGTCAAACTTCTGGGAGAGCACTGTCATTGCTATGGCTGTACCTTATCTGAAGCAGACCAGGGAGAAAGAGCAGTAAAAACGTCTTCAGCTGTCTCTATGGGCATCATTCCTGCATTCCAAGAGGAGGTAACAAGCCTGTATCAAAGGGAGATGTCCTGAAAAACATTACTGTAAGCAGAAGCCTGTTTGTGTCTTGCCTGTGAGCCATACTGTTTACAGTCAAGGATTTCACTGCTACCTTAAAAATGCAGATTGCAGAAGGAATCAGAACTAATCCCATCCTTTCCTCTGTAGTGCATGTTCACCTGCTCTCAGCTGTATATCTCCTTTCTGAAGTAACATCTGAGGAATTTTTTCCTTTTGCATCCATCTGGATTCTTCTTCAGTCCATCATTTTCTGCTCTTAAATATTCAACAGTGGCTTTCTCTGAGCTTGTTCTTGTATCCCTCAGTGCTTCCTTCATAAAATCAGACTCCTGTCTCTCAATCCTTTTTGATTATTTCCTGCCACCCATCCAGTGCTTTCTTTCCCCCTCATTTCTTTACTGCTTTTTGGTGTCTGTTCTCTGTATAATCCAGTAGCTCTTACCTGAATCCTTAGCTTTGCGAATATAATTTTTTTCTTCTTTTTGCTTTCATTTAAATGCATTTTGTTCCCAAATAGCTCTGAACTGCCACAACAATTATTTTCTAGTGAGACTGAAGGAGAGGCTTGAAAATACTTTCAAACCACTGCATGCAACATTCCTAAAATCCCATATTCCCTCCCTTCTCTGATTCTCATGGGCAGCTGGCAAGATAAACATGGGCAGTGAATAACCCTGCCTTCTGCCCTGGACACCTCTCTGAAGTAAAATCCTCCCTCTCTGCTCAGTTTTGATTTTCACATGGTGCATTTGCTGTTGTAGTTGCCTCCAGGATGCTGCCAGAAGTTCTGCCTCTTTTAAGGCAGCTGTTCTGGTGGGTGTGTTGTTTTCCCGTGTCTGCCCACACAGACATCGCTGCTGTCCTTGCTTGTCTCCCGCAGCATCCCACAGGCTGGACCCTCCTGCTCTCCTTGCCCAGGGCTCTGTCCTGTGCTGGCTCTCACAGGCTGTGCCACCAAGCCTGGCATGTCCCTGCCCATCCTCTGGGATTGCTTTTCCACACCTTTCCCCATAGACTGCCAGTGAATCTGGCCCAGCAACAGGCAAAGTTGCTCCCGTGAAAAGCCTAATCAGAGAGACAAAGATGAAAATATGTTGATATTTAAACCTGCAGTACTTTCAGCTCAGAACTGTCCAGCTTTGCAGAGCCAGCAAAGCTCTACCTTTGTGCACGGAGGAAACCTGGTGTGAACCAATCCTCTAATCTGCATTTAATGCTTATCTGTAAAATACAACCCTGATAAAAATAGCAGCCCTTCAGACTCTGCTTGATGTATAAAGAAATGTGCTGTGGTGTATTTAGGATTAAATCCTTTAGTAGCAGTAATTCTTTCATTAAAGTACAAAGCATTTTATTTTATTTTGGAATATGTCCAGAAAGACTGTTTAGTAGAATAGATTAACAACTAGTTTAAATATTTAGGTTATCATCTGGTATCCCAGTTCCAAGCTCATAAGAACCTCTTTCCAGATCCAGAGGACTAGGATATTGAATGCAGAATTCCAGCTGCATGAAAGTAATGCAATATACCAGAGACATATCAGATACTGTATCAGCTGGGTAATTTTTTATTGCTATTTTGAAAATGCATCTGTTTTGATGCACTTATTGCTGTCCAATGCAACACTAAAATGAATAATACCTTTGTGACTCCCAGTTGGAATACCTAAACACTGTAGATTAATCTTTTTGCCTCTTTTGTACATATGAGCTTTCATTCTGTCTGGAATAGTATTATTTTGTGCATCTGTCACTGAGTGTGATGTGCTAGGAGGAAGGGTGAGCATTTAGTTATGAGACACTGAATGAAACAAATGATTTTTTCATAGATTCATAGTATTTAAGTCCAGAAGGGATTGTTGCATTTAGCCTGACCTCCTCTATATCACATATTTATAAAGCAGGAGCTGTCTCTACTGCACTAATCATTTTTTTTTGAGACCCGTGTTGCATACAATTAGCAGTCTCCTGGATAAATACCAGCTGCTGGGATCCTTCCAGCTATGCTTTTTCCTGAAAAGGCTTCTGTATAATAAAAGGGGACTGATGATGCTCTTTTTGAAAGAAAATTGTGCTACAGGAGCCAGGAATGTAAGAAAGAGCTTCAGGTCCAGGGAGAATGAGGGTTTCTGGCACATATCTAAAACTACTGGGTGTTGAAATAAAAGGATTCCCCAATGTGGCAGCAAGTTTCTTTGATTTCATAGGAGAAGAACCATGGGAAGAGCAGGCAGCAGTGCCCCAGAATAGGAGATTTCTCCCTCAGTTTGCAGCAGCTGTTGACAGTGTCCAAGAGGAAGGATGGTGTATGTGAAGAAGCAGCAACATTTGCCCCTATGACAGTAAAAGCACCTTTTTTTTGTTTTGTTTTGTTTTGTTCTTGTGTATGTTGTTTCAATAATGAGGAGATTGCCCATGGCCACAGCAATCAGCAACAATGTGATTGGTTTCTAATGGACTAATCTCAACAGGTTATAAATGTCCTGCAGTGAAACTGGTTTTGTGGGGGTCCTACCTATTTGTGCCAATACTGTTAGTCATATCAATGCGTATGGGGGAGTGACTGCTGCTTGCAGTGAGGAGTTATGTTTTGGTTGTATTGTGTTTTACTGGGAGCCTTGTGTACATGACAGACAGATATTAGAGCTCTCCAAACATTCATGTCAGTGCACTTTTGACACCTGACTGTGTAGATACGTTTGTGCTTGCACATCCATATCAGCCCATTAGACACTATCAATCAATACTAGTTATGGCTGCAGCTCCAAAAGTGGAGTGGCAATAGGATGGCTGCAAAATGAAGCTCCCTTTTTACTCTGAGTAGAGCATGAACTATGTTGGGGATTAGACTGTGGCCATCTCTCATTCCTGAATGCTGTTTCCCTAGAAAAATGAGGATGAAGTGACCTTTATCCCACAATATTTGTATGTGCCTTGTGTTTGTAAGGCTGGAACAAACTTTCTTAAGGTGATTGTCTCTCTCCCTTCCTTTTATGGGTGACTCAAAATGTACCAGATGGAAACCCCAGATGTGGAGCCTGAGCACAGCTGCCCCCCTACTTGCAACTGGGGGTTCTGCTGGTTTCTCTTCTCCAGTCTGTTTTGTTGTTTAGTTGTTTTGTGTGTTTTCTTTTTAATTTATTTTCTTTTATTTTGTTGGGTTTTCCTTTATAACTAATGGATCATTTGTTTGGAGCTCTCATCTCTTCTGAGTGAAATGCTTTCAACCTGATCTTGAATCCCTCTCTGGGAAAAAGATACTGATTGGAAAAATACCTTCCTTCTCATTTTGACAGAGCCTTCTATATAGTCTGAATGTCAGGAAAGCCATTTATAGACCATGTACAGTAATTGCATGCTTAATATTTCATCAGCTGCATTAACAGTAATGTCACTAAAACCAGGTATAGATTTAAAAGGATCTCTTTTGATTAAAAGTGACTTTAGAGCTTCTTGTGTATAATAATAGCAGCAGTATGTATTATCATAGATGTTGCCATGGCTTTCTGAAGTTAATAATTCAACACACAAAGATACACACAGAGACTTGCATTGAGATGTTGGACAAAGCATATGGTTCCTATTTGGCAGCGATCCAGTAATTATACCAAGATTAGATTGGTGTGAAGTCAATTGCTTCAGCTTGAGCCAAACTCTTCTTTCATAGCCGGGAGATTGCAATATTTTTGGGTAGTGAAAACCCCATGCTTTCATTACCATGCTATAGTGAACAGCTGTAGGGAATAGTGGTTAGGATTGCTTTTATACCAGACTTGCTTCAGCCTCTCATGTTATGATGTCATGTATTGTTTGGGCATGAGGCAGAAATGTTTCCTTTGAACCAGTGCTTCAATTCACTTGAATTCTACTGAACAAGGGTCTTCTGCCAACTGCCAGTGGGGCTGAAACCCTGCAAACATGCTTGAATGGAAAATAAATGAAGGAATGTATTGGCTATGTCTTAATAATAAATCTCTTCAACTTCATTCTTGTTCTATATTCTTGAGAAATAAACTCTGCAATAAGATCTTGTATTAAATGATAATGAGGAATTCCTCAATAGCAAGTGTCAATTGGCTTCTTCAGAAACACCCCTCTTGGTTATAATTTCCTTTTATTATTGAGCTAATAATTTTGCTAAATATTAGTCATGGATCCATTGGGGGTTTTTTGCCAGCAATGAGTAAGCAATAATTTTTTCTAATGTCGTGCTTCACTGATGATAAATTTGACTCTTTTTTCAAGTTATCATCAGAGCAGGTTTCACAGAAGTCATCTTCCAGTTTGAGCATGGATGCATTTGAAGTTGTGCAGCCTGAATTTCCATCAGCAACCAGAACTCATTTCTGTAGGCAAAACTTGGGGCATGCCTAAATGTTGGAATTTGTACATTCCAAGGACTGCTGTACCAAAAGGTACCTTAAGAAATTTAGGAGGTGATACCAAACTGTGAAGAATGCCTATCACAGGAGCACAAATGCTTGGGTTTACATCTTTGGAATTTAGGTCTATATGTGCATTAAACCAAATATGTGTATACAGACACACACACACACACATATGTATATACACACACATATATATGTATACACACACGTATATATATATTTCATGGCTAGGAAAGGAAGAATTGTTGCTCAACATTGTGTGGAGAATATATTGCTTCAAAATGTGCACATGAAGTGTGGCAAGCCATTGTTCATTTTCTATCTGGATCAGCCACATGGAATGGTAACATCAGCCATGTATAGCCACTGTACATCTGCTCTGAGTTTTATAGGTGAGGGAAATTTATGCATCTGAGTAAAATGAAACTCAGCTTCAGTGCTTACTTATGATTCAAACTGTAATTAGCTGTTTTATAAATGTCGTCCTCCACAAAAGGGTAGTGGAGTGAGAAATACATCACTCTGATACTAATTCTGTTGGGGTGAGAGAAAACATAATGCAGATTCCTTTCAAGCTTGTGGTTTTGGGTTTTTTTTCACACTGCTTGTGGGACAGTAATTTCATGGGCAGCACTCACACAGTAACACCAGCGGGATATGGCAGGAGTTAATTCTCAGGTTCCAGTAAGGTGACAGCTACGTTTCTGGATGTTCTGTTAACTTAAACCAGGCTCCTGCTTTCCTGCAGGAATGAACTCTCCTCCTCACCTTCCCCCCCATACTGTGTCAGTAATCTGTTCCTTTTCAGCTGGGGGGAACCATCCTTTTCTTTTCCTGTTCTTTGCTCGTACCAGACTGCATGTCTTCAGCTGACTGTGCCAGCCCTTCCCCCTGGGTAGTACACACAGAGGCAAACATTGGAGATGTTTGGGGTTTGCGTCAATTAGTTGGTAACTCTAGATTTGTTTTAAATTAATGCCTGCTTCATAATATTTCAATGTAACAGATCTAAATGGAGATATACAGATATAATGAAGCAGAACTGAGACTTACAAGGTTCGTTTTATTAGTTTTGGGGTTTCTTGTTTGAAGTTTGCAGAAAACTTTGATTGAAAGACCAGTTAAAAAGAGACAAGCAAGTCATGGTAAATTCCATCCTTGAGGAATATTTATTTGAGGAAGCTCTTACAGGAATTCTAGGTTTTGGTTCCATACAAGACATACTTTGAAGACAAATCATCATCATAGTATCAACTGATGTAGTTACTTAAGTCAGCCTAATGTTGTCTTTATATTGTAAAACATCAGCTTTAGTTCTTGGTTCTGTGATAGAATTTTAATGAACACAAATCTATTGCTACCACTGCTCATCTGGATGTTGCAATTAAACAACTGGTAACTCAAAGGTCAGAAATGTTTACTGTTGTCATCTGCCTTTTAGCACTGATTTCAATACCCATAGTTAAAAGAGAAATCAATCATAAGAACCTCAATAATTAATGGCATTGCCATTTTTCTATGTGGAATTATTGTGGTAACTTCACCCTATCCTTTCCTGGAATTTCAGCAAGTGCTTTATTTAACCAGAGGATGAGTTTCTGTTTAAATGCTCCGAAGGATTTGTCTTCCAACTCTGGGAGTGTTCCAAGCTGTGAATTGTTGATCGCTCTTTCAGGCTCTGCTTGAGGTATTGAGTCCTCAAATCTAATTACATCTCTTTGTGATAGAACTGCCTGGTATACTAATTTGAAGAGTTTGCATCTCCTCTGTAGGGCTAGCATATTTCTCTATGCCTAATTTGGTGAAAAAAATCCTGAAAACTGGATTTAGTGGATCTGGGATTGCTTTTGATTCTTCTTTCCTTTGAATAAGCCACTAGCTGATAATCTTTGTAAACAGTGTGTCAGTACTTCCCTTTTCATAAAGCATTGTTTCACCTAATTTCATTGGTGCTGCTTTGTTTCTCCTTCAGCAGTATATTAATTTTCCTCTAACATTCCCTCTGCTTTCCTGAATTCATGGGAGAATCCTTCCATCCTTGTCTTATTAAGCAGAGATATCTCTCGCTCTCTCTTTTTTTTTTCTTTTCCTAATTTTTCTTTTTTGGCCCTTTTTTCCATGAAACTTTGCAACTTTCTCTACCTGGCTACATCTGCCCTTCTCCATGGGTTGATGTTTCTTGCACCTGCTGCCTTTTTCTCATTTCTACCTTCAATTATCCCTTTGATTTTATTTTATTTTTTCTCTTAGAGTATCCTGAAGCCCTGTAAATTAGTTCAGTATAACTCAGTAAACCTGAGTTTGGGTGCTGTCTAGATGCTCCCACTGTGCTGAAGGCTACGTGCTTCCCCATGCAGGATGAGGCTTACCCACATCCACAGTGTTGACATGAATGTGGTGAAGGGGATGTTTCAGGGATTCTCAGGAGAGTACTTGATGCATAATGAAAAGGAATAGTTTAAATCCTGCCCAAACAATGCTAGAACTGGCACTTGTGGATTAGAAAACTCTCATGTCTCTTTGAAATCACGAGATCCACATGTAGTGGCAGCCACAGAATCTGACACAGTGTTGGGTGTCCTCAGGTAGGATACTGAGAGCAAAGCACTAGGAATTGTTTCACTGCTCAGGAAGATATGATCCAAGTTTTAGTAAAGTCATGAGTTAGGTGAACTCATAACTGTTTCTCACTAAATTCTACCCTACTTCTGGGTTGAGGAACTCTTTGAAACTGTAGGAGAGGAGTGTCAGACAGATGAAAGAAATTGCTGTATCTCATAGCAGGCACAGAACTGCTGGGGTGTTGTCCCAGGAGGTTGCAGAGTCTCATGGTGCTAGCAGGTTCAAAATGGAACTAAACATATTTAATTCCAGCCAGCAGGTCCAACGTAGATATGAAGAGTGAAGGTAAAACAGTACTTTCATGTCCCTATAGCAATTGTTACAGGTGCTGCAGGAGCAGAGGGGTAACAGGCTCACAACAGAGTCCTGGTCCAAGGCAGTGGGATTTCTGGGCTGGACAGACCAGAGCTCCAGCCCCTGGGAGTATTTGTTTTTCATGCAGGCTCCATTGCTCCCACTATTCCAGCTCACTGTGTTCAAGCACTAACCTGGCTTGCTATGCCACATACACTTCCATCCCTCAACTGCTTGTTGAAATGAGACCTCTCAGAGGCAGAGATCCCTTCTTTCCCCTTGCATTCTTTCCCCCATGTCTTATACAATACAGCCCATGTTCCAGCTTAGGTCCTTATGTGCCACTGTGATTTATACTACTAAAAAGGTTTATGTGCCACACAAATAAATTTATGTGCATAATGCACATTAGTGCATTGCTGTTATACTGTCATTGAAATATCTGGACACAGGTGACTAATCTGAGGCAAGCAATGAAAATCATGTGTTTCAATTATTGAAAGGGGAAAAAGAACCAAGCTAGCACTGTAAATGCCTTTCTGCTTACTTATGTCAGCCCACTTCCCTTTTGGCATTTCCCTGTCATAGTGTCATTAATATTTCCATCCCCCCTGCATCCTTAATGATGTACTTGGTTGACCTGCATCATTTAAAATATTTTTTCATTATAGCGATTTTCTCATTTATGTCCCCTGGAGATCTCGATATGTAATCAGTTTTCTCTAACAAATGACCTCCTTTAACTTCATTAGTTCAGAATTAATTTACTACCATCCAAGATATTGAATGACTCTGATTAGTAAAATACAGTAAAAAAATGAAAGTTCCCTTTCATTTATGGTGAAGGCAAACATTAATTAAACCCTATATTTCTTTGCTAATTTTGCTCATACTTGAATTTAATAAAGAGGACACATTTGATGGGCTGTCACTGGGCATCGCAAGAGGGCGGGGATGGCATTACAGGCTTTCTGTGCCGGTAGCATCTTCAAGCGGCTGTATTTTGCCAAGTGCTTCCCTTCTCTTGCAGCTTCCTTTACATTTTAGGGAGCTTTTTAAATAAGGGAGCCAGGAGAGTCCCTGTCTTATGTGAGCAGTGGGGAAAGTGCTGGGTGAGGGCTTGGGGAGGACGTGTTTTTGGCTGGCAAAACACTGCTCAGCCGAGCACCCCCCGCAGCTCTCTCGTGCCTCAGGTCTCAGGCTGTGTCTTACCTCGGCATCTTTGCTTCCAAGGCATGCAAGTCATTTACAGGGTTAGCCACGGTGCCAGCCACTCACCCTTTGAGTCTTGGCAAGTTTGCAGTTTGCAAATCTGCTGCAGCAGGCACTGGCCTGGGAATGGCATTTTTCTTCCTGTCATTAGGCTGCAAGCTCCTTTGCACTGTACACTGCACGTGGGATGGCACGTCTGTAATGAATGGCAGCAAGGCTTTACTGAGGGAATTATTGTTATTCCTGGAAAAATCCACCCAAGGAGGAGAGGGTACCCACCTTGAGTTGATTTGCATCACTTCTTGTGCTGCTATATTTTTATTTTCTGAATGGCAATCAAATCAAATGGTACAGATAGTTTTAAACAAGCTGGCTTTTTTTTTTTTTTAATCATGCTATTGCCTTACTAAAGACTTTATTGTAGTTGTTTTGAAACTGCATTGAAAGAAGCTTTGTGTTTGCTCTGATCTTTATAGGAGTAGGTACCTCTGGTAAGGCTCCAGCCATGGCTTGGGGCCCCACTGTGCTGGGGGCAGAAGAAAGCCTGAGCCCCTTCTCCCCCCAAAGACTCCTTGAAACAAACTTCTGCTCTCAGTAATCTTAGCAGTGGAGGCAACCTTCTGACTGTGCATGACTTCAAGTCAAAGGTTGGACTTGATGTCTTGGAGGTCTTTTCCATCTTCAATGATGCTATGAATCTATAGCAGTTTCGACCTTGGGATGAGCTGACCTGAGGGGGAAGCAGAGGCACAGGACAGATCTGTGCCAGATGTGTGGTCAGCTCTGGTAAAGGAGCGCTGCAGGTCTCCTGTGGCAGCACTCAAAGCACTGCAGCAAGGTTTGCTAGAGACTGCTGCTGCTGAGGCTGGAGCCTGAAATGATCATGCCCTTGTCCTGAGCCCAACCTTCACTTGGCTGAACTGTGCCAGTTTGCAATATCTGGCTTTTGAATTGGTCAGGTTACTGTTCTGTCATTGATTTGCCCCTCAGCCAGCCAAGAACTTTGAGCATCAATCTGTTTGGTTTATACACAAGTGATTCACTAGCCCAAGAAGAATAGAATGTGTTTTTCAGGTACATCCCAAGAGTGTTTCTGAAAAGCATCCTTATCCCTTTGCTCCTCTGGGTCCAGTTATGTTTTCCACACCACTGAGCTGAGAGGTACAACAGACCCTGTGCCCGTCCCTGTCACCCAGGCTGGGGTGCAGCACTAATGTGAAGCCATGGGGGCTCCTGCTCTCTCCTGCAATGCTGGATGTGAAATGTTGTACTGGTGACCTCTGAGAAAGGAGATCTGGAGCTAAAACAGGATTGGATGGGGCCAATGGCCTTGTAAATTATTTTCCCCTCTTCACAAGAATAAAGTTTGTAGAGGGATTCAGGCAGTCAATTTACATCTCTTGAAGGAAAGGAAATTGAAAACACTAAAGCAATTTATTGCCTTTTAAATTTGGGGATGAGGGGGAATGTAAGTAGTGCTAAAATTTAACTACCTGCAAAAGCAAATAAAGAAAACTGTAATATTTCACATAGTCATAATCCGCTATACTACAAGTGCATTTTCAATTTCATTGTGAAAAATATCAGTTACTACTGCTTTCTGCCTAAGAACTGGGCCATAAAGTAACACCCAATTGGTGGATTCAGTAGTGTTTCTGGTATTGTTTTTTATTTCTCTCTTACAATTTGCATAAAACATTTAGATGAGATTTTTTCCCACCCCCCATCTCATTGCAGTATTCCAAGTTCTCAGCACAATAAGTGTTTTGCCTGCAAGGCCTATATCTGATATTGGTTCACTTTGAATGTCTTTTCCTATTTAAATGTTAGTCCAGGAAACCATAGTAATTGTAATCAAAAGAGTATGCTCAGTATACAGCTTTTATGACTACAGGGTGACTTTCTTGGTCTGATTCAACTGATCTTAGAAAACAGGAGAGGTGATTCAGGAACTCTTCTAGGAAGAGTTCTTGCTCCTGGCAATATTTACTCCTAGGTAGATTAGAAAAAGTAAGAGCTGGCAACTGAGAAAAAGATGAAAAACAAATGGGCAAATATCTGCTCATTACATGAGGGCAAATCCACTGATGTTGATGTAGCAGAAACCTAAATTTCTCTCCTCTGCTTGGGAGAACATTTCAGAAGAGCCTTGGAGAAGATCATTGTATGAACAGAATATAGGAGATACAACTTGAGCTTCATGTGAGCCACAAATCCTTGCTGTTCATTTTTCCCTCCAGGAAAAATCATTCTCAGACGTAAAGCTTCAGTTGGCAAGCCCTGGAAGAGGCTGCCCAGGGAAGTGGTGGAGTCACTATCCCAGCAGTGCAGATGTGCAAATGTGCAGATGTGGTACTTGGGGACATGGTTTAGGGGTGGACTGGGCAGTGCTGGGTTAACAGCTGGACTCAAAGATCTTAGAAGTCTTTTTCAATCTAAAGAATTCTGTGATTCTGTAATTCCAGATGAATTGCTGACACCTTGTTTGTGTAGGCAGACTGATTGCCTGAGCTATTCTGAGACAGCTGCTGCTCCACAGGTATTCTGGAGTACTTTTGATGTTCAGATAAATCCAACTTCTTCTGAGATAAAGTGAACTTTTCCCTGGCGTCATTACTTAGAGAATGGCTTTGTTTATATCTTAGAACAGGTTCCCTGAGGCAGCTCTGGGGATAGTAGGCTCTTTCCTCTGCCTGGAGAGCTGAGAGTTTGTTCATGTAAGAAATTGCTACCAGCTACATCTGGGCTGGCCAACAACCCCTGTGTGGCTCCATGATCCCCACACCAACACCAATAGCATAATATATGTACCCTTTCCTGAGAATCTGCATTGGCTTTCCACTCTCCCAGTCTGCTCCAGATGGGATCTCAATGCCTCTGTTTATCCTGACCCTTGCAATGGAACACAAAGGGCTAAATTTGGCCGTTGCTTAATCTCAGCCAAGAGAGAAAGCTTTGTAACAGTTGACATTTGCCTGACCATCTTCACATCTTTTTGTTCCAGCTCCACATGCCTCCAAGTTTCTCATTTTTACTAGACATTTATAAATACCTGTTTAGGTTATGCAGATGAGATTGATTATTATGGCTCTGGAGTTCCTGCTGGCTTTCTGGGTGCTTTATGCTAAACCTACTGAGTCTTAGTACTGAGGGGAATCAAATGTATTTTCCCTTTTAGAAATGCTCCAGTTGCTCTCTGAAGCTGTCAATCTAAATTTGAGCAGAGGTATTGCACTGACCCAAGCATATCTGCAGAGATTTTGGATGCATGTTCATGACACAGTTCTGTGCATAGGAGGTTTTAGCTCCAGGGCCATACAAAGGATAATTTAGAGGATGGAGTTTTTCCCTTGTACAAATTCATTCATATTCACTTCAAAGGCTGAAGGGAGCTTCAAACTAAGGTGTGCTCCATGCAGACTGTGCTCACAGGGGTGAGTTTTACCCACTGTGACAGTGTGTACGTAGCCTTGCTCAGATGATAACAGAAAATGACTGTGTAGAGGGCTGTGTTTCTCCAGAGATGTACTAAATGCTGCTGCTCCAAGGACATGTGAATCCTTTTAGCCCACTGCAGGATAAAACCTTCAATATTTAAGACTCACTGTGGTGCTTCAAACTCCTAAATGTAACAGGCTCTGCTGCTGTAAAGTGATGCAGCTCCACTGACATCAACCCTTTCCCTGGGGCTGGAGCTCAGGGGATTGGAGCAGGACTGTGCTGATTTTCATAAGGATCTGGCTGTACATACCTACAAACCAGACTTCCTCCATCCCTTATAGATGTGCCTAGTTAGGATAAAGCTTACCCTGAAATCAAACCTATATTTGGAAATACTGAGACTATAGCTCGCTCATCATCACTGTAATTAGGGTTTCAGCTGCTCTCCTTTGCTGCAGGGCCTTTGGGGCATTATGGCTGACTAGTGATATGAAAAGCAGGCTGACTGTTATTAGCTATAAACATTTTAGCACAACTGAAAAACCCCCCAAAATATTAATCTGTGGCATAGCATTAAACATGCACACAACTCACAACAATTAGCAATAATTCATCATTCTGTGCTTTATTTAATTTTAAAGTGGCCAAACTGTTGGACAAAACACTACCAGCACATGTACTGTGGATTTTTTTGCTGCAATAGCTGTCTTGTGCTCTAAGCAGCAGCACCTCTTCCTCTCCCCAGAGCAGCCTAGGATGCTTGGTAAGAGCAAACCTCATGTCTGTATATGAATTTGGGGAAGGAAATGCCTACCTGAAATAAAATCTTGTATTAGGAGAAAACTTTCACTGTAGATGTAGCCTGATGATGTGACCAGCTCCGTACCCCATCCAGGGTGGGCCTTCTGAAGATGACAGCAGCATCTCTCTTGCTTGCAGAAGCTGGCCCTGGAATTGAAGTGAGCATTGTCCTCTCCCTTGGCTGACAGGGATTCCCTGGAATTGAGGTAGGGAGAAATCAGGGCTGGTGGTGTTGTCTTGAGATACATCACTTTAGATGAATCTTGCTGTCATCAGATCATGATGCTGTCTTGAGATAAATCGCTTTAAGTGATACTGGTTTGCAATTTTGTTTCTAGTCAGAAAATGTCTTTTTTTTTCCCAATACTAAACCTTAATGTTATTGAAATATTTTTCTGTTAAAAAACCTTTACTAAGCATTCCTTTTTCTTTCCTAACCTGAAATATCAGTGTTTTTAAAGTGTTATTTTAAAACATGAACATTTTGAAAACAACCCTTTATTTTTGAGCCTATTTGTTTACTTCAAATTTGTTTAGAATGAACTTAAATTGTTTCCTGGCTATGATGAGCTGGAGGAGTGTAGTGATACTTTATATGGTGTGGTTATGGACTGTCTGGGACTTGATTGAAGATGTGAATCCTGGATTACAGATCTTGTTGCAGCTTTGAAGGAGAGTCCAGCCTGAGCAGTGGTTTCCTCTGGCTTTTGAGAACTTCATTATCTGGGACTAGAGTCTATACAGATTTCTGGCAATGAGAAAGGTCTGTACAGTTTGAAAGGTTTCCTGTAAACTAGAAGACTGTCTAGCCTGTGGGCTTGGTTTGGATGCAGCCTTACCCCAATAAGTATTTATTGGCTCTAATATTTAGACCAGCTGAAGAAGGTCTGTTCCAGTTCAGAAATACTGTTTTAACCTAGGCAAAAGATAGAATAATTCAGGAAAGAGGGGACTTTCTTTCCCCCTACGCCCCTCTTCAATCTGAGAATTTTATTAGCATCAAGTTATCTATGAATTTTTTATTTAAACTAGCCTGGCTTCTCTGGCTCTGAGAATCCCATGACCTTATTTTCCCTGTGTTTTTTTGATACCCAATGCATCTTTTCTCTCTACCCAACAACAGTTCGGTCTTCAGCAATGCTGTGCACTTTCGTTACAGGCTCTCACACCAGGAATGAAGTGGGGTCTGATGTCTAGCCAGCTACTTTCCCTCGTTACAGGAGCCTGGCACCTGGAGCCTCTCAGTCATCTTCTGGGCCTGTATTACAGCCCCAAAATTGGCAGATGTCAGAACACTGCATGAGTAGCTTTGAGGGCCACTGTAAAAATATAGGGGCTTCTCTCTTGGAGAGGTGACTGGCACAGGGACAACCCAGGACTTCTGATGACATCAGGTCAGGACAGACAGCATTTTGTGAGCCGGAAGGATTAACAGGAGATTGCTGCTTCTTCTCCTTTGCCTTTACTGCTATCATGATTTATATATTTGAAAGTAGGGGTGATTAATAATCCACAAACCCTCAGCCTGCAAGGAGAGCTCAGCACTTAACATATCAGAGTGAGCTACGATGCAAACAGTAAGAAATGATTAACAAGACTAACATTCACCCTCCTCCCCGAATAACTCAAGAGCAGCATTGATGGTTCCTTGCACTTCCTGGCTCTCAGCAGTGGAGCAAGGGCTACCAAATGGCTTCTGCAGCAAAAGGTTGGAGCTGAAAGTCAGGTCACTGCAGGCACTATGGTGATGAGTCCAGCACAATCATCTGGAAAGATAAATATAGTTATCATGCCATTCCTGGAGCTGGATATAAATGTCTCCACTCCATATGCATTATTACTCTCAAGATTAGGAAAAACTGGCCTATGAGGTCCTCACTGACTTAAGGAGTCAGAGTACAGGAAGAGCTGATGGAATTCACCTGCTGTTTATCAGCTTGGACCCCAACACTTTCCCTGCTCAGCACTGGGATAAGCATAGAGAGGCAACAGTGTGGCCAAAGAAGAGGGAAACAAAACCAGGAAAGTAAGTTGGAGGGAATTTGTCTCTGGGGTAATGGCCCACTCAATGCTGAATTGCATTGGTTCCCCATATCTCTTGACTTCATACAAACTGATCACTACCAGCTTTGTTCTGTGGTTTCTAGTGAAAAAGAAAGGATCTACTTAATTCAGAACACACTTTCGAGGTCAGAAAGTGTATTTCTTGCTCCTGTTTTTTTCAGTGCCAGCAGAGGGGGCAGATTTGGTTTCTTAAATACAAAGACAAGGGGTCCTGTCTCTGTGCTGATACAAAAGAGGTGAAGGGAAGTCCCAGTAACCAAGCAAAAAAGGTACAGAAGTAAAATCAAATGGAGCAGTGGGCAGCTCAGCTATCCCTTTTTCATGTGATGGAATTAAACATGAGAAGGTAATTTGCATCCTTATATGAGAAAAGAATAATGTTACGGTAGCAAAGTGGGTAGACTAGAACACTGGTAAGGGTTATCTGTGACCTACTTACTTCATAATGGTACAAACAACCCTTTTAAACAAGATACAATGGCAAAGCAGGGCCTCAGAGGAGGTTCTGAAACCCCTCTCTTTTCACCAGTGTAGGAACTGGAAATGTTCAGCACCTTGCCAGCTGTCCCTGCAGTGCTCACACTGACAGTGTGTTCAGTCCACCTGTGTGTGCCTTGCACAGGAGGACAAAGGACTGCCCAAAGCAATATTCTTTTTTATTTTAACCAAATGTGTAACATACCCAAGTACTGGCAGGTTTTTTTCTGGTGTATTCTTTTTTGATCCTTAAGAGGAAGAAGGATTTAATTTTCAAAGGGAGACACTGCTTAGCAGAAAAAGAAAAATTCCCATTAAGATTATTCCAGGAGACACCACATTTTGCAGAGATGATTCACTTCCTTGGCAGCAGCTTCTCCCCTAACCCCAACCCTGCTACGCTCCCCCAAAGCACCCACCAGCACACTCAGCTGTGAACCTTAAGAATCCTCTTAAATTTGGCTCAAAACATCCTCTGACACTGCTTTTTACAACAAACTGGACTTCCACTGGAGTTAAACATTTTGAGAAAAGTCCCTACTTTGTCCTTTACTCCCTCCCTTAAGTCAGATAACTGGAAATAACACTTTATTTAGAAATACTGAAAGGATGTCATGGGAATTTTATTTCCCAGATGGACTGCCTGTTCCCTCATGCACCACCAACAGCTGTCTCCTTGCCCTGGAGAATATTTTCTAGTGTGTGATGGGGATGTAAGATGACAGGGGATGTGGCATCTGGAGAAACTTGGAGTACAGGAACTTTATTCCAAGGGAGTTCCATGGTACTACTTCAGCAGCAATATTTAACTTTTCACTTTTTCTCTTCCAAAATAAGCTTCATGTTTTGGGTTTTTTTTTTGGTTTTTGGTTTTTTTTTTCACTGTAAAGCAGCCTAGTCTGGTATCAAATGTGCTGTATAGATATTTGCTATGGCATGACACCAAAGCTGAGCAGAGAAGGCAATTACCTATCTATGAACCATTGAGCTACACCACAGTTTTTGGGAGAGGAGAGTCTGGAGTGCAGGTGAGACAGACAGGAGTTATAAATGAGGGAGAGGTGCATCATTCCCATTTTGTTCCTTAGGATGGTTTCACTGAGCCTCTTGCCTCTGATCAAGCTCCTTCCTACCATTCTTTTAGCTGTATTTTTGCTTTATTTGTGGTACATCAGAGAAACAGCATCCTTTCTGCAAGGTTATATGGGTCATGTTGCAAACACTCTTATTGAGACTCATGATAGAGGTCACCAGGAAGCCTTTCTTTGGCTCCACAATTACATATCACTTAGTACCATATGATGGTCTAGACCTTCCATAAAACGCCTAACGAAAAGGCCAGACCAAGCTGTGGCCAGCACTGGAATAAATGCCCCTTAAGATGATGATGATGAGAAGAGGACAGAATGTCCTGCTATCCCTCAGCACCCTCCTCCTGCTTCACCCAGAAGGCACAGGGAGTTTCATTCTATGACAATGATTGCTTTGAAGAAGTTGTAAAGAGAATAGGACTGGTGCATGAAGCTCTGCTGTCATGAGGTGAATAAGGACAGACAAGGGAATCTCCTGTAGCTTAACAGGAGAGTTGCTTGAGAGATGCTTGTTCTTGATCCTGCTTTCTGCAGCAAAGACAATGCCAGTACATGAAACCTACTGGCTCTTGAAATTAAACACCATGAATGGGATTTTATAGTTACCAGATGAGGCACTTCAGAAAATGAGGTAGTTGGAAAAAAGATTAGTGTGAGGAAGGAGCTGGCAAAGAATGAGGGGCATCCAGTTGCTTGGACACATCCAGACTGCTTGCTGGCCTTTGGTGGGTAAGGCAGGCCATCCAAAAGGCAGACTGCTCAGGGTACAGCTGGACAGCATCACCCAGTGGTGCAGTGGGGACTGAGAAACTCTCTGCTGCACTGTGAGGTGAAGCACCATTTGGAATTAGCAACTGGGGCTGCCAGATTATACCACGGAGGGAGATTATACCACTGTATCAACTGACTGTTGAGACCGAGGTGATACCACATTATACCACTGTATCAACACTAACAAAAGGTGCTGTGAGGTTCCTTTATGTTTTCTTCCTGTGGTACAATATACAGTGTCTTAGATTTGTACCAAGACATTGAGAAGCTTTAGGTGGCACATCGCATCCAAGATCTGGAGACCCTCTTGCCTGATGCTTCTAGCACAGCATTGCATACAGCTGCAGGAAACCTGCCAGTGTGCTAGGTGCTTTTAGTCTTGTGTCCTATCCTAAAACCAAACAGCAAAGGGGCAGCACTGCTCTTCCAGGATCAGAAAAGCTTCCTGTGGAGGAGCTGGTTACAAGCTCTGATGCACCATCAGAGGGTAGGTCTGGGGTATGTTAGTGGCTGAGTTCACTAGGGTAAATCTCATCTAGCCCCAGTGTTATGTGGTGCAAAATAGTCTAGCACCTGGCCAGCAGATCCATAGAAAGGAAATATTTCAATCAGTCAGCTCTGTTTGCTTATTCCTCTTTCCTGTTTCATTTTTACCTTCCCTATTCCTCTTGATTCTCTGCCACCTCCTCTCTGATCTGACTGCTTGCATTATAAGGTTGAAGGGCAGTGCCAAGCGAGTACATTAATCTCATCCATTTTCATGAATATCAATTACAATTTGGATGCCAGACTTTTCCTATTTTCAGCAGGGCTGAGACCCAATTCTTTATACAGACCCTGTCTTGAGTAAACCCTGGGGGTGTTTTCCCAAAGTTGAGCCTTCCACCTCTTCTTCCCACTCCCTCCCACCATGCTGATAGCCCTTTGCTTTTTTCTTGTAGTATCTATACATACAATGGTTATCAGAAAAAGCCATTCCCCTTTCTGCCCTTGAAAGGCAATATCCACACAGGCTCTCAGGCAGAATTTGGAGTGCAGAATCTCTGCTGTTCAATTACCATGGAGCTTATCTCTTTCATGTGTGACTAGATATTGCCTTTTTTTTTTTCCTCCAGCAAGACTGAAATTTAAAAGGACTGAAAAATTTCTAGTGTTTGAGATGGAGGGAAACATCTGGTGCTGAAATGAGTGGTGTTTATGGAATACTGGGAAATAGGACCATTTCTGAAGGACTAAATGTCTCTTATTTTGTGGTCTCTGTTGCACTGTTGGTTAGCTGATCAGATCATCGTGACAACAATAAGGTCAAAAACATATAGCAAACTTTGCAGCTATCTTTTTCTACACATGAAACCATCTTTTGCTTTCATAGAGTCCATTTTACCCATGGTACAATAAGCTCTGACTGCATGGCAGCAAAGTAAGGCCAGAGAAAGCTGGCTGCAACTCCAAGGTATTCTTTATTTGAATTACAAAAATGCCAGTGAACTTTACTTACGGGTTAGCATTCCACTTTGCTGGCTGCTCTGCAGAAATCAAGCAAAAAAGCAAATCCACCCGAAAGGGAATTTGGTTTAAGCTGTGATTCCCACAGTTTTTTGCTCAGGTCCCAGTGCCAGAGGAGGACCCTGATTACTGAAGGCAGAAACTCTCCCTGCCACATCCAAGGATGAGACCAGGGGCTCAAGGCTTCTCTGGTGACCAGACAGCAAACCAGCAGGGCTCGCATGTTCCCTGCTGTGGGTGCTCCTTGCTGGTGAACCACAGGATAAGGGATTGATACAAGTGATGGTCACAGCTGTGCATCCAGACACTCTGATCACATCCTTTCATAGTGTTTTCTAGATAAACTCCTAAAATGGTGAGAGCTGGAGAGTGTCTGTGGTATGCTCATGGGCCAGGCAACTGGAGAAGTGGGAAATGTATGATCTAAGATACATCTATTAATTTTGGGTCGAGATACAGCAGTCTACCATGAAGTTTTATAGCTATAGATAGTAACAGGAGCAGTGACCTTTAATTATAGTGAGATAATGGGTACTGCTCTAACACAGAAACAGCTAAAAATAAAGGCCAGTATAAAAATACAAAGTATCTCAGAATGTGATCACATTTTCCACTAATGGAAAACATAGCTCAACTCACATCACTGAAAAATGTTTTCTTTTACAGATACTAAGGTTACATTTAGATTCTGAATTGGTATGGTTTCATTCAAAATATCATATCAGACTGGCAAATTTAGAGCGCTCAGAAAACCGAGTGGATATTCCCACATTGATTTAAGCTGGAGTTATTAAATTTTGGTTGAGTTTGATTTGATTTAGTTCAAGTTTAAAGTAAATTAAAACCCCCAATGTAAAATTAAATTTGCCACCTGTAAATTAATACAAGAGATGTTTTCCAATGCTTTTACTTTAGCAAGTTATCTGGTGCTGGATATGTGGAGGGTGAAATGATGCTGAGGACCTGATATCCATGCTGTGTGTGTTTCTGGGGGGATGTTTCAGATTAATTTGGTCCTGAGGACTGAGTGCCTGTTAAGGGCAGGGGCATTATTGCAGCTCATCTGATGGTTTTGTTTCACCCAAGAGGAATCCATAGCATGTGCTCCCAGACCTCCCAGACCACTCCATGGGCATCACCCAAAGCACAATGGGACTGGTCAGGATGGTTGGTTTGAAAGGACATGTCTGACATGGACTAAGATGTGGGTGCTGTTGCCTCCTGGCTAACTAAGTGGCCTTTGATGGGTCTGTGTGTTGGAAGGGTCTGTGGGAGCTCCTGGTACCTCATTGGACCCCCAGTCTGTGAAATGTGCTGGGACTCCCATAGGAACAGGCTTTGAAATACCTGGGAGCTCCCCAGGTATTTCAGAGCAGCCAGTTCCATTTCTTTCCTTGAGGAGAAACTTTTCAAAGTTTCTGATATTTCTTCTGTGTATTGAAATTTGCTTTCCAAATTTGCCAATCTGTAGCTAAAACTGCTACTAATGCACAGAACTTAGCTTCGTTTTTTTCTCAAAGTTAAACTGGCCTGTTGGAATTAAACTCACAGAATCACAGACTATTCTGAGTTGGAAGGGACCCACAAGGGTCATCGAGTCCAACTCTTAAGTCAGTGGCCCACACAGGGGATTCAACCCACGATCTTGGCATTATGACAACCAAGTTTTAACCAACTGAGCTAATCTCAGGTTTCAAGATAGGAAGGGGCTGCTTACAATCCAAACTGTCTCAGAATAATACAGCCTGTAAAAGACATGGTTCTCAACTTAGAAATGCACTTTTCCCTATAACAGAAATGTGGGTATCTAGTTTTTTGTTATGTGTCAGAAACAAGGAAAAATTCCCACTTCCCAGGTTTTGCTGACAAACTTTCTGCACCTGTTTAGTTAAAGTGATTTGTGAACTGTCTTGAGGTGCTCCAGCAAATGCAAGCTGTGAATAGCAGCTCTATTAATATGCAAGTCAGGACTGCCATTATGGTACAAATTATAGGGAGAGCTGAAAAAAGTTTAAAGAGCTGACTTGTGAGCATTGAGAAACAATCAGAGCCCACCCCTGCCCCAGCACATATCCTTCCACAATAGGATCTTCCCTATATCTGTTGACAAACTTTGGCTAATGTTTCTGCTCGCTAAAAGGTTTTCTGCCAATACAGCAACATATTGCAGATAAAACCTAATGAGCTGAGTTTAACAAAAAAAGGCCATGTGGCTTCCTTGCAGTGATGCCCATCTGTCGACTTAGTGAAGCAGCAGTGTGCTGCAGCTGTACTCCCTTGCTTTTTATCAAATCAAAATAAAGCTGTGCACCCCAGAGTCAGGTATGATAAACAGGCCAGCAAATTGCCTTACATGGGTATCATACAGCTCCTTATCTGTCTCACTTTTCAGAGCAGCATAACCAGATGGCTCCTAACGGTGGGTGAAATTTTCTCCGTTATGTTTTTGGCATTGAGCTGGAGGGATGTAGTCCAGAAGTCCACCATCTAAACAACAGATATTTAAATTGGACTGGGACTGAGATTACAGCCTGCAAACAGAACTTTTGAAATTGAAGCAGATTTCATTAATAGCAAACAAAATGCCTATTTAGAGTGGGTCTGGTGGAACAAAAAGGACACAAAACAATAAAAAAAAAAAGAGTCTTTGTGAGCAGTCTCACAGAACAATGAGAGGATTGGCCTTCCTCCAACCTCCCTCCCAGCTGGTGCAAAGACTGGTGCAAGGCAACTGCCCTTTCCACATCTCCCTTATTTATCATGGGGCAATGGGAATAGGGAAGAGTTCTCTGGCTATTGATGGGTGGCTGCAGGCACCATGTCCCACCAGTCCTCTCTGCCAAGGGTACAGGGACCATCATTGCTGCTGCAACTGGAAGTAGGGTCATTAAGAGAGCTTGGGGATATGGAGCATCTGTCTTTGATAGAAATCCCTGCTGAGAGCAGGATGTCACAGGCCAAAGGCTTCAGTTTCTTTGTTCATCTTTTTCCTAGTACATTTGTCAGACCAATCCAAAGTTTAAGAGGAGTTTTCTATTCCTTTAACTGGCTACTAAACAAGTATAGGTGCTTTTGTCTCAGCTGTGGTTTGACACAGTTCCAGGTTTGGGGAGCAATCTAGAGTCAGGGGAGAGGCAGATCTTGCTTGGAAATCTGGGAATGGAGACTTTGTCCTGCTTTTGTATGTGAGTTTTAAGTTCACTTTGTTTAAGTCTCAAAGCCAAACGTGAAATCCTTTATTTGCTGCCAATATGTATGTGAGCCCCTTCTATTGCTGGGAACATGCAGCAGATTTGCATATGGTTTTGCTGTCACCAAGAGAAATCTATGAAACAGAGCAGATTAGATTGTTTAAAAATGTGCCTACTGATGAATTTCTTCAGCACATTTTGCTTTTGTGGATTCAGACTTATCTGAACACTTGTGTTGTAAGCACATGTGTGTGCTGGTGTCTGCTTTGTGAGCTGTCACCCCCACAGCTGTACTAACAGTTCAAAGGCTACACCTGGAGCTTCTCAGTTGTCTGCACTTTGATTAAACAGAAAATAAAAATGTCTTATATAGAAAAGCAACCGAATAGGGACAGAATTGACACCTCTTGTCCCTGGGTCATTGAAAATTACATGAATCCACCACACTTCAAAACAGCAGATTATTTGCATTTGCATGTAGGTAGATGGCTCATTTTAGGCCCCAGATATCTGGAAAAGCTGTCCTCTTTTGCCCCAGTGCACTCTCTATGTGCCTTGGGAAAAGATACCTCTGCTGAACATGAACAAAACAATGTGAAAGAAACTGTAGAGATGTTGGAGATTGGTACTGAGAGAAAACCCAGAGATACCTAATTCTTGTGCATGAGACATTTCATGACTGTGATTCCTGTAAATTGTGGTTGTTCCTGGTTTTGTGGATCAGGTGATGAAGGGTCTATCCACATGACATCGTTGAGGCAGGACAATCATATGTCCAATGTCAGAGCCAGGTGGCCCCAATTCCCCTTCTTCCTCTTCATTGTGTTGTGGCTGTATCCTGTGGATATAAGAAAAAATGAGAGGTTGCTTGTCTTGGAAATGGTGTCAGAGCTAACATGGAATATGCTGAGTTATGTACAGTGCTGTGGCATCTAAATGTAGACAAATAGAGTTTTCTTATTTTGGAAGTGGTGAAAAATGACATGTTGAACTAGTTTTGCTTGAGCAGGACTGTTCAGTGATGGGCAAAATTTGCTGGAAAGTATTCTGATAAATTAATTCCCTGGGAGCTCCACATGCCCATTGCATCTGCTGTCACCTGATTTGCAGAAGAAGCCCTCAGCTTAGGGCAAGAGGCTGAGGCAACTCCCTGTGACCAGAGCAATTTATTGTTATCTCCTCACCATTTCAAATTCTGTCCCATTTGTTATGTTCTTAAGGTTACACCTTTTCAGCTCTCACATTTCCCCACGAGCAGTAAGATGTATGCAAATCCTCCCTAAACAGAAAGGGGAACATTGTAGAAATCCAGCCCTTTTCCAGATGCTACAATTTGCCTCAAAGTGTCTTGTACAAATTGAATTTCTTTCTGGTATTTTATTCATGGCTGCAGTTTCTTCCTTTGAGCCAAGCTGTAGATGAGAGGAAGAATGAACAAGATGGTTGAGTTAAATATAGCACTGGGGCTGAAGCATAACAGACTGTCCAGGGCTCCAGTCATAAAAGAAGAAAGAAATTACTTCAGAGAGGATTAGGCACTTTCTTGCTATAGAAGTTGTACATGATGTCAAAGAGTGGATAGTACTGAACAGCATGCTAGGAAAAGGAAAATCCTGGGATGCTGACCCAGAAAATTTTCACACCGCTCAATGGTGAGCTCAAAATGGAAGAGGAGTTTCACAACTCTTTTTCCTGAATGGGTGACAGCTGTGACAAAACCATACGATGGAGTTACAACTCCAGCTTCATCCTGAGTGTGTGTCTGTGTGCATGCCTGTGGGGAAGGGAAAGTCATGTCTTTGTAGAGCTACAGTGATGTCCTAGAGCGAGCAAGATACAAGGTGAGCACACCTGTGTGCTACACTAAGGCAAGAAACTTGGTGAGGTCTCCTCCCACCATGTAAATCTCTGCTCAGACTTCCTGGTTTAATTTTCTCATGCCAGGTCTATGCCTTCTAATATTAGGAGGCATGGGGAAATTACACCAAGAATTATATATGTAATCCTCAGATGGAGATGTATTTAGATGCTGTTCCTGAGCCCCTGTGGAGGCAGAGGTCTGTAGAGTGGCTGTGGCAGCCTCAGGTTCTGCAGTTCTTGATCTCTGTGTACGGCTCCAGGACCTGACCAGCAGCTCCTTAGCAGTGCTGGTGATATTAAACCTTTCAAATACAAAAATCAAAGCTGGCCTGCACCCAGACAAGGTGCTTCTTGCGTCTTCCAGGGCAAAGGGAGAGATAGGCAGAGGAGGCAGAAGAGGAAAAAACACCATGTCATCTTCTACTTCTGGGTTTGAGAGCTGGCAGTGGAAGGCATGGGAGCTGTGTCTCTTGGTGCTACATCTTCTTTCCCTGAGCATCCCCTCCCCTGCTGCAGTGGCAGGCACCACTGGCACAGAGTGTGGAACCACTGCAGCTCTGCAAACACCTGTTCTTGTACAGGTGATTTATCTCCTGAAATTGTGAGTTGCATGGTTTGTGCGAGTAGAAAAATATCCAAAGCAGTGGCTGCATTGCCTGTGCTGGGAGCTGTGTGGCCAGGAGGGGCAGGATGTGATGAGGGCAGGAGGTGCTTGGGATTGCTGTGTTAGCTGTGCAGGAGATGATCTGCCACAGCAGCCAGCTGCGAGAAAACAGCGGAAATCATTTCCAAACCCTTGCAAATGAAGCCAGTCCTGGGTTTCGGAGAGGGGAGGGGAACTCTGTCCTCTTGTTTGGTGAAAGGAAGGGTGTGGGCTGAAGCAGGAGGGGAGTGACTTCTCTCTTTTCCTATGTGAAAAGCTTTACTTTGTTTTTTGGTATCACTATTAAATTGTACTGTGATGAATGCATGAGAGTCCCTGTGGTGAAAATCAAACTGTCCCCTCCCCACTGTGCTGATTGGTGCTGTGTAAAGACCTGTGGAATTTTCTATTGCAGAGACATACCTGGAATTGAGTAGCTACAGAGCAGAAAATGTCAGACCAGCAAGGAACCTGCTCATTCTGCTGCCTTCCCCTCTCTCTACAAGAATGTAAGTGCCCCTCTGTGAAAAGAGAATTTATAGAAAATTGGACATAGAGAGCAAAACTGTCCACCTGCTATCAGCTGGTTATTAAACTAACCTCATAATAGTGATGATTAGCAAAACGTTTAATTGAAATACACTCAATACTTTTCTCTGAAAAGAAATTGCCACAGTGAAATGCTACTTACTCTGAACAAATAGCAAAATCATCATAAAACCTTATGAACAATTTAACCCACACTACCATTAACTCCCAGAAAACATTTCTCCTTCAATATCCATCTTGTATATAGAGAAAGAAATGCTGGACATCAGTTTAATTTCAATTTGTATGTCTGCAGATCTACACAAAAGCCATTTGTGCACTAAGTTTTGTGCCTTTTATTAAGAATGACGTACTAAAAAAGAATGTGATTCACATTTAGTGACCTTGAGCATTAGAAATGGCTGAAGAATTGATTTTTTTGGTTTGCTGACTGAACTAGGAACGTATGAGGAAAATGTTTGTGGGTTGATACCCCCAACTTTTGTCATCTTCCCACAGAAGCGTAAAATAAAAAAGATTGCATTGGCTTAAGCATTTCTTTGACATATATTGTTCTGAAAATGGGAAAATGAATGGCATAACATGCTTTTACCAGAACAAAAACACCATGTCATCTCCTGCTTCTGGGTATGAGTAAGGTCTGATCCCCTGCTCACTTCACTCCTGAACCTCTTATGTTGGTGCAAACCAGCAGTGCCTTGAAACAAAACAAGATACTAATGTATAATGCAATAAAGAGACCAGTAATTGCTTGTACTTGTGTGATTCACCTGAATTTTACCAAGGAACAGAAGTGCCAGCAACAACACCTTTGCCTGAATTTTCAGTAGCAAAAGCTTTGACAAAAATGGGAATTGCACCTATAATACCATTTTTGCAGATTGTTCCAGTTTTTATTTTAGAAAAAAATACAGAAAAGGGTGGTTTTCAGCTACTAAAACCTAAGCTTTTCTGATTTAAAATGATAATAATGATCAATTTTTGATTTTTTTTCAGTGCAACTTCAAAAATGCTCAAACTTTTTTAAACCTAGAAAAGAAATTGGCTTGATTTGCTCGCAGGAATTTCTGCAAACCAAGTCAAATCTTAAATGCACTGTGAGCAGAGGGCACAGCTTCTCGTGGGTTTGTACTCATGGAATTCAGCACAAGGCTTTTAATCACTTTCAGCTTAGAAAGGGCGATCCAACTGTACATGAAGCTTTTGTGCTGCTCTCACATGAGCTGGAACATTTCATAACACTTTCTGGTCTATTTTCCAGTCCTGTAAAAAGTAAATAAACTCTTTGATGTTACCAGCTGAAAGCTTAATCGTTCATATAATGATTCTTTGTTAAGCTACCTCTTTGCTCGTTGCCTGTGAAGAGTTTTGCCTTTGCCTCAGTTCAAGCTGTTCTCTGAAAGGCCATTACGTGATACAATTTGGTGATACATTTTAAGAGATTTTTCATAAAAGACTTTGGGAGCTTTGAATCTTGAAAGAGAAGGTGTTGCAAACGAGTGACTTGAAATCCAAGAGAGATGACCTTGAGAGCTTCACAGAAGTGAAGCTGCTCTGTTTTAAGAGCTCTCTACCTCTTTTAACTGCTTTTGTGTACTGACCATTCTGGTAGTTTTGGGAAGGTGGGTGCTATTGATTGGAGATGCATAAATAGAGAATTTTTTTTTTATTTTTGCAAGAGCAAACCACTGAAAAGGGGAAGTCCTGTTTGCTGCTCTCTCACACAGTCCAACATATTCCTGGCTGTCTCTAACCTGGGCCCTGTCCAGTTTCTGAACCTTGATTCTTCTCCCCCAGACCCTAAAAGCAGCTCTTCCTTGCTTAGAGGCAAGACACAAACTCTTCATGTTTATTTTCCCCCTGCAGAGCAGAGAAAGCATAGCTTCCCAGATCTAATTTACAAGGACTACCTGTTCTACCATGTTTTTCCAGTAACAGTAACTTTGCCTATTTGACTCTTTCCAACAACTGAGTTTCTTTCTGTTCAGTTTTCCTTATTCCCCAAAGCTGCTTCTCCAGCTGTGTTTGTTTAGCCACATTAATACAGCTTTAGCACAGAAGTGGCCATTGTATGAGATTACTAATGCTGTTCCATTTGCATGGAGAATCTCCTTTCATTTCAAACTCTTAGGTCCAATTTTCTACTGCCTCTTTGTTTATTTATTATGTAGAAAGCTACAGTGTTCAGCTGTGGCCAATTCCCTACCTTTTGCCCCCACCCTTCCTAATTGTTTAAAGCTGTATGATTCTTCCCACTGCTCTTGAATGTGTTCTCCTGTGTTTGCACTTCCTTTTGTTAGTGCTGGAGCATGAAGGAACACAATGAAACACTAAATAATAAGAGGTCAAGGAGTCAGTCAATGAAATTGATAGGAAGTAAACAAAGAAAATCAGTAGAAACCAGCGCAAAAGGATCAGAGGCTGGGAATTGACAGAGAACTTTGAGGCATTAGGGGAGTGTGGCCTTGCAACACTTCCATCAGGCTTAATGAGTTTAGGGAAAGAGTTTGATCAATTTATGTGCAATTTTGCATGTGATGAATTTTATTTGTGATAGCAGGAGTGAGTCTTAGCAACCTAGAAGGTCTCTTCCAGCCCTAACAGTCAGGGACAGTTTTTCCTTAAGAAGGAAACAACCAGTTTCCTGTCTGACCCACTCACGCTTGCTTTCATTTGCCTCACTTATTAAAAACATCTATTTTCATGCTGTGGGAGAAGGGGTTCAGCAGGGTGGGTGAGCGTGTCCCTTTTGTGGAAGCAGCTTGGGGCAGTGGGAGGTGACTGCTTGGTGAAACGGTCTGTGGAGCTGCTTGAGGTACCAAGGGATTCCTGTTCTGGTGGTGCCTGCCAGAAAAGACTGGCTAGTCTGGAATAAAAGTCTTTGAAATAGAAGTCTGAGTGGGCAGGTTGAGTTACACCTTTCAGGTTCAGGATCTGTGTTGAACAATACACAGGCTGATAATGAAAATAAGCCATTCCCTCCAGGTTAGTCTTTGCAAGCAAACACGCAGCTTGATTTGTTAACAGCAAGCAGTGCCTAAGGGAGTGCACAGCAGTTTAGTTCTCTAAAGGGAATGAAGAGCAGGATTGAGGGCAGGATATTTATCATCTAGGTTAGATGTAGAGCATCATGAGTGAAAAGGCAATAAATGCCAAGGGGTTAGGAAATTCTGTGTTTCAGCTGCCTGAGGTGCATCAAATGAAGGCCTGTTAGCACTTGAACCCTCTGAATGCAACCACATCTCTGGCTGTTGGGAGAGCTGAGCCAATTCCTTGGTGTTGCCACAGAGTTTGTGCCTCTTTCCCACTTTCTGGTGTTCTTGCCTGTGTTCCTGTCCTTTGGCCTCATGCTGTGGCATAGGAAACTTCACTGCTTTTGTCCCCCAGACTTGATATCTGCCTGCTTAGTGCATGGAATCAGCTTGAAAGAGGTTGGGGATCAATATAAGGGCCAACGCCAAGAAAGGGGACAGGAGTGTACAGACCTAATTGAAACGAGGTGCAGAGCAGGGCTGTCTGGTTTTGCATTCAGCCAGTTGCTGGATCAGCTCAGCCTGTGTGGTTGTGCTGACTGTGCCCTTAGCCCATTTGCAGTAACTGCACCTCTGGTTCGTGGGGAGCATGCTGGGGCGGGAGCTGAGCTGGCACAGGGTGCCAGATGTCCCTGGCACTGACCAGCCTTACCTTTCATTCTGAGTGCTAAAAGCATTTCAGCTGAAGAAGAAAAGAAACTGGTGAAGCAAGACAAAGATGTAATCCTTTGTGAAAGATAAACCCTGCCATCTCATAGAAAACCCATGGCATCACATGCTCTAGCAGAGACTTCAAGTTGGCCTAATTTAATCAAATATTCATGTTGTGGTTTTTCCAACTCCTACTGTGATGGCAGCTGACATCGATCACCAAAAGCCTTTGACAGAGATAATTGTCCGTGTTGAATTTTGCTTCTATTTCAACATCCGCTTTAGCAGCATCTTTTCACACCTTCAGAGATCTGCACATTTACTCCCATTACTTGATTTCAGGAGCCTTCAGCTGCTGGAGTTCTGGTGTGTCACATGTTGATTTGGAAACAGAGCACATCCCCACGGAGCCAGTGTGAGCATCCTTTGACAATTTTGATATGACATGCATTAACATGTCATGGCATCTTTTGTACAGCTGACAAGTGTGGCACTTTTTGAGAGCAAAAAAAAAGGCATTCATGAAATCCTGCATCATATTACTGGCTCTCTGCTATCTTGTCAGTATTGTCCTCTCTCGTTATTCAGAATCAGATTGTGTGCCTGCAGAATTTGTTAAACTGTAGCACTTCACACATCTGCAATAGACTAACTTGATTACGATAGTTTAATTCTGTTTGATATCAATCAGTTCTGTACACAGTAAGATTAATTATTGCTGTCACTTTGTCAGCTCTGTAATAAGAAAACATAGATTCTGAATGACAGATGCAAATTTGTTGGAAAGAGTGAGTTTGCCTCCCCTGGTCTCCAGGGAGGGAGAAACCTGCAGAAGGTGAGCTGATCTGGGAAGAGATGTGCAGGTTGGAGCTGGGATTATCACCTGCTCTGTGCCACAGACGGGTGCCTGTTAGTATCCAAACCAATTCCTCTCTCCTGTCAGCCCAGCAGAGCATCTCACAATTGCATTTGCCCAGGCAGACTAAGTCTATTTGCAGGTATGTGATGGTGAGGATGGAAACTAGATGCTGCCAAATGTTTATCTTAAGGGGACTCTGCTATATATTTGCCTCTCTGTGCACCTTTTTGGTGATTTTCTCTGATCTAAAGTGGGTGTAAAATGTCACTGGATCAGAACAGTAATGATTTCCACCTGCTCTGTGCTGCTATAAATGACTACCCAGGAAACCTGGACTGAAAAGCTGCCTGCTGTTGCAGAGGTGACAGACATAGATGTTTTTGCTTTGTTATTGTGCCCTGGCATTCTACTGCAAAAGCTATGTTGAATTATAGACTAGCATTTAATACTCCTCATTCTCTAGTGGTATGAAGTACTTCAGTTATCTTACTGCAAGGGAGTGAGCTGGAGCAACCACAAACTGCTCCAACCAGCACAGAGTGTGGAAGGCTCTGAATCAGGGAGTAGGAGCCACCATTTTACTCTTCCAGCTTCACCCCTGGAATAGGGAATGAAGCAGAGCTTGGAGCAGGGAAGAAAGGTGCTTGTTTTAGTGGGTGACTTTGATAAAGTTAGCCTTCAGGGAGCACAACTGGGAAAGGAACAGGCTGTTATTTCATGACATGAAGTGTGGTTTTCTAAATGGGTCATGTCTTCCTGGGTTTGTGTCTTCTCATTTGCTTTGTCTGTTGCACCTGCACAAAGTTGAACCAGTTGATCATTGTAGGTCCCTTTAACCAGAAATATTCTGTTCCATTCTATATCAATAAAGCACTGAGAATCCTGTTTTATCTTGAAGCAACAGGGTGCTGCAGTCTTCTCTGCCCAATGACACTAGCAAGAGAAATGATGCATTGTGCATAATTCCTGTTTCATTTCCTTAATATACAGTGCATATATCACTGTGGTGGCAGGTGGGCCATTAAGGACTACCCGAGAGCTGCCTCCAATATATCACATACATGAAAGGATGATATTATGAGGACTTTAATGTCATTTGATGATCCCCTGGAAGTGTTTGTCAGACTCTTGTTTTGAATTGGTTTGATATAAAAGCCTGCTGCTGATGGTTATATCTGCCACACCGTGTAATTCACACTGTCCTTCTCCTCAGCATTTACTACCTGAAGTCATGCATTTAGGGAAAGTGAATGATGATAAACTACAGGAATATATTTAACCTTAACCGTTATTAAATGATTGCTCTTCTCACTGTTTCAGCTGCCAGTGATCAAATAGATGCTTGCTAATGACTTCTGCTTTTAAATTATGTGTTGAAACTCCTGAAATTCATCAGGGGCAGTCATGCCAACGTTTTTATAGCAGTAGAAAAGGACAGCTAGGGTTGGAGGAGGGAAATAAGCACTTGCAAATCATTTAGCAGAACAGCACCAACTCACTAAAAACCCCACATTCGTGCCAGAGAACTGTGCTATGGGCCATGAACCCCAGAGCTCAAACAGGGGTTTAGGTCTGTGCCTTTAGCTGGAGCAGGAAGGATTGTCCTGTTACATGATCAGTGCCATCCAGGGTGACCAGTTCAACTGACTGAGATCAGAACAAACAGTTCTTTAGGTTTATGGTTTGGGTTTTTTTTTCTTCTCTTCCTGTACCTATGAAGTTACTGAGCAGTGCACTCAGGGCACAGGGATCAAGTCAGCAATGTCTCTTTGCTGCCTCCACTTCAAACATGAATGGTATTGTCTCAGGGACGGGCAAGATCTGAGCTGGCAGCACTGCTCTGCTTTGAGATGTCAGAGCATTAGGTGTGCTGAAGGGCAGGAGGTAAAGTTTTCTTGGTATTCCTCAAATGTTTAACTTAATTTTGGCATGACATAGACTGGGAACAGATGGCATTCAATCCTATTTGTCTTCAAGCCCTCAAGACAATTCTGCTACCCCAAAGGTAGCTGGTACAGAAAGCAGGAGATGGCACTTTTGCAGGTAGCTAATAATCCTGCACAGTTGAGATCCTCACCATGGGGTTTTGAGGGCTCACAGCCCTCAGACACTGCCTGGGCTTTGTGCCTCACTCATATCCATTCACAAACCAGCAGCTAGCAAGCACAATTTGCAGATTTTTTTTCTGTGTCCTTACTGTTAGGTGGTAAAAATATCGTTATTGTAGTGGTGTTTATTAAAAAAAAAGCATAATATTGTTTTTTATTGGAAATAATTTGAATTAGCCAAACTTACAATCTTGCATTGCCCTTTGCTAAAATTGACAGCAGCTTCTCTTGTGACGGGGCTGCCTATCAAATGTAAAGCTGGTAGAGACCTCTCATTATTCCAAAGCTACAGAAGACTCATTTTCACTTTTGGTTCAGGTTGGACTTGAATAGGTGACCTGCCTGAATGGGAAGGACTTTTCCAATTGCTTCAGTTGCCCCAGTTGCTCACTTTATAGTAATTTTGATCTTGCTCCCTTTGATGTATTTCTACTGCTAACCTTTTGTTAATGACACTTAATTCAGTGTTTTTCTCAAATGCCTTGCCTTTGCTGAGAAGCACCTTGATACAAATCAGCCATTGTTGTAATAGGGAGGTGTTCAAAGCAGTGCTTGATACTGCAGGGCAAGATAATGGCTCAAACCCAGAATCACTACAAAGTGTAGGTGTCTTTTTTTTATATATATTTTTTTTTCCTCCCTGCTCAGAAAATCACACAAAGTGTATTCTCAGTAGTCAAGCATGCAGGAGGGGGAGGAGGTATTTATCACAGCAGCTTGAGTGCTGGAAAGGGACCATTTCAAAAGGACAGAGGATAAAAAGCCATGAATCAATATTTCTATGCGCCTTCTGCTGCTGTTTATTTGAATCCATTTGTTTTGCTGACATATTTCCCATGTGGCTGGAAATGCTATTTCCTTTGATAGCATCAGCAACTGATGTGTTGTGTTTGCTGTACAGCGAGATGCATCACAGGCAGAGAGGCGTCTGACTCTGATGCTGCTTTTAAAATAAAGGGCACGTTTCACCTTTATCTCCCAGCCCTGCACCCCTGTGTGATCCTTGTGTGATGGGCACTGGATTCTGCTGCTGGGCCATTCTGGCCTCGCAGGGAACGAACTGACAGACACTGAACAAATTGCTGTTGACCAAGGGCATACCATTATTTTTGTTGCATGACAGCTCTGGGATTCCACGGGGTACGAGGTCTCTTGGAACGAGTGCCATCAAGGTCTGAGAGGTCTGTTGCTGATACTTTTTGCCAGACAGTGATGAGGAGTAAAGATAGTGATCACTACAGAGAGTTTCTGTAAGTTTTTAAAGATAGAAAGGACCAGTGCATCATAAGCCAGAATGCATCACCAATTTACTGGGTGGTAATGCTTGTAAGAGAATCCACTGCTTCCTGCACTAGCCACGTCTCCTGATTCAATGTTCACTGCTGAAAACATATCCCTTAAGCTTATAACAGCTCTCCATTTGTTGATTGCAGTTGTGTATCAAATGGTGTATATTTATTCCAATGTTATTGGAATCTATACACTTAGAATGCAAAGAACTACAGAAGATTATTTCACTAGGGACTGATTTGGTCACGCTTTGAATAATGGAGGATTAATTTTTTTAATATTATATGGACATGGATATGTGTACATAGATATATGTATGTACTAGCTTTGGGCTGGTATTTTAATAAACCCAAGACTCCTATGAGAACATGCAGACAGGTTTTGTTAAACTGCAAATTAGAGTCTGATGTGTAAAACTAAGAGGAGAAAGCTTCTGTTTATCTGACTTCCTTTCAGTGCATGTTCTGAGAAGGTGACACTTCTGCTAGAAACTTCCCTCTCAGGAATGACATACCATTTTAATGAATGACACACCATTTTATGTCAAAAATGTGTCTTAGTCTCTCTCATCATTACTGGTGTATGGAAAAAGCAATTATATTCTCTTTGAAGAATCAACAAGAAAAGAGCAGCTTTGCAATGAATCACAGAACTATTTGTGTTTGAGGGGAGCACAGAGGAGAGTGGAGTGGCAGTAGAAAATATTTTCTCTGTTTTGTCTGCTTTCAGTGACCTAGAAAATATTTTTTTAGCCTCTCTATAGTTACCAGAATGTCCATTTTTCTTTTTCCTTTTTCTTTTTCTTTTTTTTCCCTCCATTTTGTTCTCAAAGCCTGGCACCTGCAGGAGGTGATTTCTGAGCTCTTTGAGCATTGGATCAGTAAATGGAAAAGAGCACATCCTCTCTTTGTAAAAATGTGCAGTTTCCTATAGCTTTTCCTATTCAGAAGCTGCTCAAAGGAACATACCTTTCAAAGATAATTCTTGCTATTCAGGAGGTGGTGCTGAACAAAGCTGAGGTTGGATATTGACCTCTTAAAGGGAATTCTTCTCTTTTCATCACAAAGCTGGTTGCATTCCAGTTCAGACTGGCTGCTGCTTCTACTTCTTGAAAGATGAAGAAGCAGATACCAACATAAAAGGATTCAAACTGCCATGTGTCATTTGCCATTTACTTGAATCTTACTGTGCACATTCATACAGGAATTATGGATCTATGGCTTCAGAGCAGTGAAGGTGTGGAAACAGATAAATAACCTGGTATGGTGAGGTTCAACTTCAGGAGACTTCTCCCATCACCTGGGTTTTTCTTTTTATCCTGTCCAACATCTGCTCACTAAATTGTGCAGAGCAGAGGTTTGTTGCTAAATTAGTCTCTTTTGTGTTTGGTACAGCAGAGCCCTGGAACTGGGCATGTGTTTCCAGGTAGACTCCTACAACAGATAATAAATCATTGACTGTTGTCTCTTCCACCAGTGTTGTTCCACTTAGATCAGGCTAAATTTCATTAGGGCAATGTGAAAAGCCAGAGAGACTTTCTGGCAAAGTTGCAGAGAAGGAAGAGCTTGTGCACAGCAGCCTGGGTACACTGGGGTGTTGTAATCAGCTTTTCTAAAGGGAACAATGATACATCTGTGCTGAATGGCAAACACAAGCTCTGGTGCATCCTCCAGACTGCCCAGAACAGGCTCCTGTCCAAAGTGCTTTTGCTTTTGACCATGCACCCAACTTTTACTTCTGGTTAAAGGAGAGCATCAAGGGCACGATGGAGAGGGACAAGGGCTTGTCAGGCCTGAGATTAACCTTCACAGAGCCAGCACATGGAGGGGATGCACACCCTGACCTGGAAACTAAGAAAAGCTCTGGGAATTCCTGACTTATCTGAGGTAAGTGTCCCAGACTGGCTGTAAAGCAGGGCATGTGGGAAAAGAACATAGAAGCTTTCAGCATTTATTTAGATGGAAATTTTGAATATTTGGGTCCAAGGCAACTTCTAATTTTACAAAATTAAAAATTATCAGCCAACTTTCCCCTGGCATTCCAGCCCACAAATTAGCAGCATTAGTTCATTGCAATGAGTTGAATTTCTGTAAGCTCTTCAAGACAGTTCATGAACACACTGAATTCTAAGCACAGGAGGAGTCTCATGTATGCAGCATTTCTTAGCATTATCTGAAGCGTGTTCTCTTAAACCATATTTGACAGGTGAATGCAACAGAGAAAATGTGGTTCCAGTGTCTGTATTGAAAGCAGATGCAGCAAACTGAGTTCAGTGGCTCAGAAGGGGGCAACTGTTGCAAATCTTGACATAGAAGATAAATTATGAGGTGCTATTTCTGGCCTGTGACAAAAAGAAAGGTGGGTGATGGAAGATTGACTTGAAAACAATCGCTTTAAATGATTTTGGAATCGTATGAGCTGGAGATGTGCTGCACCTACACTGATGGATGAGTTCAGAAGCTGACCTAATTCCCTTTATTATTGTCACATGGGTTTTTCTTTACCTATTTCACTTACAGAAGAAACATTGAAAGAAATTCCTGCCAGTAAAAGTACCACATATAACAAGATACTCAATACCTTTTTTATGAAAGTAACTTAGTTATTTAACATTACTATGTGTTTTGTTTGTTTTGCCTAATTTAACCTGTTCCTCCATAGTGATTTTTTCATAGAAATTAACTTCTTTTATAAAGCAGCACATAAAAGTTCACTTACAATATGGCAATTCTCATTCCACTTCAACAGAGAATGTTTGAAGGAGACCATATGATAGGTGATTAGATTCAGCTGAGATTTTTTGCTATAACTGTAAGTAGTCCCTGTGCTTTTCTTAATTATGCACTGCAGCAATGAGGTTTGTAGTGAAATTTCCACAGAACTTAAGCCAAGCTAATGAATACACATAAAGAGAAGTGATTTGTTTATTATTGTCTCAGTGTCCTTTTATTCACTGTAAATAAAGCTTATTTTGTTTATATTTCCTCCTGCATTGTTTTCCATGCACTATGTTGTTTCGTAGCATCTCCATGATGATTTTGATTCTGGGTGACATTTTCAGCTGATATATATCAAAGAAATTGCAGCAATGGATTAAGCTATTTAAAAGCTTAGTCCCTCTGTTCTAGACTTAGACATATGTCAGGCTGGTAGTGTTTGGAATTAGGAATGCTATGCTAGCTCTGCTACCACTAATTGTATCCTCATAAAGATTTATGGCTTAGAAATTGTTGTCTAACAGGAAAACAAAATGGTTTTGATCATGTGAATATAAAATAGTATTTTCTTTGAATTCTGCTTTCACTTCAAGAGAAACATCTCTGTAGCCAAGTGGATAGGTGCCTGATTTAGGAATAAAATCAGTCCTGGTGAATCAGTCTTGAAGCAGAGAAGGAGCAGCTTGTCGGATGGAGTGGCAAGAGCAAAGAAACTATTTGACCTGAAGCATAATCTGTTAATGTTACTTATTACCACAGAACAACCACAAAATGGAATGGGATTTCATATTTTTTGTAATGTCAGAAGCTGACATTTAAAAGGGGCTTGAGTTCTAGAATCCTTTAAAAGTCCCCTTCTTGTATTCTCATTTCCTAGTAAGTTCTACCAGTGGTTAGGTACAAACAGTTGATAGAAGCAAAGGTGTTAATCTTAAATATGGTACTTATCAAAAACTCCTAGGAATGCTTTTGCCTGTTCTTATCACTTTTCTGCTGCTATGCTGGCAGGAATGTCTATATTTATTTTTTCTTTCGTTTTGGTACAAAGTCAGAACTAGTCTTCAATAATGCTCATCAATGTTCTTGCTAGTTCATGGCTTCCTTTTATTATGCAATGTTATATATGTCATTTGCGTCTAAAATCCTGCAACCTGTAGTGAGCTTGGGACTAGTATGCTATTAGGAAAATGTTTGAAGCACAATTTTGATGGGAAAAGGCTATGGATTGTTTTACTCGCCTATTGTTGTAATGCTGCAGCTGGTCACGGATCAGGACCCCACTGTGGTGGAGTCTGTGAAGGGGAAAGGTGATGTCTGTCCTTCAAAGGCCAAGATCTCACTATCAGACAGAACCAATGAATGGATACAGACAGGGAGGGAGGTAGAAGGACATATGAGCCACTCTTAGGCAGAGGGTTTCAACAAACCCACAGCCTAACACTTAAGGATTTTATTGACGTAATGTCACAGGAGAATTATAAGGATAATGAGGATAGTTTCACAGATCCTTATAGCTGCCTGGGGAAAAGCACAAAGGTGCCTAAGAGAGTGTTTTAACAAGTGGGAGATAAGAGCTTTTATCCTGGATGGATTAGAGGACAGAGTTGGTTTCCTGACACTTAATGAAAGACAAGAACTGGATCAGAAAGAACGGTGAAAGTGAAGCCTCTGTTTGATGCGATGGGGAAGGGGTTCCAGAAACTCCAGAGGAGTCTGAGATAGTTTAGAAACATCATTGATTTGATGGATAAGGGGGGGACATAACCATGATCATTAAGGGGGAGTGAAAAAAGGTCATTGTAACTGAGGAAAGGGAAAAGAACCTGCTCAGGAAACTCACTCCTTTGGATGTGTAAGAGAGGGTGTATGCCAAAATGTTATCTGAGCCAGTTGTCAAGAATGGCAGGATGTGGGGACACAAAGGCCCAAGCCAGGGCAGCACCCAGGTGGGATGACAGGGCTGTGCATAAAAGAAGAGATAAGAGGATATGGTGGTGAGTCTGGACGGAGACTAAAAGCTGTCTTTGAAGTTGAGCTTATACTTTTTTGATATGTTGAGGTTGTATTACTGACAGAAAGGGAGAGAGGAGCGAAAGTTAAGCCAGGGATGCAAGCACAACCTGGGTGGGGGAAGAAAGGCTGAAGGGAGAAATAACTGAAGAAGTAGGAAGAAAATTAGAGTACTGAGTAGAGAAACCAAGCAAGACAAGATTGTGGGTGGTGAATGATGCCAAAGCTCTAGCCAGACTGAAGAGGATGAGGCTGGAGCACTGATTGTGAAGTTTGATTAAGATAAGGCCACTTGCTGTGCTGCTAAGAGCAGTAATCATGAGGGTTAGAGGCTGGTATGTGTGTGCCTTTGGTCCTTGAATAACAACACCCAAAAATCTCTTGCATTTGTTATTTCTGTGTTTAACTTTGTCTTTAAAACCTCTTGCATTTGTGTAATTCCTTTCACCCTGAAGTACTTTACAGAGGGGACACTAGTTCTGCCACCTGAAATTTTGGAGTGAACCAAAGCAGGTGTCAATTTCTGGACACCTTGACAATGCTGAATAAAGTGGAAAATCACATCACATCCTGCAGAGTGGACCTTCCTTTGAGTATTGAGTTGAAAGCAGATGAAGAAACCATGGGATAGAGTTTCATTAAAGCCTTCCCTACCGTGAACAGCTTAGGGGGGAAAAAATGTCTTAATGGACCAGTATTTTCTCTCTTGTAGCCTTGGAAACATAATGATCCACTTTAAAACTCAAGACATGATGCATTCATGCATTAGTTTCCAGCAGGAGGAACTGTGGATGCTCTTTTTCCATTTTCTGAGAAAATACAAAGAATGAGGAAGTCGATACCCAGTATCTAACACAAAACAAAGACTGGGAGCCCACACTTCTGTTGCTCCATGCTGGTAGCCCACACCAGCCCAGATAAGTGCTGTGCAAATTGTTTTCCAGAATGGCTTAGATGTGAAAGCCAATGAAAGATATGATGGAGAAAAACTTTCCTGGTATCTGATTAAACTGTCCTAGAAAGGTCTATTTTTGAAACAGCAAGAGAACTGCTGCTTAACACCTAAAAACATTGTGCAAGACAGTAATCAGGAGCAGAACTCTGAATGGCAGGGCAGCAAAGCTTTACTCTGTAAGGGAGGTGCTACTTGTTCTCTTCCCCTTTATATATGATTTTTTTTGTGCAATGATCCTTCCTTCCTGCCCCAGGCTTGCTTCTCAGATTCTCCCTTGAAAACTCCTCTTGTGGCCATCACTAATATATTCTAAATCTTCCAGTAACCTGCTGCTCACTACTGGTGAGGATGTGTCAGACACATATGGCCATTATTAAAGCAAATACATGACTTACATTATCCGTATTTTTCAGTTTTCCTGCATTACTGCTCAGGAAATGTTGTTTCTCTGTGTTCAGCCCTGCAGACGACTGGCTCCACCTCTAGGCCAGTCACAGGTGGCTCCACGGGATGATCTGCCTGTTGCTGCTTATGTTGATGTTTTTGTTTTCATTTTGGAAAAATTGGACCAGAGTGTTTTGTTACATGGATGGCTCTCAATTACCAGCACCATGCCCTGGTATACTTGCTTGTGGAAAGTCCAGGAGGAATGAAAGTTTTTACTTTATTCATTCTATTATGAAAAATTCCCAAATACATTCTGAAGTTGATACCTAAATACATTTTTTATGTCCCTTTAAAAAATATTCCTCACTAGTGAGAGAATCCTATTGGCATCAGTTAATATCAAAATACTTCTATTTTTTTTAAATGACCAAATTTCTTGTGCTTTTATACTCAACACACCTTATATTTGTATTCTTAGCTAAACAACTGGAAAGGGAAACATGGGTTTAAGATTAAAGCACACAAGCTTTGGCAGATTGTCTGAAAATGTTACTTAATGCCTGTAGTTTTATTTTGTGGGAACCAAAGTTTGCACACACTCTCGCACACTCTCCTGAATACACTCTGAGAAAGACATTAAATACTTAATGATAAAATAAACAAAATCTGCTTTGAGAAGTCTGGAGTTTCCTTTTTCTGTTTAGTCAAGGAGCACTTGTTTGATAAATGGGGCGCTTTTAGAGAGCTTTCAAGAGACTACACACCCGAGCAGAGGCAGAGGCTCGGCAGAAGATTTCCAGAAGATAATGGAGCAAGTCAAATGAGAAAACATGATGAAACAGCAGAAAATTTATATGCTGTTTTGCTTCTTCCTTTCACAGTAATAAAACCAGGGCTTCTGTGTTTATTTCCAAGTGCTGCCCTGTAAGCACGTGTCACTGGATGTGTCCATGTGCCAGACGACCTGCCCAGCCCTGTGGTCCCAGGGGAGGAGTTTGGCACCTAATAATAGGCTGGAAAAACAGCACTGGTGAACAAGCCTCTGCAGCTCTTTACTGCATTAAATGCATCGGATCCCTCCCGAAGAACCTAAATCCACTGGGGAGGCAGAACCATGTATCCACTTTGGCCTCTACTGAGACCTCACCTGTGCCAGCTGAGCCAGTTTGGGTGGGGACCCTTGGTGGAGAACCTGCATGAGCAACACCCAGCACAAGGTTTGACAGCCACGTGTCCAAAGGAAGCTGCATGGAAGTGGCATCTTGTCCCCTGTGAGGATGATGCTGGAGTGGCACAGCCCAATGCAGATCTGTGGCAATGGCTGAGCTTAGCTAGCAGGACTGTCACCTTCAGTGGTGTCATGCAATGCTCAAACCCATGTGACATTCCAGCATGGTATTAACTGCTATGGGTTGCTCAGATGTGGCCAAAACCTCACTTGTATCGTAACTGCACACAAGGGGTGGTTCACGCTCTGGACAAGACCTGTGGCCAGCTGTCTGTGTGCGTCCTGGACTTTGAGATGCTTGGAGCTTTCCCTGGTAGTAGGTAATTGTCTTCATTTTTCTTCAAATTTTGTAGTGCAGAAGCACTGATCACACTGAGATTCTTCACGTGTGCTGGAGGCAGGCTGGAGGTTTTGTAAAGTATTGCATACAGTTTCAAAGACTCCTTTCTATTGCTTGCACTGGCCCACTGTTGTCCAGATACGTGGGACTGACTGACCAAAGGCCCAGAAAACAACCAAAATGAGGTTACTAATGAATATAAGGCAATGTATTTTATTATTTAACGTGAACTCCTTTTCATATTGTTTTATGTGTCAAAATATTCTGGTCATGCCCATAGTTAGAAGGATTAACCCATATCACATGCCACAAAAATGCTTGTAGTGCAATTATATTAAACGGATTGTGCTTTGTATTTGTGCTGTAACCCCAAACCCACATGAGCAAAATACATGTCCTGTGTTACAGGATACACATGCCACTCAACTTGCTGTCCTCAGGGCTTGGTTAGGGCATTGCTTTATGTGTCTGGCTGATGTGACAGAGCATCCAGAGCATTTGGCCCAGGGAATGTGGCTGTGCAGGGCTGTCTCCTCTGTCTGTTCCCATGGGCCAAATACTGAGTTATTCTCATATGCAGAAACTGAGTGACACAGACCTTGAGATAATTCTGTTTAATAAATTATGAGGAAGAAACACGCCAGGACTTGGTAGAGAGAGATGATGGGACATACACAACCTAGGACAGGTATGGAGTGAACCTTAAGCTCTGAGCTTAAATAGAACTTGTGGACAAAAGGGTATAAGTTTTATGGGAGCCAAGCTGAGACTGGTCATGTTAAATATAGCAAATTACTGCACTCAGGGCCCTCACACCAGGCACGGATGATGGTTGGAATGTGACCACTAGTGGGGAAGCTGGAAAAAATTTCAGTGGATATATTGCTGTAGTCATTGTGCTCTTAATATCTTGCTGGTGATGTAGTTCAGGCATGGAGAGGGGACCTGGTTTGAAAATATCTTTTAATTTTAAACAGCTTCACACAGTTCAAGGTCCTGTTCTCTTTATAAGGCTGGGGAGGAGGAGCACAGCCTTGCTGCTGGACAGAGGTAGTGAGGCAGTTGAACTTTATTAAAACTTTCCCATTTATCCTAAATATAAATTATTGAGGTATATATGCCCCCAGGGGTGCCAGACAGCAGACCGTTACACTTTTGTTCATTTTAGGAGACTATGATCTGATTTGACTATAAATTTGTGTTGTGCCCTGCAAAGCAACAGTGTGTCCAGCACAGTACAGGGAAAGGACAGATATCCCAGGAGTGCCTGTGCTTTATCAGCAGCTTCCATTTACCCTGCTGTCCCTGGATGTGTGGCAATGGCATGCTACTCTTCCTCACCAAAACACTGTGCTGGCCCCTGGCAAGACCACACTCCTGCTGTCTCGGTGGGGGGTAGTTGGGATTTCCTTCGTTTGAAGTAGGGCTTTGCTTGTGGAAGATGGTAGGGATTGTTCCTCTTCAGGCAGCTGTTTTCTGCCTGTGCTGTGACACCTTCTGAACTTTCACAAATCCATACCACTGGTAAACCAAGTTAACAGCATTTTTTCCCCAAGGACTTATCATGTAAGCTGTGATAATATTGTTTGTTTGTTTGTTTATTTGTTTGTTTGTTATGGTTTTTTTGTTTAGTTGGTTGGGCGTTTTTGTTTTGTTTGGGGGTTTTTTGGTGGGTTTTTGTTTGTTTTTCTTTTTTTTTGTTTTTTTGTTTTTTGTGTTTTTTTTTTCCCTAGGGAGAGACTGAGACAGCACAATATAATGAGAGACACTTTATATAGTCAGTGTTTACAGAGTGTATGTAGTCATGAAACACTAAGGGTGGTCTCTCCACACCACTGGCACGTTTTCAAGAAAATTTTACACTACTCAGCTTGCCCTAAGTGGTAATTGCTGTTGGAAGGGGCGTGCCACAAATTGCCAGACTGCAGAGGGACTATCAGTTCCCCGTGCTTGTACAAGTCATCAACTGTCAAAATGTGTCTCAAAAATAATAAGCACCTAAACCTCCTTTTTGGTTTATCTACTGTCTGCCAGCGCTCTGCAAGGGGCTTGTCTTATTTGCCATTTGTGTTTCATGCTCCTCCTGACAGACTGCTATTTAAGGCTCTGCTTAGCATTCATATTTCTTCCTTGTCAGAATTATTTTATTTAGTTTTTAGAACCAGTGCTATAAATCTGAAAAGCATTTTACATTCTGTGTTAGTGCTTGATTGAAATCCCAATGAAATCAATGAAAGTTTTCCTATTGACTTCAATGGACTGGGCACTTGGGAAATACAGAAAAATGGCCTGGTTTAAAATCAGAAGAATTGTATCTATGCCACAATGTTTATTACCAATAGCAGGAAATAACCCAAAACATATTATGTATGTCTTTTCCCAACGTGCCTCATATATAATTTATCTGCTACCTACATACACCCAGCTGGGACAAGGGAGTGCAGAAAGAGCTGCTGTGGAGTACCTAATAATTCTGCTTTATAAACAAAAATGTATGAGAAAACCAAAATCCCCTTATCTGATTGATACAAATGTTCATATAAAATTGAACTTTCACAAGGTGAAACATCCAGCAGAAACAAGTGTCACAACCTGCTTCTGAGAACCTGGAAGGAAAAGCTTCCTTGTGGTTTCATTTCTATGAATTTCTGTGTAGAAAATATTTCTTTAATGACTCACATTTTCCATGGGTGATACTATTAGGAAATCTTGATCTTCCCTTTTAATTTGTAGTAAAGCTTGTGGCTGTGACCTGGTTATCAAAAGTGCTGTGACAAAAGAAGAAAAAAAAAAAAAGAAGATGTAACAAACGCTTCTGATACTTGTCTGGGTAATACATACATTTCCAGGAGACTGAAATGAAAGTGTGACATCTGCATGTTACTTTGTGGCAGAAATTGCTCTTATCTAGTGATGAGGTAGTTACAATAAAGCCAAGTCTCAAATCTCCAGAACTCTTATGGAGACCTGAGGATTCTCAGGTCTTTCCAGAATTGCATTTTTAAGTGGTATTTTCAGCTAATAGTGAAAATAATTATAGTTGTGGTATTGCAAAATGCAATTTTGCCAAGGCAGTATTCAAAGCTTGAATCAAATTTTCACATGCTGACGAGGAAAAAAGGAAACAACGCAGAGAAGTCTCCACAGTGTGTACATATAAACAAGTGCTGCTTCAATGATGAACCATTTGATAGTGCCTTTATCAGTGTGAAGTCATATTCTAAATAGCATGAGCCATAAATGACTGTTGCAGCTTGTCATTTGCCGCATTTGCAAGAAAGAGCTTCTTGTTGGATTTGGAAGATGAGCTGGCTGTTGCACAAGGCAATGGAGCAGACTGAGAAATGCCTAGTGAAGTATTTCCTAAGCTTTTCTGGATTCCTGCCACAAGGAAGTGCAGTGAGTGTAGTCACAGTGCAAGGAACGTTGTGAAAAGGGATTAGAAAGGCAACATACCTTTAAAGATTATGGCAAAAAAACCCCCTCGAACTCAACCTGAACCAGAGACCTCAGCTGGTCAGTAAATTACAGAGATGGTAACAAAAATAGGTGTGCAATGAGAGAGTATGAAGTAGAAAAGAAGCAATTCTAAAAGGGAAAAATGCTGGGTTTGTCTTACTTTTCCATTGCTTTTAGATGTTAATGCAAGGACTTTTGAAATCAGTAAAACAAAGATAAACTATGCTGATAAGGCTAAGTTTCTGATTCCTCCTCAGGTCACGGTGTTTTTAATACTGGCAGAGGATCTGAGTGAGAGCAGATGAGTAGGAGGGTACAGTGGGGTTGCTCTGAAGGTTGAGAACACAAACATGTCTTTGTTGAAACAGTGAAGTTATGCAAAAAATTTAATTCTTTGTTATTATCAGAGAATCCCAACACTTACCTAAGCTAAAAGTGGTTCGCTGCTTCAGCTTCCGAAGTTTAACATCATTATAAACGAGTCTTCTGATACTTACATTATATTGAACATCTCACTCAGTAAATGCAGACACAGCTCAAATGACCAAATATGTTCTATCTGTTCTTTTTCTAGCTGTGGTTGAAGTGTAGATGGAAATAAATCAATGGCCAAAGCAGGTGTGTGAATATGCTGAACCCATAATCTAAGATCTGTGTGTGATGTGCCAAATCAGCTCTTGGACTCCTGAGACAAAACTGTGACTCACTGGTGTTTACCAAGATGGAGAAAGGAGAAGACTCTCTATTGGTTTGAACAGGCCATGGATGTCCACACTGTGACCTTCACACCTAAGAAAAACACTGTTGGCTCAAATATGTATGAAAAACCCCCATGCAACAGGGACAAACTGTTTTCATCACTTGTCTTTATCAAAGGAACTCAGGGTAGTTTTAGTGTGCTGGGAAATCAGTGGCATCTTCTGCTTGTATAAACCAGGGAAATTTTGTTTCATTCTACCATGCAATTTGGTGTTTCAGCTTGGAAAAAAAGAATGACACATTTTTTACTTTTTATGAGATGTTTTGGAAAGAGGACAAGCCACCTTTGATTTTATCATTTTATCTACTTTTTTTTTTTTTGGCCAAGAAAGAGCAAATACCCCACACAGTGGAATTTTTTTTTTTTTTCAGTAAATCCCCCACTATTCTTTCCTGTTCTTCTATGGCATCAACCAAGTGAGAGTGAAAATAATACCCAAAATAAATACACTTGAAGGCAACTAGACATTATCCTTATGGAACTGTGGAACGTGAAGGGGTTGGGAGGGAGCTCAGAGACCATCAGGTCCCAACCTTGCCATGGGCAGGGACACGTCCCACTATCCCAGGCTGCTCCAGGTTTTATCCAGCCTGGCCTGGGACACTTCCAGGGATGGGGTATCCACAACTCCACCAGGAAACCTGCTCCAGTGTCTCACGCCTCACAGTAGGGAATTCTTTCCTGATATCCATCCCAAATCTCCTATCTCTGTCCTACCTGCACAGTTCCTATGAAGGGCATGTTAAAAAACACTTTTATTTTTTTTACAATGTAACATCGAATGTAACAGTTAATGTTGCATTGCTTATTGCCAGACAGAGGCGTTCATACATTATTGGTGAAGGGTTTTCCCCGTTACGGGGAGAATGTAAACACTGCGGGGAGCGGCGGCGCTCACAGGGTGGGTGGAAGGGCCCTCAAGGATCATTTAGTTCCATTTGGGGCAGGGACACCTTCCCCTGGCCGGGGCTGCCCGGGAAGGGCGGTGTGAAATCCTGATCCTGAACCCTTTCCCATCCGCCGCCCTTTGGCCTTCGCGGGCGCCGCCAGGGCGCGCTGTGGGCGCGGGGCCCGGCTCTGCCTTCAGGGCACGGCCCAGGCGGCCCGTCCCGCTCCCGGGAAAAGCCCCTGGGAGAAGATCACCCC
>JAOXXN010000082.1:30316473-30333924 GCA_026770055.1 Myrmophylax atrothorax | reverse complement strand
AGAAGTTTCTAAAAGGGCAGCCAGTCTTTTCTTGCTGAGGATCTGTGTGATTCCTTCCTTCCTGATCTTGAACTTGTTCTAGTGGAGTTTGTATTTGGAGGGTCCTGTTATAAGCCATCCTTCACTTTTTGTGTGTGTGAGCACTGCCAGAGAAAGGAGACTTTACTGACTTGTGACAGTTATTAAAAATTTAAAGTAGTTTGTTTTCTGGATTAGAAGAATAAAAATAGTGGTTGTTTAGTGTGTAGTCTTGGACTTTTAGCTATATAAATATTATGGTTGGATCAGTTTCAGAACTGTGTGGAAATCAAATTACACAGTACCTTGTAAGAGACTTTTGAATGAGACTAAAGCCTTTTTAGAATGTTACTGTGAATTCATCAGTATTTTCTAAGCAAGTCTCCCAGGGCTGTTCATAACAGTGTTTTGTCCTTTATCTGTGCAGTGTGTCTAATGGGCAGGCCTTCCTGTCTGCTGCTTCTTTCTTTTTCCTTATTGTAAAAAACAAAAAAATTAACATCTCAACAGCCTTAAAAAATATATTTCAGTGTTCTCAATTCTTATTTGACTACTTTCTTTCAAATTAATAGGGCTTGTTTGACATGTTAAACCAGATTAACATGGGTGTGATTACACATTGAAATCCTAAATTGACTTGGTCTAATATTTCTGTTGACTTTAGTTTCATGTTTTCTGTGGAACAGAGCACTTCTGTGGAGGCCCATCTTTTTGGGGGATAACAGTGAAAAACAAAAGCTCAGATTTTGCTGCTGAGGGTAAGCATGAGTAGCAAAGCTGCTGTGTGGAAGCTGCTCCTGGGACCATCTGCCTGCAGTGTGGGCTCTGTAAGGGACGAGAACTCAAGCAACTTACTGGATAAGGGGTGAATTTACTGCCAGGCAGGTGCTGTGCTGTTCCTGACCGCATGGATGCTTTTACATCATGGAGTGGACTTGTTAACTTAAATCCTGGTGGTTGTGTACCCAGACCTGTAGTCTTTATTGCCTTGTTAGCAGATGGTGCTGCACTTTCAGATTGCAGCATCACTTGGTGACCTGTTACTGCTCAGACACTTACTGGGTTAACCAGATCTGATTCTGGACCAGGGCTGAAACCAATGTGGACCAATGGCTGGTTGGGTGAAGAGGATTGGAACCACTGCGTGAATATTCTTCTCTAAGCAAAGTTTCTGGCTGAAATAAGAAGACACACAAGAGGAATCTGTAATACTTTTACAGATAGTGTTCAAACACTTCCTTGTCTCATACCTCTCTCTATTCCACATTCTCTTAGAATCATAGAATCGATTGGGTTGGAAAAGACCTCCGAGATCATCAAGTCCAACCCTTGGTCCAACTCCACTCCCGTTACCAGATCATGGCACTCAGTGCCACGGCCAAGCTCAGTTTAAAAACCTCCAGGGATGGGGAATCCACCCCCTCTCTGGGCAGCCCATACCAGTGCCTGATTACTCTCTCTGGAAAGAATTTTTTTCTTTATGCTCTTTTTTTTGCTTCTCGTGATACTATTAACTGCTTTGCCTGTATTTTCTTAGAATTGTTCTTCATAATACTGCCAAAAGTCACTTACCCAGTTCCTTTCAAACCCCTGTGAAAATACAGTTCAGTTTTAGATTTCCTGGGCTGGGTAGTTTTGATATGCAGTGAACCCTCTGTGGTGAGTTGCTGAGGGCTTTGTTTTGAGTGGGTGCTGTGAAGCTGTGGGGGTGTGACAAGCCAGCAAGGTAGTCCTTGAAGAGAAGGTGTTAACCTGCTGGAACTGAGCCACATGTGGTTAGTTCAGAAATCCTCTCTGAAAAAAGAGAGCTTCAAACCCTTCCATGTCTGTGAAGGCACACTGAGTCACTTGTGCAAGAGGGTGCAGTTGTGAAGCTCAGGAAGAAAATCAGAATGATGAGGAATGCTAATTTAAATACCTCCTGTTTTCTCTGCTTTGATTCTTGTCTGGAAAAAGGAGTATTACTGTGTGTGCTAGAGGGGACTAATATGGACTCAAAAAAGTTTCCTGGAAGCCTCATTGCAATTGAAGGCAGAGGGAGTTGCACCAGGTTTAGACCAAGGAACCTGCTGGTCCCACCTGAGGCTTGTGAAAGTAATAAATCTGGGAAGGAGTATTCAAAAAACTGCCAGTCTTGGCCAAAGCTTGTTCTGCTGCACGTGAGGACCTGGTGTTAATTGCTGATTCTAGGCTGCCACAAAGTTCCATAATTTATTAAATTCAGTTACTTAAAAAAAAAAATATTATTATCTTGCCATGGTAGAAATCCCAGAAGTTTGTTTTTTCCTGCTGCTTGGGCCCCAGAGAAATATCCAAGCACTGATTTGGCAAGTTTTATGATTTTACTTTATTTTCTGTAAATAAAAAGGTACAAATTCAAGACTGGGCTTGAGTTTTAGATGAGGTGTTTTTAGTGGAAGTGAGATGTTTCCCGGTTTTTTGGCCAGCTTAGTGGTGTGATCTGAGATTTCAGAGCATTCACTTGATTCTAATCTTTTAAATAAAGTTCCTAAAATACAGTTTTGTCTTTTTTCTTGCAGTAATGAATGTTATAACAATTGAAGACTATAAGAGCACATATTGGCCAAAGTTGGACAGTGCCATAGATCAGCTTTTAACTCAGAGTCCTGGTGACTACATCCCTATTTCTTATGAACAAATATACAGGTAAGGAAATATTTTAAGTGGAGTGTAACTTTTTTTTTCTTCTTCAGAGGGAAATATTAGTTTTATCTTGCAGCTTATGCATTTGTCATATTTTGTATCTTTGAGGAGGAAAGTGGGAAGGTTATGAGAAGTAAAATATTGTTTAAATGGTTGAAATGAGTGAATTATAAATACCTAACTTGACATCTTATGTTAACAGGAATAAATGCTAAAGAATTAAAATGCATTAATGCTTAAGGTCCTGTTACAGGAGCTCCACCATAGTTGCTTAGTGTAGCATATTAAGAAATGTATCAGACTCAAGATCCCTTTCCTCAAAGGGGAAGATGAGACTGACATGGGAGGCAGTTCACTTAACGTTTCAAGAGGCTTTTTTATCGTATCTATTAGGAACCAGTTTGGTGCAGGAGATGTGCAGAAGTAAACAGAAGCAACTGGTGCCAAGGTCCATCCATGTAAATCTTCATTCGTGTCTGAAGAAGCTTTGAATTGTACCTGTCTTGGAGCTGCAGTTTGTTTTAAAAGGGATCCAATCACACACCACAACTGCCCTACAGGCTAAGATAGTGCTCAGGACTGGGTGTGGTGGGGGATTTGCTTCCAAATCACTCTGCTGCTCCAAACCAAAGTGCTAAATGCTTTAGAGACCTGACAGTGTCTGCAGAGATGAACTAAAGTGGAGAGTTTTGTTCTGTAAGTGTTGGTAAATATTCAGGGTATTGGTAAGTAGGATGGGAAGGTGTTTTCAGGGTGTTGGTAAATAGGATGGAAATTGAGTGGCTGCTGCTGCATTTACTGGCCAAGATGCTGTTAAAAACACTGGCTCTTGGTAGCAACACAAGTAGCAGCAATGCTGTGTTGGTTTCCTTTACCACAGTGTTGCACTCTGTGAAACAATGCTGCCAGCTCAGTCACTGATTGCTGTCCTTAGACACTTTCAGCTCTGTTGTCTCATCCCCACTTGCTCTTAGCCACTTTGTCTCTGCAGTTTTAAATTTTGGATTAAGGAACCACATAAAAGGAAGGCAAGTGTCAGTCTTCCTGACACTTCCTAATTCCATTTGAAAACTTCAGTAGACTTCCTCTTTTGGAACTGCTCTTATCAGGGCACAGATATCATCATGTATATAAATAATTAGATGGTCATTTGAAGTAGGAGAGACAGTTTTAGTGCAAGTAATCAAAATCCTTTCCCAGTTTGAAATCCCCAGTGTGCCAACAGTCTTCACTAAGGGTTAAGCCAACATCTCTTCAAAGTCATCTCTGATACACAGCAAGTGTACAAAATTAATGATTGAGTATCTTGAGCAGATCTATACCTAGTTATGGTTTGCAGATAACTGGAGTCTATCTCTGTCACCCTTTTACTCCTCAGAAGTTTTATTTATTGAATGAATAATGGGGTTTGAGTTTCTCTTAGATACCTCCTGTAAATCTGAGACACCTGATACAGGACTGTACTGATGCATGGCTGTCTATTGCATGTGTTTTACTAGTACCAAAACAAAAGGATTTCTGTAGTTTAGTGTTACTGGGAGAGCTTGCGTGTCAGTTTTCTTTTAAAATTTATGTCTGATTGTAATTATTCTGACACAGCCCCTTCCAATCATAAGATTGATATATTTTTATTTTATTTTTTAAAATATTTTTAGGCTGTTCCTTTGATTGACTGACTATCTGGACAAGATAGACTGAGAAGGGAAGGAAAATTGACTTTTTTTTTCTTTTAATTGAATTTAATAAGTGTGTTTGCTCTGAGTATTACTGAGAGTTTGTGGCAGACTTGTTTGGATCCTCTCTGCTTTGAGTCCAAAGCCTGCATGTGCATGGTCACTTCCTATTATAAAAGGACTGGATATATTGGCAGAGAGATGTGAAGGAACCTTTGAGATGAGGAGATAGCATACAGTTAAGTTGTACTTCTGGCAGCCTCCACTGCCTCTCAGGTGCAATGCAGTCAGTTTTCTGTTCCTCAGGACAACTCAGAGGTATCGAATATCCATCCTCTTGCCTAGTGCTCACCTTCCAGTGTCCTTCTCTCTTTCTTTTCCTGAGGTGTTTGGTTATGCTGAAGAACTAACAGACTGGTGACTTCTTTTGGGTAATAGCAGGGTGAGGATGAGTCACAGAATCAGCCCACAATTGGGAACTGAAAATGGGATCTTAAAATGGGGAAGGAACCTCTAAATAGAAGTGTTCAAATAAGATGTAAACACACCCTGCAAGTCCATACAAAGGCTGGTGTTTGACTGTGGAACGTGTTGCGGAAGTAGATGCAGCAATAGTGTGTGTAACACTAAACAGAAGTGTACTTCAAAATCCAGTTTATTACATGCAAGTGAAGCAGTCAACTGGTGAAAGTGGCTGTATGTTAGTTATGGAGCAAACAAATGTGTGGCCATTGGCTGTGGTTACCCAGCTGGCTGATTTTTAACAGATCGTGAAAGTCAGTTTCACTTTTCTTATCAGTGCTTCTCTTTCAACCAAATTACATTGGTATTTTTGCTCTTACCAAAGAGCATTATACCAGAATGTCTTTTGCACTTGCTAGTTCCAAAATAGGATCTGCTATTGGTTGACTTTGTGTGAAAGAAAAAGGATGACTTTGATATTATTTAAATAATATCAAACTACAGATACTCAATTATTTTTAAAATAGAATAATAAGACAGGTGTGAGTTTACTTTTGGTTTTTGAGATACAGCATGGCTCACCAAATGGGCATAGTTTGCAAACCCACAATTTTGGGGTCTTTTAAAAAAGTTCTCCAAGGGAATAAATACAAACTTCCTCAGGTCACTGATAATTTACTGGTAGAACCTTCCTCCGGAAGACTTTGAGAGTGGCAGTTAGTGAATAAAAGCAGTGTCTTGGCACCTGAAGTTGGTGCCTCACCTCTTCCTTACCGTAGAAAATTCCAGTAGCCCATAGCTATAGTTGTTTTAATGCCATCTTTGTAGTTTGCCTGTCTTTGTCTCACCTTCTCAGTAGAGAATTGTAAAGAATAGTTCTTGTACAAAGACACAGTTACCGTCCCATAGTTTTAGGCTTTTGGTGCCATTAAAAGCCTGCAGAATTCAAGTTTGGGATCTGGACCTTGCTGGAAATAGATTGTTTGCACACATCCTAAGGAGCAGTTTCTGGCCTAAACTTAACAACAGATTTGTTGTCCCAGTACTTGGTGCAGAGAGCACTGGAAGGGGTAGCAGAACAGAGGCCTGTGGAGGAGATTTGGCTTGCCCAAGATACCAGGTGAAATCTTCCTGTGCCTCTTGATTTTTGGCAGCTAAATTTCAAAATGTTGACTTCAAAGAATAGAAACACTCAAGAAGAATGAAAGCTGCTTGGTACAGATTAATATATGTGTTAGTTCTGATGATGATGACTACCTTAATAACCTCCTGCTGAAAGTAATACATGTGTGTGTTTTACAGTGGTTGTAAATATGTTTCAAATAAATAGCCTTACTTTGAAGATGATATATTGCAGTATGAGAGCAATAAAATGTTCTTAGAAACAAAAGTAACACTGAAGACCAGAGTTAACACTGCCAAGCCATGAAGTATAGGATTGAAGGTTTATTGTTCTTTTTCTGCATCTTTCTTTATGATGAAAATGTAGGATTTTCTTAGAATTTAAGTAACAAAGAATAGAGCAACATCCTGGAGTCTGTAATTTTAGAACTTTTGCCATTTCTTTTTAAAAGTTATCAGGGTTTTGGTGCAACTTCTATGACTGCTTGTCTAGAGTATTCATACAATCACTGCTTATTTTAGTGGAGACTTAATTTACATAGGAGAGACAAAAGCCAGAATTAGGAATGTGCTGTTGATAGAATTGTCCTGGCTGTTTTCAAGTGCACTGTGCTCATTTTAAGTTAAAATGAGATTGGGGAGGGGGAATGGGATAGACACCCTGGAGCTGCCAGGGGAGACATAAGAGTCTGCTGGAGCTCATTCCAAACTTAGGACTGTATTTAAAAGTTCAATAATCATTCAATTAACTCTATTACCCTCTCAATGACAACTTGTACCAAATATGGTGAAGTCTGTTACCCTTCATTGCAACCTGTTGTAGTTCACTGTTTGTTCCTGTGTTTGTTTCCGCAGTTGTGTGTATAAGTGTGTGTGCCAGCAGCATTCGGAGCAGATGTATAGTGACCTAATAAAAAAGATAACTAACCACTTAGAGAGAGTCTCAAAGGAGCTGCAGGTAAGAAGCTGCACAACCTAATCCTGTCTTTCCTGGGATCTGTGATTGTATCAGAACAGCATGTAGGTGGGCCCATGGAGGAGATTGCCATTAAGACTGTTTTGCAGTAGCTTTCTAAACGGGGGACTACTTCATTCCCTACTAGATCCGGTTGCATGGCACTGCCTTAGCCTGAGTGATCTGAGCCACGAGGATAGCAGTGGCTAAACTTGAATACTGATATAGAATCAAAGACTAGAGAATGGGTAATCTGCAGCATATTCTGGGATGTAAATACTTCAACCAAATGTGATTTGAGCCCAGGAGGTGAATGTCTGCCATTGCTGTGTAAGTCTGTGGAAACTGTTTATGGTTCTTGTGCACCACAGAAGGGAAAATGTAAAGGAAAAAAATGAAATCAATTAAATACAGATTGTGAAGTATAAATTAGGAATTATTGCATATGAAGTTTTGTGTTACAGTGTATTCTGCATTTTTCTTGCCTATCTCTAGATGTCAGTGGTTTACAGCAGTCTTAATACAGTTTGTATATCCCTATCCTCTGCATCTTATTTGTGCATCCATGATTGTTTCCATGTGTGTTCCTTGCTGAACATTCCTTTTAGGCTGGAATCTCCAGACATGTACTTGAAATTGTTATTGCCACGGCAGCAACACTGATTTTTCCCTACAGTTTTTGCCACTTCCATAATAGATGTTTGAGTTCTGTACTGACTTGCTGTGTGTGAAGTAGAGATGCCAAATACAAAGGAACCCTAAACTACAACAGCTTGCTCAGTGATTCTAACACATTAATTAATTTCTGTCAGTCAGAAGCAGTCTTACTGCTTTTAACTGGATCAGGTACTTCTGGCTAAACGTGCATTCCCATCAAAATATATAGCACAGTGATCCCTCTCATGTCCTTTTGGTTTCACTCTTTTGTGGCTTTCCTTACAAAGAAAAATAACCACTCAGCATTTAATAGACATGGTGTTTGACTACGAAGTATCTTGAGCTAGGTTCTTTTCTTCTTTTTCTTTTACATTCTCTTTATTCCTCATGGAATAACAGCCTCACTGTTCTGTAAAAGTTGTTTAGAGTAGATGAACATAGTATTTAAAATAAAGCCTTTCCTTGGTTCTGCTGAGTTGGTGCAGCTTGGACATTTTTCTTCTGCTTGTGAGAACTGTGATTCATTGCAGCTATACAGGTTTGGCCAGTTCTTCTGATACATCCCATGGTAGTACCCTGCATTACTTTGCTTTGAATTTGGGAACACCCCAAATTCTTTACTCTTTGTTAATTTTCGTTTGTTTCCTCCAAAGGTCCAAAGCTGAGGCAGCTGATTTTAAAGTTTGCTTTAGCACATATATGCATTAAATGCTTGTGCCTAAAATCAAGAGTGCCAACTAAACATCAGCTTGTTGAAAGAATGATTGAGACAACTGTTTGGTGCAATCTGTGTCTTGCAAAAATTTCCTTATGTAGGTTAGACACACCTGTAATATAACATGATACCATCTTTGAGTGTTATTATGTGAGTTTTGTCTGACATGAGCATGACTTTGCTTTGGAGGGTAAATGGATCTTTTTGTGCTGCTAGAAGTAAAATTCATGTGCCTCAGAAAATTTTTTTGTAAATCAACTTTTAGTTGTGGTTGTGAAATTTGCTCTTAAGAAATTACTTTACTACAATGTATGGCATTATCCTGATACTTCTTTGATCTTAATACATTTTGATGACATTCAGTCACTCGGGATTTATGTTGAAAATACAGTTCTAGATCTTTACTCTAAAAACAACAACAAATTACTTGTAAATGTTGGTTGCTTGGAAGCTTCTGGTTCACACAGGCAAACAAGAAAAAATGCTATGTATGCAAATCCTTTTAATGCAAGATATGTGGTATTTTGCTCTCTCTGACATAAACTCACTCTACCTGCCAACAATATTTAATCGAATTGCAGACTTCTGTTTAACTGGGAAAGTGTGTCTTGATGCAAGAGAAATAGGTTTTTTTTACATGGAGAGATGCAAATGTAGCCCAGTATAAGCAGCAACGCTGGTTTGCGTGAGAAAATATGATTATAAACTGAACTGGCAGGCAAATGCAATGTCTTTTTCTGGACAAGCCAAGCAACTTCTTTGTGCAGAACTGTAACAGTTTACTGGCAAGTGGGTTGCAGAATATCTGCATGTAACCAGCATGCCAGAGCAAGCTGTTTCCTACAGGAATTACACATCAACAGCAAAAGCAGTAAAACTCAGAGACCAAACAATAAAAGTGGGAGCATCTCAGGGGACCGGTTGAACTTGCTCTTGCACGGGTCGAGCCTTATTGGAGGTTGTCTTCTTTCTGCGGGGCATTCACTGCAGAAATCCCCCATATATGTATTTATTTTCCTGCTCTCAACTTGCCTGCCCAGCTGGCCCCAGCTGGGTCAGCAGAGTGGTGTCCTCCTGAGCTGGGTGTCCCAGGCACTTGTGCTTTGGCCCCATGGCCGTGCCGGGACACTCAAACAGTCCCCGGTCATCCCATGTGACTTGTGCTTTTCCAGACTGCAAGACACCGTGTGTGGTGTTGGTGTGTGTCTGCCACGTGCATTCCTGAAGGTTTTCTTTGCAGATTTTCACCCCAAAAAGGTTCATTTTCAGTGGTGGCAGAGGCGACACAAAAATGTGGATGGGCTGATGTGTTCTCTGCATGTCAGACATTGGGTGAAAAGCAGTGAGTGGTGCTTGCTGAGCAACAGTATGTTTAGACGAGATGAATTGCATGTCATCAGGCCATCAGCTATTTGATATGGAGCCTCCTATATCCCAAGACATTTCTAGCTCCCTCATTACAATGTCTGTAAGGAAATAATTCTCTCTTCAGATGGTGATGGAGAGACTCAGAGTGAGGACTGCCTTCTATTCCTGCAGTCGATGTCTGACCAGCTTCTCTTCATTAGTTAAGACTGAGTTTTGCCATGTGGAGCTTTCAGTAATTGAGAATTAAATTTCCCCTATTCTTGAATTGATTAGAATTTTGAATTTTGTCTGCTTAAAAAAATGTTTCTGCAGAAAAATTAACTCGTTTCCTGTTGTCTTGAGGTCTGTGAAGTACACAGACAGTACCCAGGTGATTTTTCTAAGATGCTTTATTTGGAAACATTTTATTGATAATGGACATAGTTCATTATGTTGTGGTTCAAAGTAATGTCAGCTGTTTTTGTGGGTAAGTGCTGAGTCATTCAGATGTATGAGGTAGGGTGGATACACAAGCATATGCTTTCAAATTAAATACATCTCTCTTTCAAATGAATAAAACTGGATTTGCATTAGGCACTAGTGTTTCTGGCTTAACTTATTCTTATGTACTCTGATAAAGTAATTTAAAACCAAGTACTCTACCCATTACATATCTCCTCGGCAAAAGACACTGGAAGGTACTCAAAGCATTGACAATCAGAATGCACTGTGGCTTTAAGCTGGCCTGTTACAAAAGTAGCTTTTTCTGTACAAGTGCAGTGGAGTATTCTCATTTTAGTTAGAATAATTTCAGTACTTCCTTTACAAAATGACTGAGAGCTGGAAACCAGTTATTTGTTATGTTGCACATATTTATTTAGATAAAAGAGAAAAAGGGATCTATTGCTTTCTGTTTGTGGTGGGGTTTTTTGTTATTACGAACTGTATTTTATTACAATGAACTTGACTGAACTGAGCAGTCACTGGTGTTAGTAGATGATTTGCATGTCTGCTGTTTGGCCCCAGGACCTGCAGATTTAGAGTCTTTGTTGAGCAATGCCAGAAGGTTTTCCTGCTTGATATTAATCCTTACAACTTCTCAGCCATCTGTCTTGTCAGCTCTCAGACTAGTGAGTGCAGTGTATGAAAATACCATCTCTCCTGTTGTTTCCTTGGGCCAATGTCCATTGGGGTCAGGTGTCACAAATCAGTGGTTTAGGATGCTCAAACAATCAACAGAAAGGTATTGGAAAAAAGCAGGTTTAATATTAAAGTGAAAGTGTGACAAAGTTCGTTGGCAAGGTTTACTCTACTACTGCTACAGGGTTAAAGCACACAGAGAAAAATCAATCAATTTCAAACTGAAATCAACCAAAAATGGTCTGTGTGGAGACTGGGGATAGGAAAAGGGTAAGGGTAAAAAGGAATGAGGGAGATCCTTCAATTGTGTGACAACATGAGTGGACCCCCTTGCCAAACTTATCCTCAGACTTGACCAATGGTTTAGGCCTAAAGGTTTTAACAGTTATCTGCACTTAAATCAATAGTCTAATATAAACAATTTAACAAAAGATTCTATAGAATTTACAACAAGCAGAAGAGTAACTTGCTCATAAGCTTGTGAATGTAGTGCACTTAAGAATCTGAGACAGCAGCATTCATATACACACACAGACACCTAAAGCAGACTGTACACAGAGACCTAATGGAGTCTGTGAAAAATTCCCCTGGAATTCAGAGAAGTTCTCCTGTCAGATGCTTTTGCAACTTCTCAAGAAGCCTTTGCAGCTGAGCCTCAAGAAGTGGGGGCACCAGCCCAGTCTCCATTGTCATGGTTTGGTGATAGTCCAAGTATAGCAAAGGTAAGAGTTTGCTGGCTCTGACAGGTCCCGCTCAGCAGGAGGTGCTGGTTGCTGCCCATGCTGGTCACGGAGAACTCAAAGAGGGATTAACCACCACATCAGGTTACTGTAAAAGATGCTCTGCTCTTTTGAGGACTGCCAAATCTCTGGGAACTGAGTTCCTTGTAGCATGTCAGTCAGTTGTAGTCTCTTTTCAAATATAGGTTAGCAGTATCTGTTGTGGACAATCTGTTCTTTCTCTTTCTTTTGCTTTCTTACTTTCTGTCTCACATTTACGTTCCCCTTGTCCCCTGTGATTATACAGTTTTTATCCAGTGGTGAAGAGCTTGTCGTTTCCTGCCCTTACTCTTTCTGAAGCACTAAACTGATTAATACAAACACCTTATTCCAAACTTCAGATGAGGTTCTGAATTCCTTACTTGTCTCTTACAAACTGGTGTGTAATGGAGCTTAAGTGGCTCATCATGTTTACCTTGTGAGCTTTGTATATAGTCAGGGTGCTATAAAAATGCATCGAGGTAGTGCTTTGAGGGACTGATAAAACAACTTCTAACTGTGGGCAGCGTTATGTACTGTGTAATATCCCATAGGAGTTCTTGATATTTACACTTTCATTTTACCCCAGATTTTTCATAGGTGTATTTTGCTTTCCTTCCAGGTACACTGATGATTACATTGCCTTTATGTAGTGCTATATTATAATTGCACAGTTATGCCAGTCTGTAAAATACAGCTTTTGACAACGTCATCTGTGGCTGCTTTTTGTGTAAACTTAGTAAATCAGATTGCAAATGAAGGTATGGTTAGACTTTAGTCAGGTACTTATGGGTGGCCAGGTTATTTGCTCCATTGATGTGAAGAGGCCCATTCTTATTACACTGTCTGGGCTCAGGCTGACCTGGTAGCTAAATAAGAAATAGGGAGCCTACTTCACAAGTCATGCTCATCTCTTGCAGCATAGAAGAAGCACTTGTTAATTTGAAATTAGTTGATTCCCTGCAATGATTTCCATAGTTGCAGTAGTTTCTCAAAGAATTATGTAGAAAACAAATTTGCCTCCTTTATGCTCTGTCTTTAGAAAAGATCAGAAACAGGTGGGGAATGGAAATTGAGGACTTGTATTTCCTGGCTCTTTTTTGATACTAATTATCTTAAGTCATTTGTTTTCCCTAAGAGTCCATTTGGGTCATCTGTTAATATCAACAGTTCATTTTTCAAAGAGGAGGCTCAAACTGGGCTTTTGTCTGGTCCACAATATTTAAAAGGGAGAAAAGCCTCTGAGCATTCAGAACTGTAAACATTTATCCTTCAGTTTTGCTGGGAGAACATTGATTAATTGTGTGTGTGAAACAAACCTTTACTGCTGTGAATCACAGTGAACTGAATCAGATCAAATTTGAACTCGGAGAGTAAAAACCAAAAGTGTTAGAAATGTTTTGTATCTTCATGTGTGGACATCAGAAAGCTGGTTCTTGATTTGAAGTAGAGGTAGAGTCACCACATTGCCAGAGTTGCCATTAAAAATGACATTGCCATGGGCGAGCTAACCTGAAAAAAAGCATCCTTGCGTTTTGAAAAGGCTTTGTATTCCTGCAGTTCCATTTAGTTCCTTGGCACACTGTGCTGGGACTGCAAGCCCTGATACAATTACAGAAAGTTATACATAAATACAGCACAAATTAATATGTATTTACGAGATGGAAAAGCTTCTGAATACTTCTTACTCCTAAACAAAGTTCTGATGGTCCTTAAATACAGTATCTTTTTGTTTTACAAACATGTAGAATGGAAGTGGAAGCATGTCCTACATCTGCTCACCTGCTGTGAGACAGTTACACGAGGGTATGTCATGGTGCTTTGCAGCTTTGAACAGGGTTGAGTGCAGGCTTGACTGGGAAGGCGCAGTCAGCCTTTGAATGAATTGTGCCTCAGTGTGATGTCTGTCTCTTGTTAAAAGTTTTAATAATACCCAGGAGCAGTCCCGTGGTGTAATGGAGAGCACTCCAGACTCTGAATCCCAAGGTTCTGAGTTCGAGTCTCAGTGGGGACCATCCCCTGGCAGATAAAGCCTCCCTGCCATCCCATCCTGTCAGATCTCGGATGCTCAGCAGGGTCAGGCCTGGTTAGTACCGGGTGCTGTGACAGTCCCGAGGACTTCACTGTCACTGTCCAAGCTCGCTCGGCCGTGGCAGATGGACCTCAGGACTTAAATGGTGGGGCCGGTTCTGTGCACGCTGAGCCTCACCTAAAACATCCACTGGGCAGGCTGGAAGGGCCACCCACGTGGGGAGAGCCCTGCCCAAATCTTCGTTCGTGAAGTTTGGCCATACACACATACAGTAATACCCATGTCTAAGGAGGCAGACCTGGACATCACATACATTGCAAGGCAAGGGAAACAAAAGTTTTTCAGAAAGAACAGAGACGAGTTTACAAGATTCAAACCACCTACATGAATAACAGGTTAATTTGGGTAGTCATAGCCATTCTTCCTTTTCACGTGGCATGCGTGGGAGAGATGCTGCAGCATATGTGCTGGCATTTTGGCAGTGAGCACGTTCCCAGGAAAACGGAACTGTCCATTCAACATAGGAGTGTAAGCTTTCCTGAATGTATTCCTGATTGTGCCAAACAACTATTCATAAACAGATTAACTTTGTGTTCCTCAAGCACTGTTGTCGCTGTTTCTTTCTTGTGAGCCCATTTCTGAGTTGTGTTGAGCCAGCAGCATGTCTTCAGATTTCACTCATGTGTTCAGTTAAAGAATGACAGTCAAACTGGTTTTCAAGCTGAAAAAATGCACATCTTTTTCATATATAGTTTCTTGCCCACAAGTTCATTTAAATGCTCAGGTACTAGATTTCAAATAAGGGAAGGGTAATTCAGTATACTGGATGTCCAATTGCTTGTTTTGTTTGACTGTGTCTATCTTGCATGTCATCCCTTCTCACATGTGTTTTCTTGTTGCTTCTCATTTCTCTGGGTGCTGAGATGTCTGCTATGATGTGTAAGGAGATTAAGTTATGTCTGCAACACCAGCTTTTAAACAGCAGCCATATTTTGTATTAAGAAGTAGTCAATTCACAGTCAAGTTGAAGATGTGAAGCACAGTATGAGGAACCCAACCCAACATTCAGTGCTTCTGTGGGCAGACACACTATATAGTTACTGGCAAACTGTTCTTAACCCTATGAGTGCTGGATGGGAGCAAATGTAGGAGGGGATTTAAACTGTCTCCCTGTATGGAATGTCTTTAAAAAAAAAACCAAACAAACTGAAATACACCAAACCCCAAAAAACAGACAAAAAAAGACCCCCCAAAACCTGAATTGACAGTTTGTTAGAATTAAGGATGAAGGAACAAGGGATCCTCTTCCTGGAAAACTTTAGGTTAGCAGCATGTATTTTTTCTTTCTTTGAATAGCTTCTGTAATACATCCCTCAGGTAAGATAGGAGTGGATTTAAAGACTTAATGGTTGGTGGGGAGTTGTAAGAAGTACATGTCATGCTTAATTCTGCCCCTCCCCCTGTAATTAAAACAGCTGAATGGACGTGTTCTCTTTTTCTGGACTAGGACCAGGAATGAAAAGTGTCAGCCTAAGCAGTTTCTTTTTTTTTTTCTTTTGTAATAGCTATAGCTGAATAAGTATAGTTTTTAAATAGAAGTTGTAGTTTATAATTGTACTTTATTAAAAAAAACCTCAGCGACTTCTGTTTACTCATGAATTTGATGCTATGCACTGCTTTTTAGTTTATAACATTCAAGTAGTTTATATAAAGCCAGTCCAGTTACTGTAATTGAATTTGGCCTGGCCGTTTGGAGCAGCTGTGCAGTAGCACCGTGATGAACAGAAAGCAGATGGTTCTGTTTCCTCCACACAGATTACGATAATTCATAGATGAGCTGTGAAAATACTATTGGTTTCTCTTTGGCCTGGGTATTTTGGTAGTTTACAAGTCAAGCAATAGTTGAGGAGAGTTTGATTGTCAAGCTTGCTTTTTGTTTTCCTTCCCTGTTAGTTTTCTGACTGTCGAGGCTTGACATGAAATTCTGGCAGGAGAATAAAACTGAAAGGTGCCATTTCATGCTGATAAAGCAGTTAACACCAGACTTTCTGCATTGCAGAGGTTAAAACCAGCTGGTATTTTCCTGATGCTAGTGAGTGCTTCCTCTGAAGTTGTCAGGACCTTTCTTAGGTTTTTTTTTTTGTGTTTATCTAGGGCAGTTGTTTTAAGTTGTTCTAAGGCAGTGGTGGTGGGAACATCTTCCATGTATCCTTGGATTGAAGGACTCTTGAGGTCATTCTTAGGAGAGAGCTGGGTGTGCAGTTGTTCCCTCATAAAACATCTCTCTTACTGTGACATAGGCTTTGGGAGCTGAGCTAGCACAGTTTTCATCTGCAGTGGAGGAAAAAGTTATGAACCCTTAATGTCCCCTGTAAAAAGAGTGACAGCCTGACTGGATACACTGCCTAGAGCCTGTTCATGGGACTAAATCACACACTGTCCAGACAGCTTCTGTCTCTGTTCTTTCTTTTTTGGGGGGCTTTTCTGTTGGTTTTGGTTTTGTTTTGTTTTTTTTAAATAAAAAGGACACTCTATCAGTGAGAGAGGAGTGGTGCACTGTGTCAGGCTATGGTCTCTTTTTGTCTAATGTGTTCTTTGAAGTAGAATTTTCCTTTTTCTTTAATCTCAGAAGCTGTATATCGAGTCTTTACAAATCCGAGAGTATAACCATATTTAAAACTGTGGTTGAAAAGGAGTGAAGCAGGAATACATAATGCTTAGAAATGCAGATTTCATTGCATGTTATTTGCAACAAATTATATATGTAATTATATATGAAAAGGAGTCTTTGGAGCTCATAGACACTTTTATACGTTGTTGGCACTTTCAACTAAAATTTGTTTGGCCACCCCTGAGAACTGCATCTGCAATAAGATTAAAACCTTATGATCAAAATGAGGGATAACCATATATAACCTTTGGCAACAGCATATGGAATAATGCTCTTTATTCCTTTGCCAGTGTTGCTTTCCTTTCTGAACTGTCTGCTCTGTATTGGTGTTTACTGTGAAAATTACCCACGTGTTCATTAAGCATATTAAGAAGGTAGGCAAAAGAAACTAATTTAAAAGCAAAAACAAACTTACCTAAATTTAGAATACTTAACAGAGCAAATTATCAACATGAATTTTAACTGTTCTCTTAGGAACCCTGGTGAATGTCCAAACAAAGGCTGAAAAATCTGCTATGTGAAGATAACTTTAAGTTTTGATAAAGGTGGTTGAGGTGCAGCTCAACTTCGAGTGTTTTTCATGCCGCAGATGCTTTGGATTTAGGAAAATCTTTGGTCTTGGTTTCTTGCAAGGTCCCAGTTACTGCTCTATTCTCTTTCTTCTTTTGGCTTTGCGAGGGGGAAACAGTTTTGCTTCTGATTAGCAAGCAGCACTTTGCCCTTGGGTGTGTATAGGTGTGTATGTGAACAGCAGGAATTCAGGCAGCTCCCCAGCCCCTCTGGAAAACCAAAGCAGTGGGTGTCTGAGTGCACTTCTGAATGTTCCAGTGCAGCTCCCCTGCATGCCTCCAAAAATATTGTAACAGAAACAGTGCTTAGTGCTTCCCATTTTTCCGGTTCCCTTCTGAATTTTCATTTAGTTTGCTGCAGAACAGATCTTAGCTTCCTTATCTCCTTCTTTGGGAAATAGGGTATTGTACACAGAAAATTGCAGGGCTCTGCAAGGCCTATCATGAAGTTGGCACATTCAGGTATTGTGTAGCAAAGCTGTGCTTGGGGCTCCAGGGTAATGCTGTGTGTTGGAGCACAGCAGGAGACTTTCCTAGGCCTGATCTGGAGCACAGGACCGTGGATGCAGAGCTGTATTTGAAGATGTTGCTTCTTCATAGTCCCTCTAGCTAAATACCCTGAATAGAATCATAGAATAGAATCATAAACTCAGTTGGGTTGGAAAAGA
>JAOXXN010000082.1:30290761-30306492 GCA_026770055.1 Myrmophylax atrothorax | reverse complement strand
CAGTGGGGTTGGATCAAGGGTTGGACTTGATGATCTCGGAGGTCTTTTCCAACCCAATCCATTCTGTGATTCTATGACTCTAAAGGTGAATTTGGATATCTTGTTCTCTGTGTAATGGAAGAGCTGACATGCACCTCACCATCCCCACCTCAGATGGGGACTTTGGGGACTCAGTGCTACTGAAAAAAAGCTCTCTCCATGGAGAAATGAACCACCAAACCTGTCTGATGCTGGTATGGCTTGAATTTGTAAGAATTATTGTATTCACACAGTTAAAAGCAGATCTGAGAACCTGGATTAGCAGAAGAAGGGAAGCCTTTGGTCATACAAGTTCATTTCCAGTGGGGCTTTTGCCAGCACCTTTGTGAGGAGAGGAGGGAATGGAGCTTTGCTCCTGATGCCAGCAGATGTGGCTGGGCTTCCTTAGGACTTGTACTCCAGGAAAGCCTCTCTGAGTGTTCCACTCTCTTCTCACCTTCAGCTGGGTCTTCACATTTGTTCTCTTGGTGTTTGGGTGGGGTTTTTCCCCAAGAAGAAATCAGCGGAATGAGTGAGAACTGACAAGATGTCTGGAGTGAGGAGCTGTTTCTGAGTCTCTTGACTCTTTCTGCATGTTCTCAGCAACAGCTTCCCATGGTGGAGCACTCACTGTGTGCCTGGAGTAAGAGTATCATGTCCCACCACCATGGACTAAAACTTCCTCGTAGAAGGATACGTGGAACATTTAGCTGGCAGTTTGCAGCCCCCACAGAACTTAGGGATTGCTTCTGCTGGGGTGAAAAGCAGGACATTTCTGCTGGATTTTGGATACAGGTCCAAAAATAATTTTTACCTCTGAATACATGATGTGTTTTCACAAACATGTTCTTTCATTTTTATCATTGAGCTGTTCCTTCCTCTAGCAGAGACCTGTTGGAAGTTGTGTGTGTGTGAAATACAAATGTCTGTGTGCAATGTGAGAGGTTTTGGTGGGATTGGTACACACTGACAGAAACAAATTGTCTCATTGCTGATACTTGTTGCAAATTGCTGGCTGGCTGAGCAGAAAATGTTCACAACTGCTGTCACTTATGTGTTAGTGGCCAGTGTGATCAAACCCCCCACTTGTTAGGTTTTAATATTAATGAATGATAATTTTACACTTGATTTTTGCATAAGGACGGTGTAAAATTCTGTACTCTCAGGAAACTTTTTTTCTCTGAAAGCCTGTCTTAAATAAAAAATGCCTTAACTAACAGTGTCTTGAAGAGGGAAAATACAGTTCACAGAATGCACAGGAATTGTAGAGACCTGGATCTGTCCAGGCTGCTGGAGCACCGGGAAGGTGTGAAATGCCTCTTGCCTCGGGCTGATGTGGGTTGTGTTGGCCGTGAGGGAACGGGGCTGTTCTTTCTTTTGGAATTTGTGTGATTCCTGCCCAGCTTTTGCTGCTGGTTGGAGGAGGATGACATTTAATAACTGCAGCTGCTGCACTGCTGCCCCTGCTGGTTTGGGCACTGGGCAGGGGGGGTGATCTTTGCTTCCTTGAGATCACCAATGTTCTGCTCCGTGGCTGGTTGGTTCTTCATTTGAATTCTCAGAGAGCTTTATGAAGCTGCTTGATAAAGCTTCATTTCTCTGAGAAATGCAGATGGAGTTGTGGACTTAAGTCCAAGTGGTTGTTTGGGACCAGAAGTTCCACTGATGAGATGAGCCTTTCCAAGCCTTTCCATTCCACTGTCATCCAGCCTGCCCTTCCAGGCTCTCGTTTCTCTCAGTAAAGTGTCAGTCCTCTGCTTTTGCAGAAATTCTTTCAATGCATTCATATATTCAGCATTTTCCCTTTGATGGATAGGAATGGGATCCTTGTGTTACCCTGCTCTGATTCCAAGTGGATGCTGGAGCTGTTCCACTGGGGCACTGCCCAGTTCTGTGCCAGGCATGGTACTGACAAATACAGTTTGATTGAGAATAGAAAGAATTGCTGACCTTAAATTGCATCTTAACTGAATCAGATGGTCGTGGTTTGCCTGCTTTGGACAGAGGCTGAGGAAGAAACAGATGTGTGTGTGTGTAACGAGGCTGGGGAAGGGACTGGAGCACAAGTGCTGTGGGGAGAGGCTGAGGGAGCTGGGGGTGTTCAGCCTGGAGAAGAGGAGGCTCAGAGGTGACCTCAGCACTGTCTGGAACTGCCTGAAGGGAAGTTCTGGCCAGGTGGGAGTTGGTCTCTTCTCCCAGGCACTCAGCAATAGGACAAGGGGACACGGGCTCAAGCTCTGCCAGGGGAAATTGGAGATCAGAAAAAATTCTTTGCAGAGAGAGTGCTCAGGCATTGGAATGGGCTGCCCAGAGAGGGAGTGGATTCCCCATCCCTGGAGGTTTTCTAACATGAGATTAGCCGTGGCACTGAGTGCCATGATCTGGTAAAGGGACTGGAATTGGACCAGGGGTTGGACTTGATGATGTCAGAGGTCTTTTCCAACCCAATCGATTCTATGATTCTGTGATTCTATGATAACTGATAGTGAAAATCAACTGCAGTGTTGATCCCCTTCTTTTCCAGCCCCTGGGGAGTGTGCTGGGATGCTGTTGCAGGAGTTTGTCATGTTAATGTCACCCTTTTCTTAGACCTCAGCAGGTCCCCCCTACACTCTCAAGGGCTAAATAAGGAAGCTTCTGTAGCTGTTAATCTTCCTTATACCCTCTGTGCTCTGCAGATCTGATGGAATGATCAAGAGTCACACACACACCCCCACCCACTCCAGTTTAAGGGTGGTATCACTAATACTGAAGTAGCTGTAATTTGACAGCTAAAGACAAAGTAATTGTGTTGTAACAACACTGGAAACAGTTTGTGTTGTTACCAAGTACTGTAGAATACATTCACCTTCTTTAAGGAACAATCTACAGGCAAATTTTGTCTCTGAACTAAACCTTTCATCAAAGAACTAGGTCATTTTAAAAAGTTGCAGCTATGTTTTCTTTGTTTCATGTTGATTAAGTTGCAGCACCTGAAATTAAGTTGGAAAATACAGTCTCAAGTAATGGCCCTCATGGTTAATTTGTCTCCTTGGCAAAGAAATAGGAATAATGTTTCCATTTCAATAAGCTTTCATAAAATTATATATGTGAAAATACCACCTCATTTTGCAATTGTAGAAGTCCAAAAGCATATATTTCTACATTTATAACTTTGTTCTTCATATTTATTTTTTTACAGCTTTGAATATTTTCCATGTGATTAAGACTCAGAATTTTTGTTTTGTAGCATTTTTATTAGATACTTAATAAAGCTTTTGGTCTATGTAATGAATATTTTAAAAAGTAATCTGTGGCTTTATTAAATGCCTAGTAGCAAATGCTTAATAATAAAGACAACTTTTTGATTTTTTTTTCTGATCTACATTTTAATTCATTACAAACCTGTAAAGAATTTAAGTTAGTAAAAAATTATTTTTAATTCTGTTTAAAAGCAAATGAAAATGCAGGATCATAAGGACGTGGTGTAACTGCAAATGTGAGGGTAAAGCCCAAGGGAAAATCAGTTTTCATTCAAAAGGCTTTTGAAGTTCTAGATCAATAATTAACATGTAGAAATTGTACTTAGGTTAAAGCAGTGAAAAGGCAGTATATGATCAAACTTCAGCAGTCAATTTAATAATAAAATAGGCAGCAGGTAAAAATACCAAAACAAACCCCAAATGCCAAATAACAACAATTAAAAACAAATATAAAAACCTCAACCCAAAACAGCAACAACAAAAACCTGCAGCCACATCTTGGGTGCCATGTGTAGCAGTTCCCTCCCTGTTTAATTGCTGTTGGCATGTGGGTTTCAATCCAGTGTTTTGCATAAACTGGATTGGAAATTAAAGGTTGGGATAAAGGAACCATCTTCAAGGTGAATGTGATTTTATCATGGCAAAGTAGAAATGTTTGTGTGGTCAGATGGACCCTGTGTAATTTAGCTGAGAGAAAGGTAGTTTATCTTCCTCCAGATCTGACTGCACATGCCCTGCTGATCCCCCCAGAGGGCAGCAGTGCCAGATGAGGCCGTGCTGCCCAGGTGTGTCGTGGCCCTGCTGCCCAGGTGTGTCGTGGCCGTGCTGCCCAGGTGTGTCGTGGCCGTGCTGCCCAGGTGTGTTAGGGCCGTGCTGCCCAGGTGTGTTAGGGCCGTGCTGCCCAGGTGTGTCTGGGCCGTGCTGCCCAGGTGTGTCAGGGCCGTGCTGCCCAGGTGTGTTAGGGCTGTGCTGCCCAGGTGTGTTTGCACTGCTGACAGCTCCGACGTTGCTGCTGTGCACCCCTGAGTACCTCACCTGCACTTGTGTAGGGGCTCAGTTCTGTGGGAGCATTAAACTTATTTACTGCACAATAATATAAAGAATTAAGTTATAACGAGCACAGTTTGTACAGTGAGATAAAGATCTCCAGCATACACTTGTTTGCATTAAGCAATGGGTTGTGCTTCTCTTGAGGACTGGAGAGCAACAGCTGACTAATGCCTGAGCTGTGGAAGCTGCTGGAGTTGCTTTTAATAGGAATACGGTTTTCCAAGTGCACTGTTGAATAATTTCAGCCTTGAACACATCTGCTTAGGTCATACTTATGTATGATACGTTAAAATAGCTTACTTTGAAGTTACTGCAAAGGGAGGAAAAAACCCATTGTAATAACATGCAAAAGTTTCACTGTCCTGCCAGAAAAATTACATCTTTGCTAAGTAAAATAAATCTCTTCTCAAAGGAATGTTGAAGGAGAGAAAAATATTTTTAAAACAGCAAACCCTTTAGTTTTTGCAAGTCAGTCTTGAGTTATGACCAAGTGAATTTGAACTCGTTAAGATATCATTTGCTACTCCTGGATTTACTGGGGTCCTGCCCCAGGTACCCCACTGTAATTAGGAAGTAACTTAAATGTTCACCAAAGAACAAGGTTCTTCAGTGTTTCTGTGTGATAATGGGGTAACCCAATTACTGCAGAGTACCTGAAGGGTTGCAGGTTCGTACCTCACTTACTCCAATATAGTTCATCCACTGCTTCTCAAAAATCCTTGAGGGCATTGTGGGTATTGTGTCTTACCTCAGTTTGAGAATATTTCAAAGCATCTTGTGTCTTTCTGCAAACAGAGCATTTCATCATGGGAATCCACACTTCTCTTCTTTGATTCTGCCATGAGTTATTTTCAAGACTATTTACAGGTTAATTAACTTCTTTGCATATTAGTTACTTACTCTGTAGAATGTGATATTAGTTCATAAACACTGTGGAGGTGTTCAGATATTATCACAGTGTCATTACCACTGTCATTCAGCTAAGGTTTAGGTTTATTCTGCCTCACCCTCCTCTATCTTTGTAAATGCTGCAGGTGGGAGTAGATAGAAGGAGTCTGTGCAATTTGTGTTGTAGAGTCTCACTGGTTATGCTAAGAAAGCAAGAGGCTAAACTGTAGAATTTGTTAGTCTTCTGTAAGATTGTAAAACAACAGCGGTAACCTCAGCCTGTCTGGCACAGCTGTTTCTATTCCCTGAGTCTGTCAAGTAGTAACACAGAACAGAAAGTCTAGGTTGGTTTCATTGCAGAACTGAACATGAATTTGTGTGCAAATAACTTTTACATCCTTGTCTTTAAACCTGGCATTGAGATGATTTGGATCTATCCAAAGAGAGGAGTTTCGTTTGTTCTTACAGAGATTGTTCTGAAAACACAAATCCTACAGCAGTGCTTGTCTTCCTTCAGGGACTGATGTACAGCTCTTGGAAAAGGGCTAGGCTGGGTTAGTTCATACTGTATGGTTTATTGGACAGTATATTTTTATCTTTTTTATTGAGAAATGGGAAATATATGCCCTTACTTTGTTATGTTGTTGTTGAATATATTGCTCTCCTCCCTGTATTTACTGACTGTGAATCAGGAGGGAGTGATTTACATTTGCACTGGAGCAGGATATGTATGCAGTTGCAGAAACCAAGATAAGAAATGTTAAATTCTGAAGCTGCAATAAAGTGATGAAGATTTTTTTTTAATAATTTGGTTTACTTGTCTTAGTAGTGTAATTTAATGTAAAGAGCAAATTCACAGTTCTCTGGCCACTTTGCAAATCTCTTGATGGAGCTTAGGCTGAAGTAGCCACAGTCTAATTAAAGATAGACATATTTTTATGTACACACACATTGTTTGCATTGTGCATTACTGTCACATTACAAAACATTGTGCCTGTTTTAATTTTATGATTTGCAACTTTCTTGGCTGCCAAGAAGCTGTTTGAAAAATATTTAGGAAAGAGCCTATTTGAAACATCTTTAGGGAAGGGGCTGTAAATATGTCATTGTCATTACAAAACAAATCACAGGCTCTCACACTCTCAAGGCTTCAGCTGAAATGAGCAGGCACTTTTAAAATGGTTCTTTGTAAAATAAATCCATCTATAACAGTTAAATATAACAATTTTGATTACTTGGAGATTAGAAAAAAATACTTTGTTTTAATTTCCCTGTGACATGAGCCACTTAAACAACTTCAGAAACAGAAGAGCAGAAGAGCATGCTACTGAAGGTTTTTGTTTTTGTGGTAAGCACCAAAGTGGCAGGTGCTGCAGCTTGACCTGGAGATGCTCTGAAGCTTAAAAAGCAGAGTCTCCACAATGTGATCCCAAGAGAAATGCTTTGTAGGTAGAATTTTCAGAGTAATTTCTCTTCTCTGTAGTGGGTACAGAAAGGTGTATATATTGCTCAAGTTCTTTGTAGACAAATGGAAACTGAGAGGCAGCAATTGCTTTACATCTTCTTCATTTCGTTCTCTTTTTGTGTGTGTGTTTCTGTGATTCAGATGTAGGTACAAAACTCATATAAGTACAAATCAGGATAAAGTATCATAGTAAAAGCTGTAAATGTGCTAAATTTTCCACAAGAGGAAGATGCAGTTGTTGCAATGTTTACTACAGAAGATACCAAGAATGAGATTAAAATGTTAATTTGTCTTTAAAATAACAACTTTTCTTATTTGACATTTACAGTTTTTACACTGCATGTACACAGACTTTCAATCCATCCTTAATTTTATGTACAAGATTCTAATTGTATAAAGCAAGGATTTGTGGATGTTCAGGTGTTTAACACACTCAGTTTGAGAGTGCATCTAAAAGTAAATTGTTTACTTCAGTTCTGTGTCTAAATACTTGGAGCCACTGCTTGTTTGGTTTTGCCTGACAACTGCTACTGTCTGCAGTGGGTGAAAAATAAGTTATTCCACATTTTCATCATACATAATTTAAACAGACTGCTTCTATTTATAGCTGATTTTTTATTCCTCTAGAGAATTAAATTGTCAAGGTCAGATACATGACTGTTTTCTTTGTGTGGACATCAAATACAAAAAAAAGCAGAACTATTTTATTTTCTATTGCAAAATATATGTGTAAGAGCCTGTATCTCTTGGTTAGAAAAATTACTGATTCTCTTAATTTTGTTTCAGCTTTACTTTTGGAAGCTCAGTCAACACCCTTTCAAATAACTCCTTCAACCATGGCAAATATAGTGAAGGGCCTGTATACACTACGACCAGGTAAAAGGGGAGAGTGTCTGTACTAGTCTCATACTGGGGTTGTGGTATGCTTTCCTAAATATGTGTTTTCCTACATGTCTGTACTCTCTATTTAATGCACAATTAACAAAAAAATATGTGTTGTGTCCTGTCCATCGTAATGCTTAGTTCTACCCTGGTTCTTGTTGCCCATCTGACTGCACAAAGTACTGTGTGAATACCAAATACACTTGAAAAAAACAGTCCAGCCCTCTACTCTGGAGGCAAAGGGAGGATCTGTATAAAGAAAGAAGGCTGGTAATGAGTCTGCCATGGCAGAAGTTTAGAAGTATTGAAACTATGAAAGTTACATTGCAAGTTGCACTTACAACAGTTCTTTGGCATGAGGTGAATGTTTCTTCTAGGAAGCCATTGTTTGGTTGGTTTTATTTTGTGGAAGAGCTTAATTTAACTCGTGTACACATCATGGCATCTTAAGCAACAACAATTATATTGAAAGGAAAATGGTGTTGTAGATTTTAATCAATTTGGTACCAAAATCTTTGGTTCTATAAGTTTTGGAGAACTGAGCAGAGCTTTACCCTGTGTTTGAGAAGTTTTTAGAAACAGGAAGGGTTCAAATTATCCATAAATAAATGGTACCCACTTCCCTTTCTTTTACAGTACTGATAGTTTCTTCTTACCTTGGTGGGACTGAGAGAAGAGTTGTGTCTGAGCTTGAGTCTAGTTTTGCTTTGCAATCCCCATTTATGGAAATAGAAACGAGGGTGGGAATACTTTAGAAAAAACTTTAGTGCAATGTTTAGCATGTATACAAGGCAGGAATGTGGGGGACACTCCATTTACAAAATGCATGGACAAAGCAAGGACTTTTACAACAGCAGAATAACATACTGCCAGCGTTTTTGAGGCAGTGCTGATTTCATCTTTATAAACTATTCAGGACCAAAGAAAGGGCGTGTACATAAGTATAAAAGTGTCACTCTTTTGAAAGCAGCTCAGTGTGGTTGTTCTTTGGCCACACAGTATTGTAGATGGTAGACTTGTGATTTCCCAGTTTCTTGTTTCAGGTGATCCTTGTCTCGCTATCTGCTTCACAGCACAGGAGAGACTGGTTTGGCTTGGTATCCTGGGCCTAAGCAGATTCTGGGTTGTCTCACATCTGTGAGATGGTCAAATGTGAACATTGGTCCTACATTTGTGATGCCTGTTCTCCACAGCTGGGTAGGAAGACCCAAGTTTAGTTGCTATGTCAGCAGATTTGCTGAAGTGCCTAACTTGCTCTAATTACCTGCTTCTCAAACTTCTCAGCCTTTGAAAAAATGAGGGGCTTTAAAGTCATTCCAACCAGAAGAACCCAGGATAGATGTAAAAGTCTGTTCGTTGGTGCTGCAAGTTCTTGAGGATGAATTCTGAAACAATCAGGGCAAGGGCTGCTCTTAGGCAGTGCTGCTCACTTGCATGTGGGACTGGCTGCACTGGAGGTATCGTGGCTCTGGTGAGCAGCTGGCTGAGGAAGTAAAGCAGAAGATGGGCCCAGTGGAAGGGGATCAGAGCAGTGCTGTGAACTGTCTGCTTAAAAGTGCAGGGAGTGAAAGGAGAAGTGATGCTGATGTGGCTGGTGGCCATGGACTTCCCCTTCTCATCAAGCTGAAAGTACTTTAGGGCTGTCAGGCTTCAAATGTGACAGAAAAGTCTCTTCTGATTCTAGCTCTGTAATGGGACCACTCCTTTTTAATATCTCCATCAGTGATCTGGGCCAAGGGTTCAAGTGCCCCCTCAGTCAGTTTGCAGATGACACCAGCTTGTGCAGGAGTGTGGGAATTGTGATGCACCTCAGTAATTAAATTTGGAAGTATCCCTTTTTTATAAGTAAAGATTAAATTTAAGATAACTGCTACAACCTCTGGAAAGAATGGCTGCAGAAATACTTGAGGGCTGTTTATTTTTCCTCAGACCTTGTTAAACAGTTGCAATAAAGCCAGTTTTCATACTTTGCTTAGTCTCTTCTGTGTTTCTTATAATCGGCCTTGAAGCAGTTTTAAGGTAAACTGTCTTGCTCCTGTAGTGAAATTAAATCACATTTCTGTCCTGAAGCTGAACTGGTACAGGTTAGAATTACATAATGAACATTCAAAAATGTTTATCTAAGCTTTGTAAGGTCAGTGAGAGAAATGTATTTATTCATTTCAAATGGGGGATGGAGAAGGAGGATTGTATGGTGACACTACTGTGCTTTTTGGCAGTAAGGCTCAGGTACATTTTGTGTAAAGGTACATTTTGTAATGAGTTTCCTGGAGTAAAGTGTTACAAACAATTATCTGATTATCAAGGTGAATTGGCTGATCATCAGTTGCCTGTCCTTGAGAGTGTCCAGAGACTTGGCCTTGCTGAATCTCTTGTGGAGATTCAGCAAGAACTGAAATTCATTTTGATGATAAGATTGATGAAAAAAGTTCCTTTATCTACATGTAAACATGTGATTTTAAGTTTGATTATTTGTTCTGCTTTAGGGCATGGTTTTGGGTTTTCTCTTTTTTTAATTCAAGGTGCTAATATATATTTAAAATAGAGTAAAGTTACATTTGTCAAAGAGTAAAATTTTTACAAGTATCTCTTGCACATATTTTGTTGTTGCTTTCACTCTTTTTACAGAATGGGTACAGATGGCACCAGCTTTATTTTCTAAATTCATCCCAAATGTTCTCCCCCCTGCTATGGAATCTGAGCTTCAGGAATATGCTGCTCAAGACCAGAAACTTCAAAGAGAGCTTATTCAGAATGGATTCACTAGGTAATGGTTATTAGTCTTCTGTGGGATTGTGCTGGACAGTGCTGCAATGGTGAAAATGGATACACCTAAAAACATTGAAGAAATAATTTAAAAGTTAATTTAAGACTTCTACAGCTCAGTATCCATATGAAATATGACCTTACTTTCCATGTGTTTGAACACTAACAATGCTGCAGATGGTACCAAAAAGTAGATGATTGGAAGGCTTGAAATATTTTGATGAAACAGATTGCTTTCAGTTCATCCATCCCCTTGTTTTGTTGTGCTTCTGCTGCATGGTCATGCTCTTGTTCAACTTCAACCTTTACTTTGTCTGTTTATTTTTTATAAGTTCTCTTTTTTTTCCACAATGCTTCTGAAAATGTCAGTTGATGACTTCTCCTTATTCCACTTCCAGAGTTATTTATACAGTCAAAGTGTTTGTTTTAAATAGGCCTTTCTCTTCTGAGTGTGAAATGGGAAGGAAGGGGGAAGAGCAAACAGTAAAAGACACAGCAGAAAATGTTCCTACTGTGTATTGTTCGCTCTGGGCAGTGCCTGTTACTGTGTGCTGTTCTGTTCAGCTGCCTGGACAGAGGCACAGCACTTCCACCACAGCCGTGTGCCACTTATGCAGTAGCCTGACAATCTAAGGTCAGGCTGGGGAAGCATTATGGTCTGTTCCCAAGGGGATGCTTTCTTCATGAAGAAGATACATCTTCATCTTTCCTATTATCTGTGCAATGCTCTGAATCTGGTCCTGCAGTTTGAACACCCACTAGATGTGGGTGTGTTTGCTGTTGGATGTATTTCTGGATTTCATCCCCCGTAGTTTTCCTCAAAGTTTGGTAAATTATTGAGCTTCAAAGCTCTACTATTGACCCAAATGCAAATGGTATGGTTTAGACTCTACTTTTAAGGGTTTTTGTTGAATAAAAGAATTTTTTGAGAGATATGCATAAAAATAAAGCCATAAGAGCTTGGGCTGAGAAAAGCAGTGCATTTGGCCCAAGAACTAGAAGTCTGAGAATTTGAAACTGAGTAGGCATATAGTGCTGACAAAAGGATATAATGCCCAGAGCAAAACAAAAAAGGAACAATTTAGTTGTGTCTAACTTTCAATCTTGCTAATTCTGTAGGTGGCTAATAATAGTACTGCTTACAAGCACATTTCACCAGTTTCACAGTTCTTAGGGAATTAAAAATGAAGTTTCAAGTTGTAATAGTTTATATCCACAAAAGCAATCATTTTCAGAATTGTTTTTCTTCATCTACTTGAAAATGAGAGGCTTGTTAGCTTGGCTGTGCAGTTCTTTGGCTTGTTCTGTAAGGAGGAGACTATAATAAAGGCTGGGAGAGGTAGAAAGGGACACTGACCATGGTCAAGGCTAAATGCCTACATGGTGCTGTCTTGTTACAGACTTTGTGGAATCCTCATATTTTAGCAACTCCTATTTTATGCAGAAAAGTAATTCTCTGACTATGGAACTAATGCAAATTTGTAGGAAACAGTTTCTGTCCTGTGTGATAGACGCGGGCAAGGAAGAGATCAGGGCTTGAGGATACTCGTGCAAGCAAGAACCAAGTAAAGGTTTCTGCATCACGTATTGTTTGCAGAATCTAAGTTCTTACTCTTCCTTTTGGCTTTCTGGAGTATGGGTTCTTCTGGGTATTGGGCATGGGGAGAGTATTCCCTGTAGGTTTAGAAAATTGGTCCACCCAATTGCTTTTGTGTAACTGCTGTTTCTATGTAGCTTGCTTTCAGTTTATGAAATAAAAATGCAAACATCTGATGGATGGCATTTAGTCCCTGATGAATGTGCTCTCCCTGCAGTCTGGTAAACATGGAGGTTATATAAGGGGTTAGAGTCGAGTGCCATTGTTCAAGGGACACAGGTAAAAGATACTACTTGTGTTTCAGTTTTATTTGCTACGTGGCATTTTCAGTGGTATTTGAAATGCATATTGCCTTGAAATGTATTTAAAGATGTGATATCCTTCTTCCTGTTGTGAACATAGGTTATGTTTATTTATGACTTGTCAGAATTGTTCTGAGGTTATATTCCTACACATATAGATGTATAAAAAGAATCTTCTCTTTTATCAAGTAGCATGCCAAACTCTTCTTTTCTGGGTTAGTATGAAATGACATCTGTTCTCCTTTAATTGTGCCAGAAAATGATGCTTTTGCTGCTGCATTTCCTGCAACAATAACTATGAGGAACACAACACGGTGAGGTGTCTTCAGCAGCATTAATTGATGTCAGGTTCTAGTTGAAGAAATCAGCTTATCACCACTATTAAGGACTAAAATCTTCTGTCTAAAGAACAAGTGTTGTCAGCTCAGACTAGCCTAGAGTCTGATTGTTGGGCTTTGCAGGAGCATCTTAGCTTTTCAGACTGATAGATGCAGGGTTTTTCACATAGTTTTATACAGTTTGGTTGAGGAGTTTGAATTGAGGAATACAATTTTATGTGTGACTCAAGACCATGCTGTATATGAGCAGTTTTCCTCATCTTCATTTTGTAAAAAATTATCCTATGAAATCAAACTTACTATCTGTAACAAAGGATGAGCTAATTTAATCTGCAAAATAGGGTTTATACTTTTGTTTTGGTAAACTGAGGATTCTGCAATAGTGTTATTGTTACTATGTTTGTATTTTGTTTCTAAACCTCTGGAAGTTGATGATTTTGCTGAGGTAGTTTGCTATTCACTCTTTATTATTTATTATTATATTGGTTTGAAAATCATAAAATGGTTTGGCTTGGTAGGGTTATTTAAAGGTCCAGCCTTCCTGCAATGGGCAGAGACATCTTTAATTCAGGTTATCATCAAAATTCCTTTCTTTCCCTTCTTTCCCAGAGGTGACCAATCACGCAAGAGACCTGGAGAAGAGCTTTACAGTAAGTGTGCATCTCACCCTGCCCTCCAACATGCTGCAGCTGGGACAGGTTGGGCATCCAGGTGCTGGACTTGTGGGTTCTCAGGGTGGTCTGGTGTCAGAGGCTGCATCTCCACATGTCACTGGCTGTCTGAAATGGAACTTTTACCATGACAAGTAAGAATACAAACCTTTTGGATTCAGAGCCTGGCTAGCTCTGCCAGAGTCCCACAGCCACTGTGCTGGATACCGAGGCCAAGATGCTTCCATTTGATGTAAGTGGAAGCTGAGGTCTTGAAGAAAAAGAACATAGTTCTCCTAAGTCTCTGTCTGGTCAGGATGCACATAACAGGTGATGTTATAAGCCAGTCTACCTCCATAAATCACTCACTGGTGATTTGTGTTCCTGTCTGTTGACAGAATGGAGCGTTTGGAGGGTTGTGCTTTTCAACTTGGAGCCCTTAGAGGTGTGTCTGATACAACCCAGGATCCACCTGAGCTGTGTCTGATACAACCCAGGATCCGCCTGCCCTGAGTGACTAAAGGCAAAATACAAATATTTGAGTTGTGCAGCAATGGAAGATCTCTGCCCTTTGTAGCTGGAGTCTCTTGCTGAATGATTAACTGTGAGGTTCTTCACTGTGTTCCCTTAATTTCCCCCAGTGTAGGGGAAGACACATGGGGAAGAACAATGTTTCCATTCTCAGCTGGTTGCTCTACTCCAGACAGCCCTAATTGGGCTGCAGTCAGGCAGAGGTCCCATCTTCTACTCATGTTCTGTGCTGACTGAGCATTTGGCCAGGAAAGACTAGTCCTATCAGACTAGATTAGGATTGAAGTACAAGGTCCTCATTGTCATTAAATAGCCTTGAGGACTGGGGAACAATATCTATTCTGGTACTGTTGTTAACTTCTGTTCATTTTATGGCATTCTTTCCACCAAGGTTCCTCATGTGCTTTCAGCTGAACATGTTTACTGTGTTTCCTACCATTAAATGTCAGAGAGTTTAATGATAAACTCTTATTATAAGCTGAAATGAATCAGTGGACATTCATGTGGCATACCCCCTTCTGTACCTACTATTAATGTTTTGCAGGCAGTGCTGTGTTTTTCGGGAAAGGGGGCAAGGGACATAATATGGAAGCTGAATATGAGAGAATTTCTTGAATGTTTTGTGTTATTTCAGGTGGCTCATCAGCTTGTGCAAGCTCCAGGGGATACAGATAGTGAATATACTGGATCAGCTTCTATTCCTAGCCAGAACAGACACTGGAGGAGCGCAGCTGGTATCTGGAGCCTCCTTTGGCAACTGCTGATACTCAAGCTCTGACATGAACTTTGCCTCAAAGAAGAGTTTTGGACTTCCTTCTTTATATAATGTCAGTTGCTACTACAATTGGGGTGACTTTGAAAGACATGATTCCTTGGTCTAGCCTATCAACAAGTTCTGCGACTTCTGTGAGGAATGCACCTTGAAAAACAATCCTTTCAAAGTGGAAATGGGCAGCCGAAATCAGCAGCTTCCAAAAGCATTAGAATGGAAGAATCCTTTTTGCACTCTTTTCTTAATATTAAAGACATTCTTAAAACTAGTTAACACGTCAGTGTATTAGTTTTTAAACTTCAAGTTATTTTCTGGAGCTTCTACTTAAATAATAAGAATAAAATTTCATTATTTTGCAGTATTTGTTTGTTAGTTTAAAAATTGTCACCTTTTAAGAGTTGGTCCCTTTGTCACCAAAAACCAAGAAATAAACTCTCCAACCAATTTGGTAGGTCAGAAAGCCAACATGACTGTATTAACAGTGCTGGATGCATGGGGATTGCTCCACAAAGCATGCATTCCAGCAACCTAACAGGCCAGGTTATGTTCATGGAACTAGTAGATATTCATCACATTTCTATTACATATTCATTACATTTCCTGAATACATGCATAAATGCTAATCATTTCCATGGACTTATTTGGATATGGTTCCAGATGTTCTAATGAATCTTTTCTCCTTGAGAGTGTCTCAAATATGTGGTCAGGTCATAATGTACTTCTCTTATCATTCTTTGCTCTGACACACAATCCTTGTTCTCAAAAGTTAAGACATCTGCTAGTACATATTAATCACTGATACAGGTAAATAAGGAAGCAATAGCTGGCACAAGACTATTAGTCACAGATAGAGGGATCAAACACTATTCTATGAAAGTTAAAAGAATTTTCAAACATCTTTCCCCACTGCTGCATAGACTCCTTTTATAAAAAAATATAACTTGTTCAGTAGCACCATATAAATGTATCTTCTGTCAGGGAGTTTTTAAATTCCAGATGTTATTTTAACTCTTTTTTGTTACTTGGTATTTTGAAATCTGTTTCCTATGTGTTTGTACTCTGTGCCTTCAGCTTGAGCACTTTGCGACTTTATAGACCATATTTTGTTACTGCAAAATGTGTTCTTGAGGAAAAACTTGATGTGAACAAACATGCTGCAAAGTTGCACTTTCTCTTTGCATTAATGGGAGGTGAATTTAAGGAGAAAGGAAGAAAAGTTGAACCTATCAC
>JAOXXN010000082.1:30272017-30290661 GCA_026770055.1 Myrmophylax atrothorax | reverse complement strand
CTTTTCTCTTGCATTAATGGGAAGTGAATTTAAGGAAGAAGGAAGAAAAGTTGAATCATCATCACTAATAGTGACTTGGAAATTTGTCCCCTTTTATTTTTTGTGTCTTGTATTATTGTTTAATTCAGGGACCAACCCTTGTAGAATCCCCCTCACTGACTTTTCATTGGCCTCAAGAGTTGGACTCAATTATCCTTGTGGCTCCCTTCCAACTCAGAATATTCTGTGATTCTGTGATTCAGTAATTGCAATAGATGGAGATGGGAATTCAAGACTGAATGAAATACTAAGATATTTTTCATGCTGTGCTTTGTAGAAACATTGTGGACAAAATTCTTCAGTCTGGGAGATCTGAAAGGGCGTCTCCATCAGCACAAGATTTGCACCGGGTTGATCAGCAAACTATGGTACCTGTCCAAGATCACTTTGTGGCTCCTGTGCCGTTTCTCCTGTTTGGGGAGGACGTGATGGGGCTGTGATAGTGGATGTAGTCAGAATCAGGGATTTGAGGAGTAGTGTAACGTGTATGTGTGTACCCATCGGCCTCCTGCTTCCAGTCCTGTGTAACCTTGGCTGGAGATCCAGCTGAACACAATTCCAGGGGGTCCAGGCCTATGGTCTGTGTCCTGATCATGTGACACAGGTTTTAATCAGTAATATGGCTAATGCAGCTCTTTCATGAGGAGATAAACATACTTGAAAAAGCAGCTTGATTACAGGGTTTGGCTTTTTCCATTACTATCATTTTTTTTTTATCACCTTTAGTTATGAAGAGAAATGAGTTGGTAATATAAGATCTTTCTGAAGTGAAATAAAAGTTTGTTCATTTTTGTCTGGCACAACTCTTATGCCTGTTTTAAAGAAAATACCAACACAACTCCTTTTATGCTTGCATGGGTTCATTACAAAATGTGAGAAAAAAAACAGGTGCGGCAGGGAAGAACTTTCACTTTCTTTTTGTTTTGTATCCAGGCTTCATGTAAGTGAATTTAATTCCAACAGTGTCACACCATCATTGCACTTTGGCAGTGCTGTTAGTTTTGAGGGCGGGGAGCAGGAGGAATAAAGCCATCACTGCTGGAATTGACAGATTCAAATCTGGTTTATATATATATTTCTTTCCATATTTGCAAAGCCTGTTTAATTTTGAGGAAGTTTTTGTTTCAAAATTAAAAACAAAATAGTTTCGTGTTTTTATTTCCATGTAGAAGAATGCCAGCAGTCTGATCTCGTCCCCAGTAGTGGAAAACCAAACCACTCTGAGTAGGGATTTTCAGGTGTTGATAGTGTTTGCTTCAACTTTGCTACCAGCTGTTTAAGTTGGAGTAGAATTAGGTAAAATTAGGGGGTTTGAAAACTTTGCTGAAGGATGCTGTGGAGAAGTTAATGAAGGCTAATGGGGAACAAAAATGATTTGCCAGCTTCCAGGTTTTTAAAGTTTTGGCTTTAAACAAAACTAAAACCTCTGATAATGTCCTTAGCTTTAAAAATCACTGTCTGCTGAAATGGCAATATTCTTGAGGTAAGAATAGATGCATTAACCGAATTTGGTTAAAGTTTGTTTACAACTTCATTACCAGCCTAGTTCACATAATACAGTAACCAAGCTCTGTCATCTTTGTCAAGTGATCAGAGTTTTTTCTGTTCTTAAAAGTGGTTTTACTGGTTCAGGTTTGTAAATAACATATAGTGCTTTTGCTTCATGTTTGAGGCAAGGGTCTAACATTTATTTTGCGTTGTGTTATTTTTGGGACAAACTTCTGAAACAATAATTCCATCAAAAATAAAGCATTTCTGTCAGTGTGGTCCACTTTGTGTGCACTGAGTAGTGCTTGGATGCTTCTCAGTCCTGTAGTCTTCTCTCCACTGACCACCATACCTGAGATATCTGTTTGTTAAGCACTGTATTATGTTGTAAATTTGGCATTACAATTCCTGTATGTTTTGGCATTATCAGCATAATGCTGAAATAGTGTTTATCTGTTGAAGACATTTATCATTGTGACTGAGCATGGAACAGAATACAGCATACTATACTAAATTATTTTTGTTTCTCTGTAAGCTTGCATTTTACTTACAGGAAAACTAACTCAGCCAACTTGAGCATTGGTACTGTAAAGCCACAACAGCATGATCCGAGCTGCAGTATTTAATTTAACCAAATAACTTGTGGTGAATCTGTTGCATCTGTAGCTTACTCTGTTAAGATTAAGCAGTAAAGTTGGTTATACAATGGGTGTCCTTTATGTTGCACTGGTTCTATAGCTAAACTTGCTAATTAAAATATTTTTAGATTAATTTAATTTCCTGATTTGAGAAGTTGAAATATTTAAATTCAACCCTGCTGACTTCTGTAATGGTTGACAATTGCCAATATATGGTCCAGATGGTCTTTGATACAAATGTGGGAGGAGTTCACTAGAAAAGTACTGAGCCCTTCCTCAGCTGGATCTCCTTTTGTGCAGTTGTTGAGTGGGGAAGTGTTTACAGATTAATACATTGAAGAAAAAGCTTTTGACTCCTGTCATTTGGTGGAAATATGATGGCCAGGTTTATCCCTTTTAATTCTACCCCTACTCCCCAACCCCAGATGTGATTGTTTACTTTCCACAGAACAGAAAACCAAACAAAACTCCCAAGAGCTACAAAGGCTGTGTTTTGAGTGACTGAAAAGTGTTTTTTGTGTACACTATGACAACCCTAGTGAAGGGACTATTTTGTAGAATTATGGAATAAAAACCAACTGCTTGAATTTGAGTCTTGTCGTCAACCCAACTCCAGTAGAGAATGAACAAAGATTTTGTTTCCTTTTTTAGTGCCTTGACATGCATCAGGTATCCAGAGGGCACTTAGTTCGGGTCACAGTGTGGACCTTTAGGATCAGTTGACTGCAAAACAAAAGGAACTACTAGGGAGGAATGGCCTCTGCTTGGCTTAGGGTCTTTTCCTTTCTGCTCTGCTGGGACCGTGTAATAATGGCAGCATCACTGTGATGATGCCACGCTAGTTGAAAAATCCTCTTTTGAGGGATGTCCTGTGTTCAGAGCTCATTTAAATTCACAGCTGAATGCTGTAAGTTTGTTACTGACAGCATTTGCTTGCACCAGGGGAGTTTGCTGTGCTGCCCAGAGGAGTTCCTTCACTGCTCTTCAAGCACCTCCCCTAGTCGCCTGCAAATGCACACTAAGGATTGCTGCATCTTTGTGGAGGTGTTTGCATGATGTAATTCTGAGCTGCAAGCTGTGCTCCTGATGCTGTCACTGGGCAGGGAAAATACAGGTGGGCAGGTTTTGTGTGTCCCCCTTTCTCTGCCCCAGGGATCTGCAGTAACATACCTGTGCCTCACTAACAGGAGGTGCAGCCTTCTCTGTGCTGTTCCCTTGGTCCATGTGAGCAGGGCAGGCTGCAGCCCTGCAGTGCAGGGGCTTTGCTTTGGCTGATGCATGTGGGGCTGCCAGTGCTGTGTCACCTGCCCGTGTCCCATCGTGCACATGCTCAGCACAAAGTCTGGTCTCAGTCTATAACTTGGGAAAGGAAATTAAGGCCTTACTACTATTCAATCTTTTTTTTTCTAGGTAAGACAAAGGAGAATTTTCAGGTAGAGTCAGTTTTTTCCTTCAGGTGCTTTCTTGGGAAATACTCCCTGGCTGGTAGAGGAGAGGGATCTTTCCTCCAAGGAAAAAGGCTGTGGGTCATGCGTCTCTGACTTTTTTCTGCGGTTCTCCAAGCAGTGTTGTGCAAGACAGTCAATCATACAGCACTGCAAGGTTTTCATTCTGGATTTCGTCTGGGATAATGATCTTTTTGGTAGGCTTAGAAACTTCAGTTATTGATAATTGTAGGGGTGGGCGTACTCTGGCAGGTGTCATTGTAGTAATTACAGGTCAGGGGAAGTTATTTTGTCCCAGAGGACAGTCCTTATTTTAGCACAAATCAGGGTGATAATGGCCCAGCAAGACATTTTTATACCTGTATTGCCTGTTAACAAGAAAAGGTTGGAGAATCTAAATTTCATCCTTATCAGCACCAAAAGGGACTGGTTTTCAACAGGGACCAGTCACCTGCAAGGGGAATCTTCCCTTCTGCAAGGGAGGGCAGGAGATCAGCATTACTGCATTAGCAAAACAAGACAGACTTGCTGTTTGGCCTCAGCTGAAAGCTGCTTGATAAAGTGCTTTGTACTTTACTAGAGAGAGTGAAAGTATTAAACCCATGTATCTTGATCTAACTGGAATGACTGGTTTAAGAGGATTCCAAAGTTTCATAGGCTATGAGTGCTCACAAATCCCTTCTGGCTGTCTCTGGAACGCTCCAGATACACTTGGTTAATGTTCTTTCTGGGCTTCTGGTAGCTGACCTAATTAGCACAGAACAGGAATGTTGCCTCCCCTAATGATGACAACAGAATGAATTTAGTAACAGCACTTATTGCCTCATTAGTATTGTTTTTCAACTAATTGTTCCTTGAGAAAAACTGTTTCGGTTTCTAGATGACCTGGGTCATCACCGGTTCAATTAGAGAGCAGCAGGTAATTTATTTGTTGTTATTCATGATTTGCACCATTTGCCATCTATCAGCAAATTGGATGATTTTGTACAGAGAACAGCTTATAAATGAATATCTTAGGATGGTTGGTAGATGCTGCCCTGTGGAGGAGGTGCATTTCCAGGATAAGAGCACAGTTCTTAAGTTCAAAAATAATGTACTCCAAGAGTTCTGGGTTTCTTACAAGCCATGGCCTGCTGGCACATGAACCCACCTCATCGAAGGAGCTGGGAGCAGAATTTGGCACACAGGACTGGTCCTACTTGTCAAAAGAGCAGAAGAAAACCAGACCTGTTTGGTTCTTTTTCTTAACAACTTTTGTATTAAGTCTTCACTGAATAGGCACCTGCTGTTCCCAGTTGCTTAGACAGCCTGAGTTGTTCAAGGCGTGCAGTTTGGATGGTTTAGTCTTTTGGAATGAATCTGAAGCAGAATTTCATCCAAGCTGTAGAATCATGTCCCTTAAATACAGAGATGCATCATACCTGGTGAGTATCTACTTGTTTTCTAAATAATCTCATTATCCCATTTGTTCCCTCAGTTACAACTTCTAAATGTGTATTCAAGTGATAATGTGCTTTCCAGTTATGGCTCCAATCTTCTCCTTCAGAGAATGCCATAGTTACAGAGTACAGAAATGCAGGGAGAGACACCTACAGAGTTAAATGTAATTCTGCTTCCATTCTTCTGTTTCATGTTTCCCTCCAGGCATGTGTCATGAAATAAAAAACTGCACACACAATCCTTCACCTCATTTGTATTCTGCCAAAAAAATGTTATATTCTATTTTAATAATTCCCAGCATTGAATTTGCCCTTCCTTAATGACTACTGTATATCAAGCTAACACTTCTTAGAGCTATCTATTATAGTGCTGAAATGTCATTTGTGGGTAGTAGCAGCTCCTCCTTGTGAAAGCAGAATTAGAGTCATGTTTTCCTAATGCATCATTTGGTAGGTCAATTTAATCATACATAATCTGGACCTCTCACCCTGTTGCTTAGTGAAATGAAGACCAGTAATTCTCTGTAGTGAATGTTCTTTTTTGCTGGATGAAGGCAGGTGAACTTCATATTTCACCTCCTTTTCAGATGTTTATGAACAATTAGCAATTAGCAGGACCCTCATGCCATGGTATTCTCACGGTGACCTCTCTCTGTTGTGATCACTGTCAGTTCCTGCTCCTTAGGTAAAACTGTTAGAATAACATTTAATTGATTCTACGTAGCAAAGAGTTTCTGCAAATCTGCTGCGAAATCTCTGAAGTTGGACTAACTGCTCATTAGCCACTTCATGATTTGGTGGTAGAGGACAAGAGAGCAATTCTATAACTTGCCAGGTCCTCTTTGCTTGCCAGCACAGCTACTTGTCTGAGAACCTGTTTGCATCTGAAGATCCAAACTGAGTGAAGGAGACTGAGCAGAGCAGTTCAACAGCCTCAGCTGCTCTGTCTGAGGTTTAACATCTGCAGAACAGATGCAGAACAGTCTGTTTCATCTACAGGACACTTTAATGCCTTGTCATCACACTTGCCTCTTTGACTGCTACTTTAAAATAAGCCACAGTCTACAAATTCCAAGAATCACCTTTGAGGCACGTTTACCAAAGCCACCATGTCCCTCCTGAACCATGTCACCTCTGGGCTCTTTTGTAAGAAATCAAAATTGTAGCTTTCTGTATCCAGATCCTGGGTGGGATTGGTGTGGCTGCTCTGAGGGTCTGTGCTCAGCAGTGCACGGGCTGGGGGTGCTCCCTGAGACCCTCAGGCCTGGGCTGTGTGTGTTGCAGTAAAGTTTTTAATTACAGCTGTAACGACAGCATGTGTGTGGCCCACAGCAAACCTTCAGGGTTGGTTGATGGTTTGCCTAATAAAGAGGGAAGCAAAAGATTGTCCTCTGCTCTGTGTTCATATAAGCAAGGAGAAAATGGCTTTAAGCTGTAAGAGAGCTGGTGTAGATTGGATACTAGGAAGAAATTCTTTACTCTGAGGGTGGGCAGGCCCTGGCACAGGTTGCCCAGAGAACCTGTGGCTGCCCCATCCCTGGAAGTGTCCAAGGCCAGGCTGGACAGGGCTTGGCGCAACCTGGGCCCATGGCAGGGGGTGGCACTGGATGAGCTTTATGGTCCTTTCCAACCCAAACCATTCTTTGATTCTATGAAAAGACCACTCTCCCCTGGACTTTGGGGAAGAATGCGGTTGGAAACGAAATCATGCTGGACAAATTACCAAACCAGCCTCCTACCAGAGCAGCAGTGACTCTGCTCTTGGCTGGCTGAGGGCATTTTTCCACATGCTCCAAAATTTAGGGCTGAAAAAAGAGTGCTGAGGAGAACAGGATTCTGCAGCCTGGGTAGGAGGTGTGTGTTGGGCTGGGAAGGATGTAATTATTTGTACCACCAAATGGTGCTTGTATTTCTATTTAGCTATTCCAAGGGTAGGACAAACCTCCACTCTTAAACTGATTTAGTTGTTTTGCAGCCAGTCATTCAGTGGATATAAAGCCTTTCAAGAGCTCTATTGATTTTTAAAAGAATCCTGAAAAAATAATACAGGTGAAGTTTGTTCCTAGTGGACTAATTTAACTTTCTGTTGGTCTGCATCCTCAGAGTGATTTAGTTCAAGATTACTTTAGTCTGATGAATTCATCTTCTGTTGAATACAAACAAATGCTTTGGCCATTATTATATTATTGTCTTTGTTTATGGGCTACATATGCACAGGAAAAAACCCAACAAATCTGGTTGCTTTTAATTGAGCCATGTGACTTATTTGATTTTTATATCAGCCAAATTAAGGCTAATAAACTGAATTTAAAGCAAAAGACGGATGTTCATGAAGAAGAAATAATTCTTCTCTTGGCTAGACTGATTTCTGAAAACAACTGACTTGGTCCTTAGTATTAATCTCTGAGAATTTTCAGAATCATGAAGAGCTACTAATGAAACTCCTGGGTCATGTTGGACATGACAACTCATGAACAAAACAGAGGGAGCACTTCACCACTTGTCACTGTTTAGCTTTGACCACATACTAAGACTGTGTAAAACTTGCATCTGCCTCTATATGGACTATTTCAGCATTTTTTAGTTTCTCCACTGTGTTGCTTGATTTGTGTCTGAAATTTGTAGGTTTTCATGTGGTTGTCAGATATTGTCTTTGTTTTGGGTATCCAGTGCCTTCTGACTCGGTGATGCTGAACACCTTCAAATCCCCATCCTCCCTCCCAGCCCTAGGGTACAGCCTTTGGGCTTCTCTGGGCATCTCTAAAAGCAGATGCTGTGAGGAGAAGGGATGGGTCAGGTCAAGACTGCTTTATTAAGGAAGAGCAACAGTGCAGGGAGATGGTCTCTGTCTCTAAGGAGAAATATCATGACCTCAATTCTCCTGGGTTTAGTAATCCTGCCTGTTTTAACCACTCTGCAATCCGTGTTTCTGGCTCTCCAAGTGTGCTCTGAAGAGCCTTTAGACCTTGTTAAAGATTTTCCTACACCCTTTTCCTTCTGAGCTTCTGTCCTTGAGTTCTGCTCCCGAGTGGGCCATTTATCTCCTGCAGCTGGGTGAGGCTGCAGCTGTCAAAGCAGCTTTAATCTCTCTCTTGTGTGGATGATGTACTGGCAATCCTTGAGCAATGTTGCATTTTAATTCCCCTTAATGGTTATTTGCAAAAAAAGATGAAAATATTGACAGCTTGATGTTTCAAAACAGATTGAAATCTTAGGTACTTCTAGCGTCAACATAATCACTTTCACGGGAATGGGGGAATTAATTTAAATATATTTAAATTTTCCACCAGCAATTCTAGTCTGTTATTCTCTAGGTGTTGCTGTGCTGTCACTCAGGTTCTTCTGATTTGTAGGTTCCTACAATGTATGATTTTCTTCTGCTGTCACTTTTTTTGTAGCCTACTTCAGTACGTATGAAGTTGGTTTTATTTTCAAGTCATCCAAACCTGTCACTTTTTCTGCCTTTCACTCTGAGTCAGAGCTGTCAGAAAGACTTATTCCCACTTGGTGGAAAATTCCTGGAAGTTGAAGAGATAAAAACATCCAACTTTCAGCCATCTGTCTGATTACTGAAAGGTGCTGGGAGAGATTCTTTGGGGGCATCTGTATGCTGAAGACAGATGTGTGTGATCATCTGACAGTGCCAGCCATTACCTCAGTATGTCAGGGGTTTGTTTCAACACAGATTAACTTCTTATGTGTATTTTAATAAGAAAATATACTTTAAGTTCATTTAAATCATAGAGCTGCAAATAAAACTTGCACAATAAAAGGAAACGATGGTTGTAAGGAAAAAATTGAAACATGGTGACACAAAAAAAAGTGGTGAAGGATGCCAGTGGTACAGAGACAGACTGTAAGTTCTGCCCCTGCTCAACTTGGCAGGGACTTCCCTGAAAATATCATGTGCTGTGATTTTTGACCTGAAGTGTTTGTGCAGCAAAGTGCTCAGACACATGGCTGCATCCACTCTTGTGCAAGGAAGGCAACAGCACTCAGCTGTTCCTTAAATTATGCACAGAAAAACAGGGATGTTGTGTTAAACTGTGACATGTCAGGGATCTGTACAGAGTCTGGTCAGACAGTCAATTACACAATTTATTAGAGTCTACTGGGGTCTTTGACCTTAGAGAGTTCATTGCAGATAATTTCCTTTACCTAGAAATGGTAAAGAAGACGATGTGGGCTCAGTTTGCTTGCAGTGTTTCCTGTGTTGGTGGTGGAGAGGTAGAAAGACTTGCCCCAAAGAAATGGCTCTGCTCACAGCTCTTGAGGGATGACAGTACCAAAACAGCTAAAGAAAATACATTATGTGGCAATGCAAGTGGTCAGTCTGCAATATCTGCTAAACACAGTTGTGTTTGACTGCTTGGTGCTCTTTGGGCCTTTCCTTTGCCCCTGACAGCAAATGTGGTGCTGGTCAGGAGCAAATGGGATAAATACCTAATTCCTTTGGGCAGAAGAGGCAAACTTCATCAAATCTTGTCAAACCTCCAAGTGCATGGGCATGTAGGTTTCTCCATCAGGTGAGAGCTGCCTGGTCTCTGGGTAAATATGGAGAAACCTGTGGGTTCAAATAGCAACATAATCTTGCACAAATTGTCATGAAAAAGGTCATCTGATGTAACCTGGACATGTGCTGTCTGACCAAACTCGTGCAGTGATTGCCGGGGAGGGCAAGGCCTCCTGGCACCCTCCTTACCAGTGAGAGGGTGCTGCTTTCTAACCTACCTCAGCTTCTGCCTTAAAGTAAAAGTCCCAGTTTTGTGCCACATGGGAGACTTTGCTGCTCTTTCTAGCGAGCAGAAGCAGCGTGCACACCCCTGCACACCCCAAATGTGCGCTGTGCTCCGTGTGCCTTCGGAGAGGAAGGATGGAGGAAAGCAGGAACCCTCCCTTGTGTTTCTGGTAGTGTTTGTGTGGCAGGCAGCCAGCAAGGAGACTGTGGTCACCTGCCCCAACCCTCCTTGTCTCTCCTCTTGTCAAGTTTCCATTCCACGTGGACGTGTGCTTGTAGAGTGGACGAGCAATGTTGTTTGGAAGGGCTCTATAGTGTGATCTTAGTGGCACATCAGTCTGTCAGCAGTGGTGTGCTGTCTGCAGGAATGGAGCTAGTGAGTTGTGATGCCTGGAGAAGTTTTTACGTGTGGCAATTGGGAGGTTTGGTACCTCTGGCTCTACTTCTCTGAACCACCTCAAGAATCCAGCTGCTCCTCACAAGGCTCCGGATGCAGTGGCTGCCTGAGTGCCGCTGTCCCAGGGTAGCCTTTGGGGGAACAACATAGTTCTCAGTATTTCAGGTAATTTTCTTCATATAAAGAGGAGCCTCCCTGGGGTTGGGAGGTGCTCATAACTTCTGGGGTGAAACAGGCATTCTTTGCTTTAGGGGATCATAAAGGACTTCTGCTGTGGAGTGGAGATCTGAACTCACATCTCCAGAGTGTAAAGGATGTGCCTTGAAGTACCTTTCTTCTCTGTAGGCTTCCCTCTCCTGCCTGCTCTGGAGCCCTCCCATCCGCTGCTCAAGCACTGTGGCTGCTGTTTCAAGATAATGTTTCTGAATGTGTTTATCATTGGGCCCTTACCTGCCTCCAGCTGTTCAAGCACTGCAACAGATCCCTAGAATGGATTGCCATACCCTGGCTCTTTAAAGGACTTTGAAGTCCCTCTGCTTTGGCTCTGCAGGGAGGGATGCTCTGAGCCCTGCCCTCACCTCTGGGCTGCACTCCAGCTGGAGGGGCTGGGGGTGGTTTCAGGGGCAGTTAACTAACACAAGTTGCTTGTAGTCCCAGTGACTGCATCAAGATCAAAAGCTGACTGTTACCTTCTGTATTAGGAAATGTGTACCTTTGTGAGAAAACCCCCATGACTCTTGATTAAAAATTTTATGGCTCCAGAACAGAGAGAATTTTTGTTCCAGTCTCAAGATCTCCTTTCTTTTGCTTAAAATGAGATTTTGCTTGGTGTAAGTCACTGAACATCAAAATTAATGTGAATATTAGACTAATGCAATTTATGTACAATTTAAAAGAGCATTCAGCACTTAAAATTAGGACAGAATTATAAGTTTGAAAAGAACCCAAATAACTATATCTGCTTTTCCTCACAGAGATTACTGGTCTGACAGTCCCTTGCACAACAATTCCACAAATCCTTCTGGAGTAAGTCAGGTATGAAAGTCTTGGTCTTGCCATGATAGTTTAGCTGCTGTAAAGCCAACAGGAGTGCTCAAAGCATAGGAAGAGCAGGTGGATCCAGTGGTGTGGGCTCGGGTCCTGCTGCTGCGCAGTGACATTTACACTTACTGTGTTTCCTGGGTGAAAGTCTGGGCTGTTGCTGTGAGCTGAACCCATGACATCTGTAAATCATAGTTTTGCTCTTTGCTGCTCCCACTTTTTTTGCAGGTTGGCTTTTCTGGGCCATCCTTGTTACCACATTGTAAGAGGTTCAGCAGGGCCAAGTGCCAGGTCCTACACTTTGGTCACAATAATCCCCTGCAGCTCCAGGCTGGGGGCAGAGTGGCTGGAAAGTGGCCCAGTGGAAAAGGACCTGGAGGTGCTGGTTGACAGTGGCTGAACATGAGCCCGAGTGTGCCCAGGTGGCCAAGAAGGCCCATGGCATCCTGGCCTCTATCACGACAGCAGGACTAGGGCAGTGATTATTCCCCTGGACTTGGCACTGGTGAGGCTGCACCTTGAATCCTGTGTTCATTTTTGGGCACCTCAATTCAGCAAAGATATTGAGATGCTGGAGCAAGTCCAGAGAAGGGTCTGCAGCACAAGTCCTTTGAGGAACAGCTAGGGGAGCTGGTGGGGGCTCAGGGGTGACCTTAGCAGTCTCTCCAACTTCTCAAAAGGAGGTTGTAGCCATGGGGGGTTCAGTCTCTACTCCCAAGGAACAAGCCATAGGACAAGAGGAAATGGCCTCAAGTTGTGCCACGTTAGGTTTAGATAGGATATGAGGAAAAGTTTCTTCACAGAAATGATTGTCAAGCATTGGAACAGGCTGGACAGGGCAGTGATGGAGACATCACCCTTACAGGGATTTAAAAGCCATCTAAATGTGGCACTTGGGGGCATGGGGCAGTGATGGGCTTGGCAGTGCTGGGTTAACAGTTGGACTTGATGACTTTAGAGGTCTCTTCCAACATCAATGCTTCTGTGATTTGTGCTTTGCAATCTCTCACCTTGCTCTTTTTCTGCTGCCATCTCTTGCACCATTGAGGGAGCCTGGGGTTGTGAGAGTTCCCTGTGTCCCAAACTGTTGAATCTGCACGGAGTATGGAGAATGAAATATAATTGTGGAGAGAAATTGCAGTCTGGTAAGGGGGAGGAAGAGAAGGGGAGGCTGTGGTGGGAGGATGCCAGTAATTTTGGAAACTTGTATTTCATTTCTTGCTGTTCCTCAGCCGTACCCAGTCACTTTGGTATCCACTTCAACTGCCAAAAAACCATCTGAGTGTGAAAATGCTGCTGAAATTGGTGAAGCTCAGTGTCAGATACTTTTTTAGCCCACTTGTGTCTCATACTATAGATGCTTTTGCACGTATTGAGGTACTAGACTTCTAAAATGTGACTTTCAGTCATCCTAGGCCTCCATTCCTCACCCATAAAGAGGACATAAATATTTTCCTCATCTCAGTTTTGAATTCAGGGTACCTGTCTGTCATCTTACCAGCCCTATGTGCTGTTTCCCCATAGATGATGCTGCCCAGAGTGCAAATAGAGGCTCCTCTTGCTCCATTAAATAATTTGCAAGCTTCAGCTAATCTTTATTGATGTCCTCTGCTTTGCCATCCATCTCATTGGCTGGTTCAGGCAGTGTGTTCCCCAGTGCACAGTGGGGTTCCAGAGGTGATTGCAGCTCCTAAATACAGCAACAGATACAGCTGTGGCTGGTGCTGCTCAGTCTCCAGGAGTGGTAATTTGGTAACGTGGTATCCCTTTCCTTCAGAAGAGCAGTTGTGCAGCACAGCTGGCTGTGTTTCAGGCAGCAGTCATTTGCTGGAATTGCCTTTCTTGAGTCATGTTTCCTCTGCCTTTCTGCCTCACAGAGGGATGTGGAGGTGGTAACTTCTGCCAGATGGACAGACCCTGGCCTGACTCTGCTGCTCCTCTTGCTGCCCCTGTGCTGCCCAGTTGGTTTGGCTGCTGCTCAGAGGTTTCATACCAATGCAATAAAAAATTCACCTGATAGCAGGAGGATGTTTTAAGCCATACAGGCTGCTCCTTCCTTGCTCCGTGCAATGTGGGGAGTTAAGAGGACTCCATGTAATTTCTGCTAGTAAAACTTCACAACTTCACAGAAGTATATGCACTGTGAGGAAAGGGGTACCAGAGAGGCTGATGGGCACATTGCTCAGTACTCAGTTTGGGGGCCAGGCCAGTGCAACCTCTTGTCTGTAGCTGGAGGAAGGCACTGTGTACTGAGCTGCTCCTTTCACACGTTGCAAGAGGAATGTGGCAGGTCCTTGCAGTGACCTCCAATACCCAGTGAAAGGATTTTTGTTTGAGGTGCCACATCACTCAGTGTTCAAATCCTGTTGGCTTGGCAACCTTCCCGATGTGTGTGCCCTGTCTGAGCACACTTGGAGTGGCAGTCTGAGGAGGTGGCCATCTCCATAGCTCTGGTTTGGGTGTAGCTGAAGGAGACAAAACTACAGCTTTGCTCTCAGCTGTTGCAGCACTAAACCAAACAGAGAGGTGGGGTAATCTTTTCCTTTCCCTACCCTCAAGAACTGGTAGCAGAGTCTCTGCTGGGTGACCTGGGTGTGCACTGCTGCAGAAGCAGCACCACTGATGTCCCCCTGCCAGCCCCTATTGGTGTTTCTCTGATGAAGCTGCCTGGAGGAGAAGGATGGTCACCTGAACCAGCACAGTTATCATAGAAATAAAGAATAGCCTGGGTTGGAAGCAACCTTAAAGACCATCTAGTTCCAACCCTCTTGCTATGGGCAGGAACACCTTCTACTATACCAAGTTGCTCAAATCCACATCCAGCCTAGCCCTGCACACTTCCAGGGAATAAGCCATCCACAGCTTCCCTGGGCAACCTGTTCCAGTGCCTCACCACCCTCACAGGGAAGATTTTCTTCCTAATATCTAATCTAAACCTGCCCTCCTGCATCCTAAAGCTGTTACCCAGTGTCCTACCACTATGTGCCCTTCTAAATCCCACACTATGAGTGTTTTCCTCATGCCACAGGTCTTTGTTCCTTTTCTGTATTAACTCCATGTGTGAAATTAATGTTTACACTCTTGTATATGTCTTGGGCCATCTCTAAGGGTCTTTCTGTTTGCATTTTTGTCTTTAAATGGTGTTTTATATTCACTGCTAATGCACAATTGAAACTCAAAGTGATGGTATTGGTGCCTCTTGTATTTTTTCCTTTTTCAATCCCCAAGTTAGCTGCTTCAGGGAACTAAACAAACAAAGCAAACCAAGTGAGTGGTTTTCTGCTGCATGCCCTCCCTGAAGCAGCTGCTGTGGAACGGGATGGGCACCAGCACCTGTGTGGGAGAGTGGCTCTTGAAAGCACTAGTGCTGAAGTTAGCTTAGTAAATAAGACCCTCATAACTGCTAAAAGAAAATCTCATCTTCAGGCTCCTGAGGGATCTATCCATTTTTCATGGCCATGAACATTGCTACTTTTCTTAAAAGTCAGGTAACAGCTGCCAAGTGATACTGGTGAAGATCCCTGGGGTGTGTAATTGGTGACTGCTGTTCCAAGGCCTCTGTGCAAATACATCCTGTGCCATCCTAAAATGGTTCAGTGCTAGGTCATGGTGTTTCTTGACTGAAAGGCAGTCTACATAAAGATTTGTTCTGCAGATATCTCTTCATAAAAAAAAAAGTAAATCCATTATAATGCCGTCAACTTAGAGTGTCAATTCCCTCCTGAACAAGATTTTTTTATGTGTCTGTGCCTTGGTAACTGCTCACAGGAGCTTTAAAACTGTCTGGTTGGATCACTAGAAATCAATCTCAGAAATGTCCTTTTTTTGTTAGAGGTTTGGTTTTGCTGAAGACATTTTGATATTTATTTTTAATGAGTTGATTATTTTGAATTCATTTTACCAACTCTCTGCTCACATTGCTTCCTTGAGACGAAAAGATGATGTAAAGTAAAATGCTGCAAAATCCTAGCCTCAGTAAACTTGATGTTTTTGATGGAAAAAAAGGTGAGAAAAGAGCCCAGAGGCCTCACCTTTTTAATCTGCATTCAGAAATTCTTGATTGATTGGCACCTAGGGGATTGCCCAGCATGAGATGGCATCTATTCTCCAATGCTGTGCATGAAATAGTCTGGCTTTTTATCTAAATTCCTGAAATCAAAAGAAAAACTATTTGTAAAACACATTGCGTTTCTGTTATTAATAAATGCAAAACTCTGTCTTAGACCTGTAGCTATGATCTTGTACAAACAGAGGCAGATGAGAGTCAGTAGACAGACATTTGTTTGATCAAAGACAAGTTGAACGTTGTAGTGAAAATCCAGCATGATTTCAACTGCTATTGAGCAGTGCCCAAGTGCATACCTGAAGTGACAGCTTAAATAAACATATCGGGTAACCAAGGGCCATGGAGTTCTTTGTGATTCAGAAATGTGTTGGTCTGATGTGGAGATTTTACACTGAGCAGTCATTAGTAATTTCCATGGACTGTCTTTGGGACAGTCATTGTTCCAGCTCAGTGTTCCTCATTTTGTAGTGCTGACTACAATTTCTTCCCTTTTATTTTGGGCACTTATTTAGTATTAACAAACTTCCTGGTCCCATGCCTTCACCAAAGACGTTCTTAAAAAGAGTGACACAAATTACTGTTGGTTTCCCATTGGCCATGAATTCACTTTTCATTAGGAACTGCCACAAAAGCAGCACTTGCTTTAATCAGCTCTCATTTGGTTGTTTGGAAAGGCTTGCAAGGTTGACTGGCTTTCTCAACTTGATCTGTGCTCACAGTAATGAGGCATCAGGCTAATGAGACCATTGCCATTACTATTACCATCTTATTAAATCCTAATAAGGGTCCCAATTCTGCTAGGTGCTGAGTGTCTGTTGTAAGTAGCTGGATATTTTCATGTGCCCATTTTTGATCTCTGGTTGAAAGCAGAACTTGAAGAGCATTGAAGCTCCCTGTTCACATATAAGGTCTGTTTCAGTGCTAATGGGGTAATTGACTCTAATGATGTTGGCTGGTGTGTAATGGTCAGAGCTGCCTTTCCTTCCTCTGAGAAGCCCAGCATCAATGTCGCTGTTAAATGGGCTGTGATTCACATGGCAGAAGGCTGCATGATGCTGAAGGACAATATTTCCTATATAATGTTCTGTGGCAGATTGTTTTCTGCACATTCATGCACTAGTGAAAGGAGTTTGCAACTTTATTGTTCATCAGTGCCAATTAAATGAAAACTCAATGTTAGCTAGACATGCTTCCTCCTGAATAAACAACTCAATTCTGTCCTCCCGAGGCTGCAGAATTTTAAATGTGCAGTGTCTCTTTTAGAATCTAATTTCCAAATGACCTTCCCACTGCCTGCTTTCTGTTCTGTGCGAGTTATTGAGCTGAGCAGGTAGTGTCAGTACAATAGCAGGGCACTTTCCAGAAGTGCATTACAGAGCATCTCTCTTGCCTGTCATGGGCTGGCTGTTTAGCTGTTGTTTCTGTCAGAGGAAGATTGTGTGAGCACTTCTGGATTATCTCCTTGCGGAGATGAAGTTTTAGGCTCACCTTTCCTAGCCTGTTGAGTTCAACTGTTCATGGCAAGTGTGTCTTTGCAGGACGTGAAGGCTTTCAGCTCAATCTGACAGCAGGGGCTGCTCCCAGATTTGGAGAGCCATGGACAGTTCTTCCTTCTCACCCATCAACCCCCAAAACCTGAGCTTAGGGAGGACCCTCTCTGGCAGGTCTCTTGCTGAAGAGGGACTGGGTTTTGTACATCAGTCCCTGTGTATAACTGTGGGTGCACACATGCACATGAAGGAGATTATTTCCATCACAGAGCCTCTCCCCCATCAAACAACCAGCCAGCACTCCTTGTGCTGCTGTGCAGATGTGACATTCTTCATAGATCCAAGGTAAAATTAACATTGCAAGAGCTTTGTCATGCCCCAGCCTTTCTCATACCTTTTATTTTTAGTGCTGTGCCAATTCTATTTACCTCCCAATGCCTGCTAAGGCAGCTTTCTGTTCTGTATACAGTGTAGAGGTGATGCTGTTCCTGGTGATGCTGCACGAGTGTGCAGTGCCAGATGTACTGCAAACAACCACATAAAAGCAACCCTGGCCCATCTGAAATTAGGCTGGATTTTGACATAGGTGCCTTTTAAGATACATATTCTTAACTTTTGGTGCTGTATATTCTCCCAGTGGCATCACCTGTATCTCAAAAATTGAGCTCAAAGGGAGCTCCCACGAACCCGTTGCTCCAAAAGGTTGCCCTAATGTTTTTCAAAGGCTGGTAAAATGGAATGCAGCTTATTTTTCAGAATTAGTTGAAGTCATGATTTTTTTATGCTCCTCTTGAGTTATAGATGACAGTTAATTTCCTTAGTTTGATCTTGATATCTCTCACAGTGCTCTCAGTGGCTCTGATGAAGTGGCCTTGAGTGCCCAAGGTGCCTGGAATTAATTCTCCATTTTAGAGGGTTGTTAACATCATGTAACAGAACATTCAAGCACTTGGTATTAATCACTGGTTCTCTTCTTGCCACGTTAATAGCAAGAACAATGTCTTGTCTTTGTTTTTTGAGTGGTCAATTGAATGCTAAATGTGGCAGCTAAATTGCATTTCTCGTTCTTTCTCTCTTTGATTCCTCCCAGAGTTAAAGTTTCATTACAACTTTTAGCAGTCCAGATCATTATTGGGATTTCATTAACAAGGTTGTTAATGAGAAATGAGATTGAGATGTAAGTGAGCATTGTTCCTTCCAGGAACAACAAATTGACCTATGCTCACTATAAGAAGCAGTAAAAAGCAGGACTTGTGTTCTGTGCCATCTGGGCAGTATCCACATAGAATGTGTTTGGAGTCTTACCAGACCTGGAGGAATCTGCCTGGCTTCTAGTAAGAGAATGTGCTGCAAGATGCATTTGTGCCTTCATGTTAAAGCTTTAAGCTATTCCCTGAACTCGGTAGTAAGGCAGAAGTGTGTAAAGCAGGTAAAAAATCCCTATGTTAAAGTGCAATTCCAAAAATTCATTTCTCATCTGTTCAGTAATGGAAAAGGTCTTGTCTATTTAGTTTCTTCTTCTCCCACAATATGAAATTGGAACATGGCACTTGGATGTTACTGTGATAATTGGGCTTTAAAGCATTTTGAAATACATGGAGTCCTAAACCAACATAGGATGTCAAAGGAGAGATTTTGAGCCACGAATATCCCTGAGAAAATCCAACTTACTTTCTGACTTGGTTTGAGAATGGAGACATTGCTGGCTTGACACTAACCCTGCTTTCTGTTCTAATTCTGAAAATAGAGCAAAGACCCATCTCCATCCTAGTGAAATGTCACTGGCCCAGCTGTCAAGCTTTTTCTGGGATAGCAATGATTCTTTCCTTTCACTTCCCCTACATTCTTGGTATCCTGCTGTTT
>JAOXXN010000082.1:30233695-30271917 GCA_026770055.1 Myrmophylax atrothorax | reverse complement strand
GAATTAGCAAAGCTTTGCTCTTACATTTGAAATCATAGAATAGTTTGGGTTGGAAGGGACATTTAAAGGCCATCTAGTTCAACTCCCCACCAGCAATGAGCAAGGACATCTTCAACTAGACCAGGTTGCTTAGAGCCCCATTCAACCTGGAATGTTTCAGGGATGGGGCATCTACCACCTCTCTGGCCTCTTGCACTTGAGTAAAGGCAGTGGTAGAAAAACTGGACTTTATGCAGCAAAGTGTAGTTAAAATGATGCTGTATGCTTGGCTAGGGGCTCTTCTTGTCTCTGTTTTGGGGCATCTCTTTTTGCTCTTAAGATGGACTTGGGCTTTCGAAAGAGACTGGACCAAGACAGAATAAATTCTGAGTGTGTGATGCCAGCCCCACACATCAGCCTGTCCTTCCTCTGTTCGGTGAGGAAAAACACCATCCCAAAGTGGGAGTCTTTGAGCCATGAGACACCAATTGATCAAAAGAGTATTTTCTAATTTTTAAAGCAGGCAGATGATCTGGAGTTTGTCTGCTTTGCTCCCAAAAACTCTTATCAGAGCACTCTCTACACAAAGTAAGCTGAAGGCTAAATGAGAGTTCAGGACTAAGATATGAAATTGTTATACAGCTCTGCTTGAGATGTCACAGCTGTCAGGTATGCAGCTGATATTACAGATGTGATTACCTGGGCAATGCTGACTGAGTAAGACCCTGCTCCCCACCAGGTGTTCAGTTCACCAATTATGTGAAATTTGGCCATTTCTCACATAACTCCTCTGCCACCACCCTTGAATCCAGACATTCCTTACTGTGCTGTCTGTAATTCTCATCAGCTTCTTACACTTCCATCTATCATGTCCAGCAATTTCTGGTGACACATGCAGGAGCTTTTTAACACCTTCCCCACTTTCCTTATTCTCAGACAAGGACCTTGCCAGCAGTCAACCCAAGAAATACAGAGATATAGGTATGATGGATCTTATTGCTGCTACAAGTGAACCAACCAAGTTCATGTCGAATGTAGAGGGAAGTGACTCCCCTTTTCTAGAGTTTTTGGTACTCCTTTGTTGGTCACTGTGGGACTTTGTAGTCTGCAGGAGAAACAAAAGTAGAGTTCTTAATATAAAAATCTACAGGAAAGAAAATTCAAATATCTGTATGTGGGGTGCTGTTGTTTTTTCAAGGGTTTTGAAGAAATGGCTGGAGTCTTCCAAATATAGCCCTGGGTTTACTGATTAGACTCCAAAGAAATGGTCTGCTGGATTTTGAAGCCTTCAGCCTCACAGAGACATGTATTTATTTGTATTGCTTTGAATCCAAGAGAGGAACTGAAGAATCAGTGTTAGACACTGTCCAAAGCTCCGGAAGATGTGAATCTGTGATATCAATCTCCTAATTACAGCGGCTGAATTTCCTGAAACCTTTATTCTCTGGCATAAGTTTATTGAAAGATCTTGGCTGCAATTAACCTTTAAATGCTTAGGCAGTTGCAAGGACTGCTGAATCCCTCAGTGCATTAAGAGATTAGGGATTCCTTTTGATGGTAGGAATTCAGTTTCTGGGCTGTCTGGGAATGGATCATTTCCATTGTGTCTCCCCTCTTTAGATTTTGTGCTGCATGCAGCTCCTTTGTACTTGCTCATTTCCTCCAGCTCCACCGTGTCACACCTTCCTCCGTGCCCTTGGGCTTGTTGCTACGCCCAAGGTAAAAATATTTAAAGTCATGCATGAGTGGCTGCTGTCTAGGACAGGCTTCAAGAAAATCAGTGGGCTGTGTTTCTGTTGTTAGCAAGTGTTTCTCTGCAAAGACAGACTCATGGAATCGCAAATAATGTGCTAAACCACAGACTCTGAACCTGTTGCATCCTCTTCTATTTGCCCTGTGAAGAGCAGATGTTGCAAACCACACTTCTACCATGGTCAGAAGTTCTTAAAAAACTCTTCTTATTGCTTGAAGGAAGGCTATTTGCAGATTGGCATGTTACACTGGCTTGTTCAGGGTTACAATTCACCAAAATAAGTATTCCTGAACTTCTGCAGTTTTCCAGCAGTTTGACTACAGCAGTTACTCACGTACCTCATTTCTTTCTATTCAGAAGATGCTGTTCAAGCCATTAAGTCGCAGACAGGAGTCCTGAGAGATACCTGATGCTATGTGAGTGGTATGTTCTGGTTTACACATCTCTTTGTGCATCGAATAAGTGGAAAACAATAATTTTCACTATCTTGCACGTAAACTATGAAGCTTAGTTTATCACTGGAAGTGCTCTGAGGTGATTGATTCTAGGACCAGAAAAATGTGTGGGTTTGCTGCATGTTTGGTAAACTGGTAGCTCTGATTTCCAGGTACCAGACAGGCTCTCTGAATAAAGGAAAATTTTTCATGTTGTTGTTGGAGATGCCTCAGGCATAGCAGAGGAGAAAGAGAAAAGGGTAATGAGAATTTGTAATGATTGATAACTGCAGAAATTTTGATCAGATTAAGGCATTACTGATGGGATAATGATCATTAGTACTTTGTTTTTAATACAGAGATGAATTGCTAGAAAGCAGAGAAGTGTGCTGGGGTGAACAAGAATCTTTGATACAGTGCTCTTTTTTTGCTCATGTCTTTTTTTTTTTTTTTCTTTTCTCTCCCCTTGCTAATCATGATGCAAACTAGATGGCAAAACACTCTGGCAAACCCACAAAAAAGTGGGTGACTGAGCAGGGGAGCAAAGTGTGGGATCAGGAAAAGGATGTGGTGCCTGTGCATGCTCCTGGTGGGGTCACAGCTGGGCAGTGTCACCATCTGTGTGCTTAAAATGAAGTAGAAAAAGTAGAGAGTGAGCAGAAAAGAACCACAAACAAGAATTAACAGCCTGGCAACAAGACAGGGAAGCAGACATGCCTGTTTAGCTAATGGAAATACTGACTTGATCAGAACAGGCTAATGCCTTCATGGAGATGATTCTTGGTGTTAAAAGGGCTCTTTTATGTAGCAACAGAACCAAGAGTGAGAGGGACTGATTAGAAATGAAGCTGGACAAATTATGATATTTCTTTTTATGATATCAACTGCAGGAAGAAGCTGTTTGGAGGATGGCAGGTTCTCCATATCCAGATGTCTCCATGTCTAGACTGGCTCACTGTTAAGAATTTTGTCTTTTGCCAAATACATTCTGTACTTCAGGCCGCTGCAGGTTTTCCTGTTTCCAGCACAGCCAGGATGGAGTCACATGTTAAGGGTGTTTCAACAGTGTCTGTGTGCTCATCACCCCTGTCTGGGCATGGGTTCTGCATAAGCCTTGCTTATGGACCAGCTCTAGGGAACAGCTTTGCTGTGTGACAAACCCAGTCCTCTGGCTTTAAAATATCTGCTTAGAAAAACATCCCCTATGTCAATGGGCCAGAGCCAGGTAAGGCAGAAATCACCTGTGGCTGAGCTTTGCACTGCACACAAATTCTGCTGAAGATAAACATTTCCAAGAAGAGCTGTAGATGCTTTAGTTGAAAATTCCTGTTAAAGCCCTTTAGTGAGCTTTAAAGTACAAGGCAAGTTACAGGCCCTGCAGAGGCACACACGGATAGTGAAACCCCTGCAGTAATCCTGGGAGCTGTAATTAATGAGCTGTGTCACATGGGTGAGGCGTTGAAGGCTGGGATTGAATCAGATGTTGATCCTTTAAGGAGAACTTCCTGTTACTGATGTTGATGCTGATAATTGTGGTTTTCAGGGAGAGGAGATGAGCGTGAGATCAGGCTGTTGCAGCTGCTGCCTCTGCTGGGAATGCAGACGTGTGCTGCGGGGGAGGATGGGGCGCACTGACATTTACACTGGCAGTGCCCAGTTTGGAGGAGTACAAACCCAGGATGGTGGCACTGATGAAGTCTAGCTCTGGTACAAGAGACTTCAAACAAACAGCTCGAGGAATGAAAGCAGTCATTGTATGTGCCCTGTGGTGAGGTGTGAGAGCCAGTGCAGAAGTCCCTGTGCTGGGAACAAGGTAGATGTGAAGAGTCCTGTGTCCTGGGCAAGGGTCTGCATCCTGCCCTGAGGAGCTTCTCCAGGCTGTGGGACTTAAAAATAAGTTTTAATAGCACTCACTTCTTTAAGTAAGAGGCACTCTGTAAAGTCTGCACAGTTTTCCTGAGGTGAGGGAGATGCAGGGCTGCTGCCTGCTCCCTGGGTCCAGCAGTGATGAGGTGCTTGGCATCTGGGAGTGATGGTGGGAGCCAGGGCAGCTGCACATGCAGACTCAGTGGATTCAACAAAGGCAGTAAATGACAGCAGCAAGTCTGTAACCAGGACATGTCTTGGCTCTGTTTGGAGCAGTGGGTTTATACATCTGAGGGGATTCCCCAAGGGAGGGGTGACTCTCAAGGTGACCAAAGAGCAAACAGTGGACTACGGGTGTGGAGAAGGAAAAACATCAGGTTTCATAGCTGTTTTTTTCCGGGCCTCTAATGTAAACTACAAGGGGAAAAGAAATGGGCAGTGACTCTGCATCTACCTTTTCTCTCCCTCCCATCACCCAGGTCTGGCAGAGAGCCTGGACTGTTCCAATGAGCTCTTGAGCAACTTGAAAAAGTGCACACAAGGTGTGGTGTTTCCCAGGCTTGGGAGTGCAACCAAGCTCAAAGTAAAGCCCCAAGTCAGCCCCCAGGTTTCATGAGCCTGTGCTTTGTATGCAAGAAGATCATCAGCTCACCCTTAACATGAAAACATCGGCTTGAGCCAAATAGATGTAATGCCTCAAAAATCAAAGAGCAGCCCAACATTATGTTGTGTTCTTCTCCCTGGCAAGCCAAGAAAAACTGGAGGACCCTCTCAGTGTCAAATCCAAGTAGTGGATTTGGCTGCTGACCTTCACATGTGAGGAGATGCATTTTCAAGCAGGGAGATATGAGATACTGGACTGCTCCCTGATTACGAGGTGATTGCCCAAGTTCACAAAATCTGGGGAAAATATTTCACAATAAAATGTATATCTGGATATGTAGGCATTGAAAAAAAACCTCAGCCTTATTTAAAAACAAACAAATAAGAAAAAGCTACAGCCTTTGGCAGTAAGGAATATCTCAGAGTCTGAGAGCAAGACAAATCTGCTATTTCTGTAAATCCCATGAAGAGAGATTGTGCAGGGTTATTCTTTTGCTTTGCATCTGATTTTAGTCTCTCATTCCTTCTGCATTTTTTGTGCAGTGTTCCGGTTGCCTGGGTGTCCTGGGTGCTCTCTTCTCTTGCTTTTACATACCACCTGGGGAATCTTGCATGCAAAGAGTTTTTTTCCCCTAATTTCACCCCAGAGCCATGATAAGACTATGGAAATTAGGTGAAGCAACCGCACATAAAAAAACACCAATGTTTTCTCTATAACGTGCCGGTGGATGATCTGACACTGCCCCAGCACCAAGTGCTCCTTTGTGGGTGTTTTCCCCTTGTCCCTACTGGGAGCATCTGATGGTGGCACCAAACTGGGGAAAGCTCAAGGAGGAACAGTTCCTCCTTAGGGCCATGGGTGGGGTTGGCTGGTGGGGTGGGGGTTAATGGGTCTCCCACCTCTGCGGGGACTCTTGCACAATCGCTCCCTACTGGACTGCTCTGAGGAACTGTGCCTGCACCGTGAGCACCTGTCTTCTCCTCCTGCAGAGGAATAACCGAGCAGCTCGGAGGGAAGATCTGAGGAATGTTCTGCTGCCTCTTCCTCTTGCCCCTTTTTACCTGTTCAAAAGTGACACCTCCTCTTCCTCCTCTGGAATTGCTAAGCTTGAATAACACCACCCACCTGTGTGCTTTGGGTCTGATTTGGGGTTTTGATTGTTGGCTGAGGGTTGGCTTTTGTGGTGAAGTGCACAAACCTTTTCCTCTTGGCAGCAGGCACAGAGGGCAGATCCAGACTGGCCCGTGCTTCAGACTGAAGTTAGTTCCACAAAAGGGGGTGAACAGCAGAGAAGAAAGAGGGGTTTGTGCAGCTGGCTCATACCTGTGGGCTTACCCCTGTGGCACCAGAAAGCAGCTCAGCTTTGCAGTGACAGCAGCTCCTCCTGCACAGGGTGAGCCTTGTTCTTGCTCAAGCTTTAGGCAGCTTCAACACTCCTCTATCCAAGGGAGAAGCCAGATGAATAATTCCAGGGTGATAAATGGCCCAGCTTCTTCATGCTGGCTGTGACTGGCTTCTGTTGGGGAGGTAGATAAGGCTTGTGATTTGGAAATCACCAGATGTGAATGTTAGTAGGGAATGCTGATGAATAACGTTGCTTTCCAGATATTGTTTTGCTTCTAATCCTGCACGGCTCTTGGATGGCATTGATGGTAAGGAGTCTTGTCTGAACTGGAATTTACACAGAATCTTGCTTCTTGGAACAGGCTGAAAATCCCTAAACCCCAAATTACGCAAATTCAGTGCAAGGTTTGCTTTTATTTTTACATTAAATCATTGCTATTTGTAAATGACCTTCTCTGTCACAAGGACAAAATACATTTTCACCAGGCCAGTGGATATGGAGTCAATTTTCACAGCAGCAGGAAATTAGCCAGGGCTTGTCTAGCTGCTGGAAACTTGCTTCATCAGGAAACAGGAGAGTGTTTCTGATCTCAGGCCTGAAGTCGACACAAACCAGTTCTTGCGATGCTGTACAGCTGCATTTGGTTTCAGATCTGTGCTCTGTCTTATTCTTGACTGATGACATGATTGGGGATGATGATTTTCCCAAAAGACTGCAGCTCTGGTTCTGTCCAGTCTGGACTAAGAAGTAATAAATTTAGGTACTAATCCCTTTAGGCTGAAAATATGATTCCAGAACAGGTTTGCTCAGTGCAGTCCCATTCCATGAGAGCAGGTGCAGTGGATATTTCCCATATGTATTTGTAAAATCATTCTAAATAGATTCATTTATTTTCATGAGTGCTTGCCATTCCATAAAGTATTGTCAGCCAGGAATGCACCCCTGCTTGATTATCTCTGTAACAGCCCTACTGAGCAGCAAGCAGCTGAATGTTGTTATAATCTGTTTAATGGCTGCAGGAGACCTCACTGGCTTCTTCTGTGCTGCAAAAAGCAGTGGTGGAGAAAAGCCTTCTGGCTGAGAGCTGGGGGCAGGATAGACCCCTGGGGCTCTTGGCTCTTCCTTCTGCCCTCAGTTCCTTCACCTCTGCTACAGGTAATGCTGTAGGAGATGTTCCATCATACTTGGGGTACTGTTATTGAATGAGAAACCTATTGTATTTTGGTCGAGGTCTATGGCCACACTCATGTGGTCCCTTCAGTTTTGGTGAGGTTCAGGCAATGCTAACCAGTGAGGAAACTCTCTGAAAGTGGTTTTAACTTGATCTAGTGCAGGGTTAGAGGGAACTCAGCCCAAAAAATAAAAGTGTGCTGTGAATTTAGAGAAAGGTTAGTGGATTGTTTTAGCTGAGGGGAAAAAATAATTACTTTCTTGTTTGGAAGCACTGACTTTTTTTTTTATTTATAATGTCAAAGTTTTATTGAACAGTTTGCCTTATGTAAACTTTGATCCAACAGCAAATGTTAGTAAATGGGTTTTAATGACCTTCCAAGTCAAACAATTTTGCAGGCTGACTGCAAGCACAATGTTATTGTTTGCTTGTCTCAGTGATGACTTGAAAACAAAAAATTCTAGTTTGATTTGTTTGGAGGCGAACTGTTTTCCAAAGTTCACCCCAAAGCCCTGAAAAATTCATTATTGATGGTTTTAGTTGCTAATTGGAAGATAACATTGTTTTACTTTGGCTAAAGCAAATGTATTGGAACTGCAATTTAAAAATAGAAGTATTTATTTTAAAACTAACCCTGGGTAATTTTTACATTTCAAACTAATATATAGGGATATTTGAGTCATGACATGAAGTATCCTTTAAAGTTACCTTAATGTGTTGAAATTGGACCTATGTGGCTTTTTTAAAAAAAATTTTATTGTTAAATGATGAATTTGCCAACATCTTTCAATGACCTTTATGACTTGGAGCTTTCCAGGACTGACTTAATTAAAGATGACATGGAATCAAAGTGAATTTTTTAAAAGTCTGTTTTATTATTCCCTATTAAAATTCTCCTGAATTACTCAGGTGTCAGAGATGGAATGTAATTTATCATTAAACTATTCACTTAGATAATTAAATGTACCTGCAGCTTTAGTTGAAATGAAAGTGGAAAAAGACAGCAGGGTGCTGCATGTGACAAGTCTGTTTCCTGACAGACTTCTTGGGGTTATTTAATTGTCCACCCATAGTTTGAGGAGGGTCTATTGAGTTTCTACTTTTGATTTTTAAATCTATATTAGAGTCTGCAAATAGAAGAGCTCCCAACAGCTCAGCTCAGCTCTTCTCTCTGTAGAGCCTGAAGGGTATAACAAATAGTGGCTACAAGACCAAGCCTCCAATGCTTCAGTTATTCCAAATGCACCCTTAAAACACTGAGTCCTGCCCTCACCATTATATCAAAAATCAATTGCAGAGATATTAAAGAATGTCTGGAAAGAGCAGTGCTGGGTGATATAGAGTCTTATATGTGGGATCCTGCCTTGCTGTGCACCAAGGGCATTTTTGAGATGAATACTTAGTTTCTGTTGCTCCCAATAACTGTGCTGGAAGAAGGTTTTTCTATAGAGTGGGTACAATCAGCTTCTGGCTGTTACAGAGCCAAATTGGTGGAATGAAGCCATATGCTATTCATAATTATTTTCACACCACCTGCTGAATTAATTTAAAAATAAATATCCTGAAATATGAGGAAAGCCTAACTATAAAAAATCCTGACTAATGGGAGAAGTAGAAGCTTGTAGTGCTAAGCCTGGACCTAGGGATGGTTTTTGTCCATTAGTGGTTTAGCAAATTCTTAGGAAAAATGATGGAGATAGTGAAAAATTCTGTGTTGGCAGGACTGTGATGGTGAAAGCATTTGTTAAAACCACAAACCTACAGACCTCTGTGCTTCCCAATCCTATGAGTCTGCTTGACTTGGCCTGTGCAAGCTTGGTCTGGGTGTGCTGTGCTGGTACAGCACTTTTGGAGGAGGTCAATTCAAGCTTAATTTTTAAGAGAAGGGATGAGCTGTTTGCTCAACCCACACAGCAATCTTTGAACCTGCAGGTAAGTCTCAGCTTACTCTCTGTTTTCCCTCTTTTCCGCAGGAAGAAAGTTGCTTCCTGCTGGGCTGTTCTGGGATCTGACTGTTTCCCTGCCTGCAGGGGCTCAGCTCTGCTGCTTGGAGTTTGCTGGCACAGGGTAGGGCTCTCCACCTTTATGCACTGCTCCCTGCAGAGATTGCTGTTCCCCTTCAGCTGTGAGAGGTTGTGATGCTGTTCTTCCCAAAGTCAGAACTCAAGCAGTGCTACAGAGCTGTTTCACAGTGGCAGCTGTCTGGGGCTGGGCACCCACTCCTATTCCTGTAAAGTTGGTGAGTTTTCTGCCGAGGTTTTGTGTAATCTCCATTCTGCAGCCTCTAAAACAGCCCAGTCAGGGTCCCCATGATGATACCATGCTGTGACACTTGTTGAATGAGGTAGGAAAGGTCAAATCCTCAAGCTGTGCACAGTGTAGACACACAACTGAAAAGCTGTTTCAAGGGTTAAAATTATCTCCTGGCTGAGGTGAGGGGGCTGGAGGTAGAGGGGAGGAGGACCCGTGGGTCCAGTACACTTTGCCATGCAGCACATGACAACAAAGAGAACACATTCCCTTTGGTCACTCTTAAACCTCCCGTATTTTGCCATTCACAGGTGGCTGCAAATTAGATCCCAGGTAATAGATCCTCATCCATTTGTCACAGAGCTATTTCCAAACTATGTAATCTTCATTTTAATTAACAGGTCTCTTGAAAACAGAAACTTGTAAATTCAGTGCTCTCTTGGGGCTCAAGTGATTGAATGCAGCACTAATTTCAAACTTCAGTAGCTTTTCTATTGCACCTGCAACTCTCAGATATTGCTTTTCCTGGCTGACTGTGTTATTATTCTGCCAGGGAGTACTGGCTGTACCAACAGTGCATGGAAAGGATATATAATGCAAAAAAAGTGTTATATGCCTGGCTGTCACAACTACCTGAGAGGAATCTGGACTGAGGTGTGGGTCCATCTCTTCTCCCAAGGCACAAGTGACAGGACAAGAGGAAATGGCCTCAATTGTGCCAAGGGAGATTTAGATCAGACTTTAGGAAAAATTCGTCACCAAAAGAGTTGTCAGTCACTGGAGGGGCATTAGTGGAGTCACCATCCCTTGTGGTATTTAAAAGACATCTAAATTTGGCTGGGACCACTCTGAAAAGTTTAATAGTGTTGCTGAAATATTTCCTAACTACTTCTCCAAGTCTGTTTTTTCTAAGCCCAAAAACTAGTCTCTGGATTTCCCCAAGGATTTCTATTATCTCATCCCACAAAAAACATTGTAGTTCTTAAAGATATCAAGGTAAAAATAGATCTCCTTTTGCACTGTGATTGCAGTCACAGACCTCATTTCTAGGAGTCTCCATACTTGCTGGATCAAGCAAGACTGATGCCACATCAGAAAGCAGAGTGTACTTCTACCTCCTTTGCTCTCTTCTCTGAAGAGGCAGAAAACTGTTATTCAAGATGTTGAAGCACATGGATTTCTTGCAATTACATGTCTGATTTTGTTAATATTCTTTTTATACAGAGTGGACAATGCCTGCAGGGAAGCAGTGTGTTCCTAAACAAGAGGCACCATAGCTTTATGGGACTTGTCATGCTCTTCCTTGAAGATGTGAGCAGAAGAAAAACGTAAAGATTGAAATACCTCATTCTAATGGTGACTTCCACATTTATGCTCCTTGACAATGAGCAAGCCTGGATAATTGCTTCCCTGGCTCTTGGACACCAGGACTGCTGCATGCTCATAAATGCATCACACCCCCTCTTGGGTGTGCCATAGAGCCCGTTGGCAGTCACCCCTCAGGATATGCTCACTGAGGGAAGGCAGTTTTGCATTTCTGATAGCGGTGGAATGGTGGATAGGGTTGAAAGAGAAAAATAAGTCTGTAATCTCATAAGTGCACTATGGTTTGCATTTCATTTAGGCTTCATTTTTATTACAAGAAACTGAGTGTTCACTGAAAAAACATTTGATGGAGAAACTGATCTACCCACTTCAACTCCCCAAGGGCAGTTTGTCAAAGGCAGGCAGGAGATCTGCATCCCAGTGGGTGGCAGCCTTCCTCAGAAATCCCAGCCTGGATGCTGAACTCATTTAATACTTACATGTTGTGGTATATGACTATTTATGCTATCTTAATTAATTTTCCATTATTATTATAGTTTTGTTCCACTTAAATATTTTTATTCGGGAGTTTTACTGTGGACCAAGGAAAGTAACAATTTGCAGGAAGAGATTTGCTGTGGTGTAACATCTGAAATGGGTGTAGAATAAAAAAGTTTTAATAAACAACAGAGGAAATTAATTAATAAAGAGCATGAGTGTTTTGGAGGGCTGATGGCAAACAGCTCAAGGGACAAGACAACGATGCTGGTGGATCTTTTTGGAAAGAGAGAGGCATATCTATATCTAGACAGCGATGTCACAGGCTGCCATGGCTAAAGAAGGATGTTTGCATGGCTATTGCACTTGTGTTCATTTTTAACTCTTCCTCTTGGAAAAGTGGTTTGAATCAGGAGTTAAACCTGCTTTGTCTGTTCCTCTGTCCCCCACCCCCTCACTGGCCCTCATTTAAATGAAGAAGGTGCAGCAGGTGCAACACGAACTGGAGATGTTCGGCTCTGCTGATTTCAAGGCTTATCCCATCTCTCTGAGGGCTCTGCCCCTTTCCTCTTGACCAATCTTGACCCTTCCTCAGGACCAATTTTCAGGTGCTGTTGGGTCCAGGTCCAGGCTGACAGGCATGAAGTCTTCATGACATGACTATTACCTTGGCTCCTGGAAATGCTCCCTGCTGTTCAATGAGAGATATCTGTATTAGCATAGCATTATTTGGCTTTGACAAGGTCGGTGAACTCATTTTGTACAAACTGTCTGGGAACTCTGAGGATTTAAAAAAAACCACAAAAACTGTGGCTTGTTCATTTTTCTCTCCTACTTCTAAATTTGAGGTTTTTAGTGAAATGATTTTTAAAAATAAGTAGTTCTAAATGATAAAACCCCACTCATTTGAGTTAATTTGAGACTCAATGTGTATGCAGACCTGAGGGAATTTTTAACAAACTTAACACCCCAGATTAAACAAACTAAAACCCTAAGTGTGTTTTGTGAGTGCCATGTTCATCTCCAAGTGTTCCTGAAACACGGATAGCATCATATTTATTTCCATGACCACATACATCCACAGCCAGCTCTCTGCTCTTTAGTATTCAAAAATACTAAAGGCTGGAAAGGAGTATGATTCATTCCTGTGAGGGAAATGATAGTAATACAATGCAATATATGGCTCCCTTTGGTTACATCACAAAAAATTAGTCAAACTGCTGGTACTGTTCATGTACAGAATGCACATAATAAAAACTAATGCAAATAGAAGAATGGTTTATTCCCCAGTCAAGGAAAAATAAGTGTCTTAATCACCTTCTCTTTGTTCTCAAAACAGTGTGCCCTGGTATGCAAACTGCTGCACTGTGCAAGGGCTTAATGGGAACAGATAAGCAGAAGACAGTCTTAGGCATGTTTTCAAATCATTCCAATATTATAGGACTCCTAAATGCTCAAGTAAAGTGTTATGGGAGTGGTGAAATCCCAGCTCCTTCACTTGTGTCAGTCTAAGTGCAGAATTTCTAAGCAGCATCCCAGGTCTTCAGCTTTGCCCTCAACATACATCCCGCAGGCTTATTTACTCGTGGGGACCCTGAGAAGAGATGAAATTCCACTGAACTCTGGCAATGCCAAGCAAAGACATGCTGGGCTGTGACCTGGGAGGTCTGTGCTTAGCCCTGGTCCCATCTGGATGCAGAGGTGCTGTCTGGGGACGTTGCTGTCCCCGGGTGCTTGGTGGGCACCTCTGCTGGGGCAGCGCTCCCGTGTTGGCTGAACAAGCCATAAGGAAAGCCCAGCCAAGCTGGCTGAGTTAGCCCAGCCTGTCAGCAGCCCAGGGAGTGCTCTGGGGTCAGCTCAAGAGGCTTGATGGGGCAGAGAGAAGAATCTGGGGACTGGATGTGAAGAGTGTGGGTCAACGTCACCCTGAGGCTTGGCCTTGTAGACACATTCAAGGAGCTGCCTGGGAACAACACCACATCATTGCTCCTTCCCCCTTTATTTTTAAACAGTGATGCAGTTTTAATATTTTCTATATTTTTAGAGTTTTAAATATTATTATTATATTATCATTATTGTTATTAATATTTTTAATATTTTAACCCAGCTTTGTTGCAGAGCTGAGGATTGCCTTTCCTCTTTGCTTCTCCTCCACAAGGTTTTGGGAAGGAACTGATCTCTTAAAGGTTGGATTCGATGATCTTAGAGGTATTTTCCAACCTAATTGATTCTGTAATTCTTCACCACAGCATCAGCAGTGTGTGCACATCCTTATTTTTGAAGTAGCAAAAATATTATAGGGTGTTAGTTGTCCTTTGTCCTTTGCAGAGAGAGAAGTTATTACAAAACTATTATGATTATGACCCCTCTTGGCAGGAGTTATTGTTGATCTCTGCTGTTGTCATCTGAGAAGCTCTCTGGGTGTTGATTGCTTCCCTTGAGAGTGTTCTTGACCCACTGATGTGTGGCAATGTGAGTGTGTTACGCCTATGACCTGTTAGGTGAGCTTGAGCACCCAGAAGGCAATTGAACTGCTCAGTTTGATGAAAAGGAGGCACCTGAAGAGACTCCAATCCTCTGTGCATGCACCAAAAAAGACAAGAATTGCTACTTAGCATGTAGCAAGGGATGAGTGTATGTAGCTGGCTACATAGCAGTTATTCAGATAAATATCTCTGCCCTTTGAAGGCACACAGGACAATGTCAGCTGCTAGAAACCACTTAGGAAAATTATGTTTTTAACAACTGACAAGGTTTGTCCTCTCCTTGTATGTGTGCCAGAGTGACTTTTATTTTTTTAATAGGTTCAACCTGGATTTTTTGACTATTAAGGGGGTTCTCCAGGTCTGAAAAAGAGTGAAGGATGGTGTAGAAGGCTGTGATCCAGCCAGTGAGAATGAGGGTAGTCACAGTGAGATCTACCATGACTGGTGACCTGCAGGTTTGGACAAGCTCAGAATATCCAGGGATATGGACTCAAAGTATTATACTCTGTACAATCATGTATCTTAGTTGAACAAGGTGGAAACTGGATTTTCTCATTAATGGATAACTCACACTTTTGAGAAAATAGAGCAGTTTCAAGCAGAATGAAGTTCTGAAAACAAATTTCAAGCTAATGGAAACGTTTTTAAAAGTTTGGCAGGTACAGTTGATTTTGAATGCTGTAAACCTTGGAAATTTATGGATGAAAAATCTTTTAGGGGAAAAAAATAAAAGCTTTCTGAGGGGTGAAAAAGGTTTCATGGTTGATTTTTTTCATGTCAACAAAATGAATCAGCCATTAAATTCCATTTTCGAGGAAGAACTATGGATGTTTACATAGGGAACATAGGCCAGACCAATCCCTAAGCTATGCCATTTTACAGAGGAAAGCATTCATATTTTTCATGAGATTGCAGTGGGATCCCAGCTGCATTTTCTTTGACTTGCTCCTGTCAGGAGGAATAGAGCTTTTAATTAAAATGAATGTTAGAATAGTCAGACTTCTATTATCATATGTAAGGAGGGCTTTGGGGAGCTATAAACATGACAGGATTTGTATTACTAGTATTAAAGTGCCTAACTTCCTGAGCAGTTCCTTTAGGTGTTTCAACATGCCTCTTGGGGTATTTAATACCTCGTTTGCTGCAGCACTGAAGGATGTGTTTCGTTCTGATATTTTCACAGCCCTTTGTATCCTGAGTTTTAAAAATTAATTTTGAGATAAACAATAGCTCATGAGCCTCTTTTAATTCCAGCCTCCTTTGCCCTCCTCATTTCAATTTATGCTCTTCAGTGCTCCCCAAACATCAGCAAACCCTGATCTACCTGAGCCAAAGAGGAAAATGAATCCCAGAGTGGAGAGAGACTCTTGGCAGGACATTCCCACAGGACAAACCTGTGCCACCTTGGGCTCCAGCAGCTGCTGAGCACCCAACAGCACCCACTGTATATTAGTGATGTACTGAAAGAAGCAAATCCAAACCCAACACCAGCACCAGGCATGGAGGCAGGAGAGGGCTTGGAAGGAAAGGGTCTCAGCCCAGGTCTCAGACTTGAAGTGGATCTGGGCTGCTTTAGAGTAGACAAGGACTTGCTTGGTCATATCTTTGAGACAAAAGAGTTAAAGTATGGCATGATCTGGCTCCAGGCATCCTTCCTGTGTCCAAGGACAGCCACTGCACAGACCCAGGAGCAGAGCTAGCTCCGGCTTTGCACCCTCTGGGGCTTTGGTCACCTGGAGACTTTGCTTTGCCCAGCACTGCTCCCTGGTCGAGTCTTTCTGTCCCTTTGTTTGGGTGTCTTCAGATAAACACAAAAAAGTACACTTAAGCTCTTGAAATGGGATTGTTTTCTTCTTTTGTGTATGTAAATCTAGATTAATCTGTTTACAAATCCCAAATAACTTTCAGTTCACAGTATAACTAAGAGCAGAATATCTGCACACTTATTACAGGGGATACACAATTACCCCCAAAGCTGGCAGAACAGCTAAAATAATTTTCCAACGCATTGTCAGAGTCCTGATAATTATTTTTTCCTTATTAAAACCAACTTTCAGATGCACTTGCAAATATGACTCCAGCGTGCTTATATAATTATCATCATGGTTCAGAACTGGTCCAATACATTCTGAATAAACAGATACTGATGTCTATTTAGAGAGATCTATTTTAATTCTCTTTTGGTGACCTTACACAGGCAGTCAAGCAGGGTATAATGAAGCAGCTCATGTATTTTAACTCCAAGTGGAGCAGTTTTGGGATAAATTTAATTTTAATGTTTTCATTTTACTGTTTACATTTTACTGGTGTTGAAGGAATACTGAACGCTAAGGTGTTTTAAAGAAGAAATAGCAGCAAGACAAGTCTTTTAGAGTCCTGCATTGAGGATTATGGTTGTTGTGGTTACCAGATCAGCTATATTGCTGCCACATCTGAATTCATCCAGAGCCTCATCCCTATTGGTGGATATGGGGTTCCATCCTACAAGATGCACCTTGGCAAACCAATCCACCCATCTGTCATAAGTTAGAAAGAAAAAGGGCCCACAATGATCTCTGTTATTGCAGTTGCTTCAGGCTCTGGCTGCATTCATGGGCTCCAAGCATGTTACAGCTGGGACTGCTGATTGAAAAGCCTCAGAAATGACACTTCTCAGGACAAATCACTGTTTCTTATTAAATCCAAGAGCAGAATACAAGGTATAAAGATATAAACTACAAATTCCACAGAAGTATTGGCTTAGGAAAACAATTTCTCATTATTTTATGAAGAAGTTTAGTGGATTTATGACCTGCACTCTTATTAGCACAGTTAAATGGGAGGCTTAGAGACAAACATATTTGAGCAAGAAAGATCTCTAGAGAAACATGCTTTGCAAAAAGATCCAAGTTTTAGCTGGGACTAAAAGAAGTTGGCTGCACAAGAACGGCCTGTGGAAAAGCCACATGGAGAACAGAAGACCTTGAATTTATGTCTCCAAATGCTTGAAAACAGTGAGGAATTTAGACAGAGAAATGCAAGCAGGACTCCTATTGCTGTTTGTTTTCTCTTACCTAACTTATGAAAATCCTCCTCCTCTCTGTAAGGACTGATCTCTCAGGAGGATTGATGTGCTTTGATGTCTCGAAAGGAAGCCTTGTTAATACAGCCCTGATGTGCAAGGCTGGCTTGGATTTCTCTACCTACATTTATATTTTCTTCTTATCTGGGGCATTTTATCCTCAGAATATTGTTTTCCTTTCTGTGATTGCTTTGCCTGCAGTGATTTAACTCTGCCTCCTGACATGCAGCATTTCAGTGGTTTCACTGCTGCACAAGTATTGAACTCTCTAAGATGTGACTTCACCACCTTGAATCCCTGGACCTAAAACTCGACCTTGCTGGCTCTGTGAGCCTCCCTAGTACCTACTTACAGTGTTAAATGAAGTCCATACTGACTCAGTATAAAACATGAGTGGTACAGAACTTGTGATAGCTGTGTTGTGATTTGTTTTTACATCAGCTTCCCTTTTGTGTTGCTGGGTATACCCACACACTGTGCTAAAAGGTGTTGGTAGGAACCACAGGCCTATGACATTAGCTGAGGGACAGCTGGGGCTACAATGCTTTAAGAGGTGTAACAAGTGGCCTGAGGGATTAACTGCTTGTGTCAAAATAATCTGTTGCAAATCAGGTAGCAATCAGACCTCATAATGGGATCATCTGCCTTGGCTTTCAGGGAATTGTTTCTTCCAGACTGACAAGGGTGTGTATTATAAAGCTGATTGCAGAACAAGTGTTGTGAGAGACCCAGTCAAAAGGCTTTTTCCTCATGTGAGTGTTGGAGAAAAAGAGAAAACTGGGATGTTACTCTGCAGGTTGGTAAGATCCATAATGGGAGGGAATCTAAGAAACAAGTGTTCAGCTAAACCAACAAGCAAAGTGAACCAGGAGTCCATGATCAGAAACACAACGGAACTCTGAATCACAGAATGGCTTGGGTTGGGAGGGACATTAAAACTCACCTCATTCCAACCCCCTGCTGTGGACAGGGATACTTTCCACCAGCCCAGGCTGCTCCAAGCCCTGTCTAGCCTGGTCTTGAACACTTCCACAGCTTCTCTGGGTGATGATGGTGAGGAACAAATATTTCAGCTTTTAGTTTGAAAAGCACCATCTTCAGAAGCTCAGGTGTTCTCTGGGCATGAATGCATCAGAAAACAATAGCTTGGACTTGGAGAGGTGCAGCTCCTGCTGCTAACAGGCTCTTTTGGTGCTGCAGAAGACATATGGACTGGTATTGACTGGTGATTTGTTTTTTTGTGATTTCCTTTGAGTAGTGGGATAAGGGAGATACAGAAAGAACAAATTAGACAATGGGGACATCGGAGATGACACAGAGTTTGCTTTTTCAGCTTTTTATTCTTTTTTCATTTCTTGCCCTTCTAATATGGCAATGGCTCAATTGCCAAATGGAAACTGAGGGAGAGAAACACAAGTAAAGAGACTAAAAGGCGAATCCTGCAAGGAATGATGCATCCCTGGGGACCACAGTGAAGCATTGGGGTGTTCAGCACTTGCAAGTCAGGCCCTTGAGTTTCCCAAACAAACATGCAGTCCTATAAACCCTGTTTGTGATCCAAGAGAGGTATAAACTGCAGAAATGACACTGCAGATATTAACCAAACAATCTGGTTACATCATTCTGTTATAAATAATATTCAATGTCATTGGGACATTGTTATAGAGCCATTAACTGTTTATCTGTGTTTGTTACAGTGTATAAAACACTACAGATAGATGTGTTTCAATGACTTTAAATTTTCCTGCAATGTTAAAGATTTGAACTGTGCGTAAGAGTTCATGTCTAGGACATTTTTTATGTATTGGATTAACTTTAAGAATCTGCTAGTCTTAGTGATTTCTCTTGTTGATTTAATTTCTAAACTCCTGACAGCCTGGATTGTATAATAAATCAGCATGATGCCTTTAAATCATCTGTGTAAAGGTCCTTGGCTGTACCCACTGCTGTGGCAACTTGATTACCTGAATTTCTGAGATTAGCTTGAATAAAAAAAGCTCCAGTTCCTGCATCAGACAAGTGAAGACTTATGGGATTTAAAAGCAGAAATAAGTAAATTAGCCTGATACTTCAAATAAAATAAAAAATTTACTATTGAATGATTTTCAAAACAGCTCCATCCCCCAAACTGTAGTTTACACTACCAGCTATGATCTTTGAATAGAGCAATTAATTACAAAATAAAATCTGCTAAAAGCTGGTGTCATTTGGGATAGGACTTTATGCAACTCAAGGCTGACTGAGGAAGCCTGAGGTACACTTAATTGTTTGACCTCAGCATGGAATCCCTAAGGCTGGAAAATGCAATATGAGGCACTTCCCGTGAAAGCATGTTAAGAAAAGGATCTGATGATCCACTGTATAACTGTGAAGTCAGATTCTCAGAGCCTGTATTGGGAAAAGTTCTCATTGAGTAAGTCCATTTCTTCCACCCAGAATCTGCAATGATATGTTGGAAAGGGTTGCTTTCTATATCAAGGTTCTCCTCTCACCCTGGGTAGTTTATAACAGCCCTTGGTAATGGCTGTGCTTGTGCCAGCTTTCTTAATGCCCATCCATCCATATTTCCATTCCAAAGGCTGCAATAACCTATCTATGAAATATCTGCAAACTGCTGCAGGTGTCAACTTAGAAATGTGTTCCCATGTGCAGGGGAAGATCTCTGCCTGTGTGAGCTATGAATACACACAGAAACTGAAGGGCAAACCTGCCTTCTGGTCTTATTTGGTTTGTGAGCCTCTGGGGTTTGACATGAGTTACTGCCTTGGGTGAATATCGGTGGAGTTGATTCTCAACTTCCACATGGCTGGTGCTGCACTGAGCGCGTAATTTACTGGAGCTGTGCTATCTTCTTCAATGCAGGCAAACTCCTGGCATAAGAAAAGGTTAATCCCTTCCCTTCCCAACTGCTGGAGAAAATGTTTGACTCAAATATGCAGATTAGAATTGATTTTGGTGTTCTGAGGCTGCGTATTATGTACTGAGCTATTAGACAATGCAAGAGGCTTGGCCTAGCTCAGGCAAACCTGCAGCTGATAAACATTAACCTCAAGGAGGATTATTTTACAAATTTACAGCATTTGATTGGCAGCTTTGATTGTTTTGATTGACTGAGCCACCTGATCCACAAGAACAGTTTTAACATCTCAGGCAGCAGACACAGGTTAACAATCTCAGTGTGTTATACCAGTTCCAAGGTGTGAGAAAAACATTAAAAACAAGTGTTTCTTGTATATAGTGTCAAACAGTAAAATTTTTTTTGTTTTCTGCTTGTCAAGGTTCTGGGATGTTTAATCAAACCAAGAGCCACAATCAATGGCAATTCCTGCTCTCAAAGCCAAGGGCAACTCTGTTCTGTCACTGAGTTTGGCTTGGGTGTAAAAAAGCCACAGGTAAGATCAGTACTGAGGAAAGTTCTCATCTTGAAGCTCAGTATAACATTATAACTGCCAAATTCTCCCTGCTCAGTGGTGGCCGGGCTACAGTTTTAGAGAATTTCAGCAGTACCTCTTTGGCATCTCAGTCTTCTTACAAGTGTCACTTCTCTCACCTCTTTGAGCAAGAGGGATCTTCTGGTCCAGAGGTCCCTCACCCTCCAAGCAGAGCCTAACCCTGCTCTGTGGAGAGACCCCCGTAACTTAAACACCCCGACTCAGAGCTTGAACCATGTACAGTCCTCATGGGTTTGTGCCAGAAGAGGCAACAGGCCATTGAGCTTTTTGAAAAGTGTGTTAAATCCAGCCATTCATGTCTTAATAAAATCAATAAAAGGAAATTTTTGTTGTTCATTGTGAAGGATTTTTGACTGCAAATCTCAGTGGTCCTAGAAGCCAAAAATCACCCATTATTTATGTGACTTCTCCTCAGATTCCAGGAATCCTTTCTGCTGTTGGCTTCTCTTTTCCTCTGCTGTTGATAGAGCTAAAAAAGCTTCTTCCTTATAAAATTCTGGTTTTTTTCTCTGGAACTCCTCCTAAGTGCCAACACTCCTGCACTTTTTGACAGCTATTTTCACCCTGTTCATGAGGGGAGGGTTTACTTCCACGGAAGAGAAGATAGAGAAAACAAAATTTTTCATGAGCTGCCCATAGTTGTTCTCCCAGGCAGGATTCACTGAGCTGCTTGCACTCCCTCATGCTCAGGCACACAGATTCAAGAGATGTGTGTAGGTTCTGAGTCACAGAGCAGCACATGCTCATTATAATATAGAGATCCTCCAGCTTGGACTAGTTTGCTCAGATGTCTGGATATCTGTTAGTCTATATCCAAGTTCACTATTTAATGTCAACACTTCAATTAAAAGTGAATTAACATGTCTTTTATAGAAGGTTGCTCATTTGGATAAAGGTGTGGCCTTTTTTAAAGTGCACAGCAGTTGCTTCCCAAACCAGGGTATCTCACAGAATATCTAAAGTGAGACAGGAGGGAGAGCCCAAAGGTTCTTGCCTTACTCGGGTGATGAAAAACTGGTGGAAGGAGGAACAGAGCAAAGAGACACCTCCTGCTGGAGCTCACAGCTCTCCAGAGACACAAGACCCCTGCAGTTACAAGGGCTGCTGGGTTTTGTTGCTTTAGCTCTAAAGTAACTCTTTTGGTTCTGTCTAATTTCAAATTTTCAAATTATAAATTATTATATAGATGAGCTAATTTTGCTGGGATTCAATTACTCTTACAGATTTTCCTGGTTCTCCAGGTCTGGTTATAGCACCAGGATCCCATTCCTTTGGCTCTGGATTGTTCCATGTCTAGCTGCTGCTTCTTCTGATAGGAGACTGGAAGCATAAAGAAGCCAAAGTCCCATTCCCATAGAGCACCACAGTAACATTTTTAAATAAAACTATACCAGTTCTCTCCTGATATCATTGTTCAAAAGAAGTCTATAATCTGCAGAACATTTTGATGAGACATTATTTTACTTTAGATTTCAGGGAAAAAAGAAGACATTTCCAGTTCTGCAGTTCCAGTGGGCTTTGGACACCAAAGCCAATAGAAAATCCTGCGACTGCCCAAAGGCAGGGTTTGCCTCTATCTTCTCTCTTAGTAGTAGCAACTTTATTTATTCTGATACTTTAATGAATGCTGTACTCCAAAGATGTCATTTCTATTCCTCTGTAAATAAGACTAAAATGTTTGTAATTTTTTTTTTTTTTTGGATCTGATTTAAGACCACTTGAAGTCAATAGAGAGATTTTGATCAATTTTAATGGACTTTGAGACAGAGCCATGAAGACTAGCTGAAACAACTGCTAGCACTTCAGGAAAACCACAGGTTGTGCAGCTGAATTTGGCAGCATGTAATTAATTACTGAAATTTAATATTGTGTTGCACAATACTTGGCTCTTCACAGAAGCAAGCAGGCATTTTTTTAGTATTTCTATACTCCAGAGCAAGGCACATTTGAAGTGTCATTGTCATGAACCAGAAGAATGTCTTTCATTATGTTCAGAATTGACTGGTTTTGGTTTCTATCCCCATCAGAGGATAATGAAAACAGCTGGAGTTAAATTATTATAATTCAAAAATATTCACTGGCATATTCCTCTCTCAGTGTGCTCTGTCTTGTGGCGATGAGCTGTTTGGTGTTGAGAAGATCAAGAGCAGTTACATAGCAATCTCCTGACTTTTCAGGCAGAAAATCCCTGACCTCCTCTGGTCACACAATTCATCTCCAAACCAGTAAATGGTTCCCTATTGGATTTGGTATTTAGACTCATCAAGCCACAAATATTTCCATAAAAAGTTTCCCATTTACTGTTAGACCAAAACCCTGAGCAGTCAGCAGATTGACAGGCTTTCTATTTAATAATTGCTCTAACATGCTAAAGCTGCAATAGCTTCAAGTCCTTGACAAATTGTTATCCAGTGGATTTAGCAATAGAGTTGGCTGAAGGACAGCACATGAGAAGAGCAGCAAATCTGGTTTATGGTTTGCAAAATACAAAGCCATAAAATACTTTGGAGATTGACCTCCTGATCTGCTAAATCTCATTTTATTGACTGAGGTAGCAATGTTTTGAGGTTTAGGCAGAATATAACAATCTTCTCACAGAAGTTTTCTTTTCCTTCCTTATTACATTTATATTCTTACAGTTGTTTGAATTTCATTAAAAATACAGTTTTACTGTTCACTGTCATGATACTTGTCTGATGAACTCAGGATAACAGAACCATTTGTAATTTCTGTTTTAATGAGCCAGAAAAGGACAAAAGAGAGAAAAAATGTTGTGACTTTATAACTCTCTAGACATCTACTTTTATCTTTTAATTTTTTTCTTTAGGGCAGACTCAAAATTATGCTTTTTATCTAATCTGTTGTCAAGTATTAAATGAATCATACTCGCCCCTTATTGATCTGTTGTTTAATCATATAAAATGAATAGTAGTCCTTCCTCCTCAAAGTGAAATATTAATTACCATTAGAGAAGAAGGCAGGATAGAGCCAGAAATCTTATTGTTAGAGCAGTGCTGTGCCAGTCCTGTGGCCTTGCATGTCTCAGTCCTGTCTCTTGACATCCAGCTATAGCTCCAATATTTTCCCCTTTGGGACTGTCTGCTTGTGGCAAACCATATTGAACTTGAGAGATACGCTTTGGCATGATCCAAACCAAGTTAAAAAGCATGTTTTCTCCAAATAATCAGTGACCTCTGCCTGGGATCAGAGTCTGGCTGTGCCCAGTGGGGGGAAAGCAATGACAGGATCCTGAGCACCTCTGGGCCAAGTTACATATTTATATTTCTGCATTGGGTTCCCTCTGCATCAGGCCAACTTCTAAGGTGCCAGAGGAAGCAAAGTGCTATATAAAGCATGGCTGCAGATGAGAAAAGTTCCTTCTTAGCATGTGTCTGACAGACCACAGTAAGGAAGGCATCCAATTAAAATAATTTTTGAACTTTGATCTCCTGTTCTTTCCCTCTTACCAGCAATGCATGTTTTAAAGGATGTTTTTACCAGTACTTTGCAATATAATTAATGTTCTCCTGACCTGTTTTTCATGTGAACCTGTATCACCTCTCACCTTCAGTCCAGCAGAGAATTACTGCCTGTCCAGAGGATGCAGAAATCTGGATTGGTTCATTGTTTTACTGCATAAATCACAAAGGATGCCTTCACATTTGTTCTTAATGCAGTGCAATCTTTATTTAGTCTGACCTTTTCCTTGTTATCTTATACCTTTCCACAACCTGTTTACCAACTTTCCAACCTCCTCATTAAATGCAAGGAATTATGCAACTGCTGAGAGAAGGCCATGAATATTGACAAACGCTTGAAACAACAGATCTCTTTCAAAGAGGAACTGGAACTGGTTTTCAGGCTCTGAGAACAGTGTGGGTTGGCAGTGCACATCCTATTCTCACTTAAGGCTATCGTGTCAGATTCCCAGGCAGTGAAATCTCATCACAAGGTGGTGGCTTGGAAAGCATCATACAAGCTCTTCTTTCATCAAAGAGCAGGTGTTTGGTTTGCTTTGTGTTCTTTCTCCTGACAGCTGTAAGTGAATATATTGTTAGACTACACATGAAATGTGCATCTGTGAGCCAGCTTAAAAGGAATCGTGGAAGAAAATAGGGAAAATAAGGGTTCAGAAGAGAACAGGGGAAATCAGAGGGATGCAAATGAAACAAACCCAGGATGTAAGTGCAAGAATCTTCCTTCCTACTCACATTTCTGCTAACAAACTTGCTGGGCACTGATCAAGGATGGGGTAAAACAGCCCAAGAGAAATACCACATACAAAAGAAGACAGATATTGTGATGTTGGGGCATCAGAGCACGTTAATGCTCCTGCACAAAGAAACACCCCCACGTGTGCCTAATGAATAGGCAAAATTCATAAAGAACATGAGGGTTAATACAGGATAGAGAAATATAAATAGGAAAGCAGCATGGAAGAGAGAATAAAAGCCTTGGTTCCATGCTGGCTGAGTAAGTCAGGAGCTGCCCTAGACATGCTGAGCTGGAAGCTGGGGAGGATGAACAGGACACACAAAGATTTAGATCTATTTAAAAATTAAATCAAGCATGAGGAATGTAAGGTCTGTGAGCTGGATGTGTTCTGTGGTGTTGTTTCATGTCACTTTAGATTTCAAGGAAAAACTATCCCAATGTGCATTAATGCACCAGAAAAAAAGGGACAGAGAGCTCAGCAAAAGTGCCACTTGACATGAGTGACACGGTGAACAGTTTAAAAGCGTCTGAATGGCTCATTGAACCAGGACACCTAAGCAACAAAGACATAGAAATACCATAAATAATTTATTCCAGAACATAATGTTCTTCTATCAACAGTAATAAATATATGGAACATACACTTATTAAAGGTTAGGTGGAAAACTATTCTGAGAAGACATTCTTTGCAAATGTCATCTGGCCTCGTTGCGTTTCCAATTGGGGTGTAAGGTTTTTATGTTGTTTTGGCAACAGTGTAAAAATACAGATGATTCATGTGCAAAGATTTATTTAAGAGACATGCAGATGGCATTTTAGACAGAAAAAGTTATTTTGTTTATTTGCAATTCTGCGCCAAATTAAGTTAAAATGGGCCCAATCTGAAATCAGCAAAAGGACTGGAGTCTAGATTTAAGTTTTGTGGCTTTGCTTGGAAATAATATCTCATCTGATGAAAATGTGAAAAACTCAAAGTTCTTGACAAAATTAAACTATGAAACAGTCAATTCATGGCAGTCAATGAGATTCATTAGAGTTTATTGTTTGACTTTTCTCTCGCTCTTTTTGTCTCTTGAATCATTTAAAGAAAACTTATTCAAAAATGGCACATTGAAATCAATTGATTAAATCTGATTGTCCTTTTTTCCCCATTGGTTGCCATTGGAAACAAGTACACTTAAAAAGAGTCTGCACTCACTCTTTGCAGTCTATCTGACAAAGGCCAGTCGGGCTGACATACATTCAAAAGCAAAATTGGACAGCTGTTGGCATTTTGCTGATGAACAGTTTCTCTATTACGCTTCCTTCTGTCATAATCTTGGAAAACACCAGGTTATTGTAGCCAGTTTTTACATTGCCTGGGGGATTTATTTTGTAATTGTCACACAGATTAGAAACACAGGTGATGGGATGGACCCAGGTGTCTCTTTGCAAATGATTTACGGAACTGAATTGCATATGAAACAATGAAGGATTTTCATAGTTTTCCTTTGAAATCTTGTTATAGTAGCCAAATGTTGACAAAATAACTCTCTGCCCAAATTCAGGATATTCTTTACATACCTTGTTATAAAATTATTAGAATTATTCTCTAGACCATTTTACCTTTGTGAATGGGGTTCTGTGCAATTTGGGTTGAATTTTTATGTAACTTTGTGGTCAGCTATCAGAGTAGAAAACCCCAATACTGGAGGACAGGATCATGTTTTCACCAAGTTACCACCATTCAATTACAAGTTGATGAGGCTGAATTTGAACCCAGCTCAGGCAGAGAGGTACATGGGCAGAAAACACAGATGTGCTTAATGTTTAGCTGATTCTATTTATTAGAGGGGTTATATTAATTATACAGGGTGGATCTGTCAGCTGATAGCAGTACCTTAGATTTCCCTTCAAGTCCTGTTTCCCAAATAAATTAACAGGTAGTAGCAAAATGAGGCAGCCCAGTAGAATATTTCAGACTTGTATGGCTTCCATCTTTTAGTCAGAAAAGAAATTTTTATGGACTGCAGATACTTTGTATGAAAACTTCTGTTTAGGTGAGAGCCCAGATTTTTGGCAAAATTTTGGCTGAAAAAGGGCAACAAGCACTTTTTTAGCAGTCTAACCCCTTCCCCAAGATCGCTCAATTCCTTGCCAAGTCAGCTGGATGGACTTGCATGAGAATTCGATTTAGTCTCTTTAATCAAATAAAACTATCAGTCAAGGATTAGAGGACAGCTGGGCTTTGCTGCTTGCATTTGCCACCTGGCATTGGACACAGGTAGCCCCAAGGTAGCCCAGCTGTTGTCTGAGTCATGCAGTGAGATCTGGGCATTGTTGCCACCTTGCTGCTGAGAATAGCAGCAGGCTGGACACCATGAATTTAATTTCAGGAATTACTGTGCTTGTTGATTGAAAATACCAATATTTATGCAGGTTTTTAGATGGTATTTTTTGTTCTTACTTGGCATTGCTCGTGGAGATTTGCAGTGACCTCTCTGAGCTGAGGGTTCATGAGGGGAGGGATCTACTCAGCACAGACACACATGGCAGCCACCTGAGGGGACAGCCCATGAACTGCAGGCCCAGAAGAGAGGAGATCCTCACCCCAGCTCTGCTGACATCTGCAAGGCTTGGTCAGGTTGCATCCTGCAGTGACTGGCCTACAGCTCTGGTTATAATGAGGACAGAGGAGCTGCTGCTTAGAGGAACAGGGTCATTATCTGAATGATGCTTTGGGTCTTTAGACATGACAACCCCAGAGAAATTCAAAGTGAATTGAGAAACATGAACTCAGAGCATTTAATTCAGTGTCCTAACAGCTGTATAAGCATGGTTGACTCCTTCTGTGCAGTAGATTTATCTAAATGGATGGACACAGAGTACACCTTACAAAAGATGGCCTTAATTTTCAGAGGATGTTGCCAGGCACAGGCAGGGCAGGTGTAGCTGTGAGGGCAAACAGCTTGTTACACCCAAAGGTGATGCAAGCAAGGATGCCCAGCTGAACATGTCCAAGTTCTGGGCTGAAGGAGCCACTTCTCTTCATCAGCCCTTTTTTGATGTTGCAGATGTTCTTTAGCAACGATGAACAAACTGTAGGGAGGAAGAGAATAGGAAAAGGAAGGGATGCTTCACTTAATCCTTTGTTCCATGAGACCATCTAACAAAACACTGTTGTGAACCCCTGGTTGAAAGCTCAAATCCCATTCAGAGAGTGCCTGGGCTTTTAATTGTACTACTACATTAATGAGATCCTAGTCATCACAGAATCACAGAATGGTTTGTGTTGGAAGGCACCTTAAAGATCATCTCATTTCAATCCCCTGCCACAGACAGGAACATCTTCCACTATCCCAGGTTGCTCCAAGCCCTGTCCAACCTGGCCTGGGGCACTTCCATGGATGAGGCATTCTCAGCTTTTTTTGGGCAACCTGTGTCAGGGCCTCACCACTCTCTGATCAAAAATTTTCTTCCTAATATCTGATCTAAATCTCTCCTCTTTTAGTTAAAAACTGTTCCCCCCTCTCACATCATTATCTGGCATGTAAAAAGTCGTTCTCCTTTTTTTTATAGTTCTTCCTGTTTATTCTATTTCAGCTTTGAACAGTAACAACTCCTATGAATTTTAAGTCTTTTCAAGTCAGTTTTGTGAGTAGCAAATTCACAAGACTGGAGGGTTTCTTGAGAGCACTGGGAGGAGAGAAATTACTTGTGAATTTCAATTGAATGTAGGAAACAGATTCTGCTAGAGGGCAAAAGAAGAGGGAATGTTAAAAACATGTATCTCCTCAGCATTTTGAAAAAGCTTCACTCCAAAGTTGTCCAAATATTTAATTTTCATGTTTCTGTTTTCTTTCTCAGAAAACAACCTTGGCTTTTCATCCTGACATGTTATATTTTGATGTTGGAAGAAAAGCTGAAGTAACCCCAGATGGGCACAGAACAGCGCTGAATGAAATCTTTGTGGTCTCATTTGGTTTCACTCCAGTCAAATCCCTCTTTTTTGTAATGTTTATCTTAAGCCAAGTTTGTAGAATATTTTTTTATTTCTTACCTCAAATTGAAAAATCCATTATTTATTGAGGGAGCAGGAAGAGCCATCCTGCCTGGCAGTGCATGAAGCCATAACACCACTAACATGAGCTGCACAGAGGCAGCTGCCAACACTGGCAGAGCAAAATGTGCAGGGCTGTGCCTGCAGGACAGGCAGGGGTGGATTTGAGCGGCAGCTGAGAGAACCAGCTCTGTGGGCTCAAGGGATGTTGGTGCTGTGCCTTACACCTACCACAGGAACACACTGGAAATGGGTATTCCTGTAGGAAATGGACCTCCTTGGGAAGATTCAGATGCTGGGATTTGAGAAAGTACATTATAGACCTTAAAAACATGTGATAGAGATTAAAAGAGTCGACTTTTGTAATAATAATAATAATAAAAACATGGTGCATGTTTTATGTTACAGAGCTATTTTTTAGCTAACTAAGGATCCATTTCAAGATTTCATAGTTCCAACTCTGCTCGGGGATGACATTCAATGAATAAATCTAAGGGGCAGGAAAAATCATGCTTTTTTACCAACTGGTGCCAAAACAAAACAAAACAAACCCCAAACCCAAACTCTAAAACCAGCCAACATAGTTTTCACAGCTCTTTCACGTACGTTGCCTTGTTAGCAAAAATAAATTGTACAGAAATGTGGACCAGAAACACAGTCTGCTGTCTCCAATAAGAACATTTCCATGCTTATCCATGGGAGCAGGTGCCCTGCTTAGCTCATAGTGAGCTGAATTCTTGCCTTCCCTCACCTTAAAACCAAAACTGCACAATCCCTCTGCTGTGTGGTGATCTCTGAGGAGAGTTATGGGTGGAGCAGAAGCAGAGGCACACAGAGAAGAGGCAGTTCCATGAGGGAAGTGTGCCTTAATTGTATTCATTGCTGCCTGATTAAAATAGCATGAGGATGAGCCGTGCTTTTATCAAGCACAATGAACACACAGAGTGCTCCTCAATTGTTTCGCTCTAGCTTTTAAATGTGTCAGTATTTGTTTCAGTACCATTCTTTTGTTTAGGAAAAGCTCAGCTGTTGTGTAGTTTAAGTTAATTTCAGTCTTGAGCCTTTGTCATCATAGATCTATTTATTCCAGGCTCAATATAAAATTCATGTGCTTGTAACCCAGACATGTACCATGTGGTTCGTGAGCATCTTTACCAACGGATTTAAATAGAAGTGAAAATTCTTAGCAAGATGCACAATCAAATCTCAGGCAAGGAAGAAGGGCATATACCTCAGACAGCCATGCAGCATTTAACTCTTAATGTATGCACTCCACTCACTTCCTGAGGAATATATTGTCCTCAGGAAAAGTGAAAAAAGAAAAGGAAAACCGAGCTTTTCCTGGCTAGTAGGATGCTGTGTATGTCACAAGCAACCTCAATCATTGCTTGAACCTTGTAAATCCTGTGTGAGAAGTAGAATACCTTTTAGAAAGGTATCTTAAATATTTTTCTCTCAAATCTTAAAACCCTTAGAAAGATTTTAAGGAACAGAAAATCCATATTCTCAGTAAAAAGCTCTAATGTCTAATTTACTTCATAGTTGATGTTAAGCACCTTATTTTTAGCATTAATTTATCCAGTTCCAGTTTTGGCCTCAGCTCTCATTATGCCATTTGTAGATTAATAGTCCCTCCATTATCAGATGTTCTCATCATATCTGCATGAATGGAACATCTTCACCTTTTAACCTCCTCTTGGATGAACTCATACTGAGGTCCTTTAAGCCTTTCCTGATAACAGTGAATTCTAGGAAAAGCAGCCCCAGAGTATTTGTTTTTCTGGCACTTTTGAGAGGGTGATGAGAAACCCAAATAGCAACACAAACACCCAGAACCCAAACATGGTGCTGCAAATGGCAGGAATGAGGCAGGCACAGCCAACAGTCAGGTGTAACTACAGGTTTCTCCTGGATCTTTGAGGCAGATGGGTCATCTGGGAAGGGTAGACTACCTCGGGAGCTAACTGTGCACCTCAAGAAATGGGATGGTTTAGGTCTGAGCAATGGGGCCAGAAGGTGAGGATAGGGCTGGAAAAACATTTGTGTCAGGGACTGCAGCAGACCCACCACCAAGACTCATAAGAACTGTCACCAACGTGGGCCTTGGCTCTGCCGTTAAAGAGGCTGGATCATTTGCTGTCAGACATTCCTCTCCCTTGGGATGATATTCCTCTGTTTAGATACCCAAGGCTCTACCAGTGAGAAGCCACCACAGCCTTCTTTAGCTGCTGTGTAGCAGCTGAGTATGCATGCAGCCTTAGTGGGGGCTGTGAGACAATCCTCTCATTCTCAGCTTCCTCCAAGCACTGCTGATAAGTATCACAAGGTTAAAACTGGTCCACAAGACAGTTTTGCATTTGAAAAATGGTAATTTGGGATCTGTGGCCATTTATGCCACTATACTCTTGGCCAAGGCTGTAGGAAGGTTGGCTTGCACGTGTACAAGGATATCTGCTCTTCTTTCCTCTGCAATACAGGTCATCACTTCATTCTCTGATTGCATCTCTGCTGCTGCTTGTTGGTGCTAACTTGTCTCTTGGACACCTGCAAATGTTATAAAACAACCAAATGCCACGTGCCAGCACAGTAAACGCTTTACAAAAGCTTATATATATCAGTGGAGGTTTCTTCACCAACCACATTTGTCACTCATGAAAAAACATTAAATGCATTTGTGTGTGAATGTTCATAACTGCAAATTTTTCTGTTCAAGACAAAGAAGATGGGACCGATTAGGAAAGCCTGACTCAAAGTCTGTCAGAAGGGTGCAGATATAATGTGTTAGAATGAGAGAACACACTTTCTTAGAAAATACTCCTAGGCCTTGTGATTGTATTGGATTTGCATTTGCATAACAATCACCTTGTCTAACTACTTTCCAGTAATTTGTGTAGATGAAAGGGTAATTCTCATTTCAGTGTTCTCCACTGGACTTAATTTCTATGGAAGTCGATAGCATTATATTTTTTGAGTGCAAACGATTTTCAGAGTAATCCACTCCTCTTTCAATTTATTTCTGTATTTGTTTATATTAATTTTACTCAAGGACACTTTAAATACTTAGTCATCTTTTTGCAAAAGTGAACATTCCCTTTATACCTGATTACACCCATTAACTTAATTGTTATACCGGGCAGCCAGGGCTTAAAAGAAAAAGTGATGAGAGGCTAATGGGGATACAACAAAATAAAAATTGTCCAGTGTAATCATTGAACCTTCAGACCAAACCCTTCAAAGGATTCCTATTGCTTGTCCAGGGCAGTATTTTGGTAAATCTGATTCCCTCCTTACAGGACAGTGCCTTTCAATGGGGCATTGCTATGTGGCCTTGCATATCTGCTCTGTACTGAGTCTCTTCAAGCTGTGAATCTGCCCATTAACCTTTGTGAAGGCACCTTTGCACAAATAAAGGTGGGTGCAGGGTCTGGTTGGTGTTGGGCACAGCATGGTACCAGTGGGAGGACAGTAATTCTACATGGCTAGTTGTTCACCCTGCAGTTATAACCATTTCTTGCTGTCCCGAACAGCCTTGGTCTAGCCAAGACCTTGGAGAAACAAGAAACACTCGTTACCTGAAAAAAGGTGTGTAAAGCCTTCCTCAGAGTTACACTTATTTCTAGATGCAGATGATCTGAAAGAGAGTTGGAGAAAGAAGAATTAGAAACTATTTTGTGTTACACACACACAAAAGAGGATTTTCTGTTTCTTTACTGTCTCATATACAGGCAGAACTTTACTCCCCGTAGATGTAGTAGTTCTGTATTGGCTGTATTATGCCAATTGCCTCTTTTGGGAAGCTTATAAGATTATCTTTATTTACCTATACCATGATTTAGTCACATGGCACCAGTTTTCAAGGTAGTGAATATTGCCATGTCCTCACTGAATCTCTGCTGAAAACCAGAGGTTTCATTGAGACTGTGCTGGATTTTTAACACAGACCTCATCTTCTTCTCCATTCCCTTGTGTGGAGTGGTAAATAGTGTGTCAATATGCTCAGCCAAGAACCAGAATCACCCTGCTTCCAGCTGGGAATTGTGCATAAAAGGCTCTTTCTCCATTATTATTGATTGCTACATGTATGACTGAAGCAACCAGCAATGCCACTTACCAGAGTGACTCAACAATGGAGTCAGTTGTTAGGAGATGGCTGGAATTTTGTACCCTTTGGATCTTTGCAGAAAAAGATAATTTCTGAGGATGAGTCATGTAGATCTGGCTGCCACTTACTGAAAAATATGAGTGTATGTGGGATGTAGCAAAAATTAGCTGGGTCTATTGAGCAGCAATAGAATCTGTACAGGGAAAAGATTAAAAATATGTGAATGTCTCTCTCTAGTGACACATTGAAATGAGGGCAATTGGGGCAAATAATGTGGTTAAATAAGCTTTTCCTGGCAATCAGTGAGCCGTTAATAGAATCTTCTGGGTTTCAGTTCTGTAGATATTTACCAGCCTGGGACCACACTTTTTTTTTTTTGCCTTTTTTAACACCCACATGTTTTCTGCCATTATCAGAAAGGCACAAAGGACTGTGCCAGAGTCACGGTCTGTCCACCTCCAGCCCCTGGGACTCTGTGGTGAGTCAGAGTTATAGTGGTTTGGGAACAGCCTGTGAACCAACCCTGCTTATTAATAATTTTGTTTTTCACAGTGTTATTTTTAAACAAGATCAGGTCCCCGGCCCAGGTCTCTGTGCAGCTGCCCAAACACTCCCTGTGGCAGACCTGGGGTGGCAGGAGAAAATTGGCAGCAGGAGGGAGCGAGAGGGGCTGGCAGCTTTACCAGCTGGCTCTGCTGTTTCAAAGAGTTCTGCATTTTGAAGGAAATCAACCTCTGAACTCTAATAGCAGCCCTGACATTGCAACTGGTTGGCTGGTTAGCTTAGCACAGGTTTTTGGAAATCTGGGCCTGGGCATGATCATAATATAGAAAGAAAAGTCTTCAGCTTCTACAAAGTTGAGAACAAGACAAGAGCTGGGAGGCTCTGCAGGATGGAAGCATTTGATGCCAAGTTGAATGTGCCCTGAGCAACCTGATCTCATGTGTGGCATCCCTGCCCATGGCAGGGGGCTTGGGGATGGATGATTCTTAAGGCTCCTTCTAACCCAAACCATGACTCTATGAAGCTGTTCATCTGTCCCTCAGTGACCAGCCCTACTTGGCTGTCCTTGCCATGAGCTGGCAAGGGGATTGAACTAAAAAGGAAGATGGTTTTTAAAAGATCTGGAACTCAAGGGCTGAACCAGTGAAATTCCTCTCCACTGGCAGGTCTGGGAAGATCACAGGATGCAACCTTTAGCAGAGCACACATTTCTGAAAGGTCATCTGCTGTTTTGACAGCTTTATCAGAGGATCTGGAGTGCCAGCTTCATGTGCAAAGCCTTTACTCCTGTACATCCTCAGAATAAAGTGCTAATAAATCCTTATTCTTTTAATACTTCAGAACAGAATATTCTGTGACTAGTAGCTGCAGAGCTGAGTGCCTGAAGCACTCTGTATGTTTTAAATATCCCTTGCTCCTCTGAGGTTCAAGCAAAGGCAGAATAAGGACAACTCAGGAATTTCTGAGTCCTATTGCTGCTCTCCTCAACTGGCCTCAATCTGGTGTTTTAATGGGCTAATATCACAAGTTCTCCCTAAAAGGGATGTTGGAGAATATACCTCAATCTTGGGCTATGAATTTCACTGACACATATTTTAAGGCAGTTATATTCAGGCTTATGCAGTGTGATTATTATTCTGGAAACAGTTTAAGTTGAGAAATTTATTCTTGCAATATTAACTTCCCAGCCATCCAGTAAATAAAATAATCCTAATGCTGTTATGAGTAGTTTTAAATTACAAATTAGTTTAAATTTCAATAAATTGCCTAATTTGAAATTAGTGGCTCTGCTGGGAAATGTGTGAATCTTACGTAGATAGCACTTGAACAAAAAGGTCAATTATGTGGTTTATTACTTGGAGAAGGAAGAAATTTTTTAAAAACTTATTTTGTATTTCTCAAGTAGTATTTATAGCTATTATCACTGACCTTGCAAACTAAATCAGCATGGTTTCCAGTTCATCTGCATTGAGTTTTCAAAAATATTGTTTCTTTTCATCTCAGATTTAGCTGTTGATCTTGTTAAGATGAACAATAGATGCAAGATATTCTTAATTATTAAATGATGACTTATTAAATTTGCTGGAGGACAAATGAGAAGTGATTGTTGTATGCAGAAGAAAACACTGTAATTGATTCTGGATTAGGCTTGTGGTAACTTACTGCAGTGCTAACTGGTGAATAACTGTCCAGCTCAACACCATGTTTTGGTTTTTGTTGAGGGAGTGAAACTACAAGTCAAAAATGCTGAATTTATTCACATCTTTGGTATCTCGTTAGAGATGCTTAATTATTTGGAGAAGCTCTGACTAACTGGTTAATGTGTTTATTTGACGGCATTTAACTCCTTTGGAGAACTCTCTACAGCAACATGAGACTGAAGGTGTTCACAAGAAGTTCACCTGAAAGGACCCCAGCAACAGTGATCGACTCTCCTATAAGAATTTATAGCAAGAATTTTTCGAGGGAAAAAAGGGAAAGATTTGTAGGTTAAAATGAGTGAGAAAATGATCAAAGCTTCTGTGAGTCTCTTGAGTTACTGATTTGCTTTTTTTCTTAAGCATCACAAGGTTATTGCTCCAGGCAGAACTAATTAACTAAAGAAGATGGGTGAAAATTGCTAAGGAAGGGAAGGAGAACAAAAGATTGTTAAAATGTAGCAATCAGATATCTCTGTTTCACCTAATATCTAAAATGTTGATCACTTTTTGTGACAACATTCCAACGGTACTTTTTTCTAATTATGCAGAAGTGGCAGGTACCGTAGGTTCTATACTCTCCTGCTTTGAAGTTCAAGCTTTGTCTTTAGCAATACTCAAATAATAATTATTTTTGCTTGTTTTGTAGGCAAAACAAGTCAGGAATTCAGACAGGATGCCTGCCTAAAGAGTGCCATGTTTTAATTGCACAGCTTTGGAGTTTAGTTCCACTGCCTGATTGATAACCTTCAGTGTAGCAAGAAAACTGTGGGGCAGAATTTGAGGAAGCAGAAATTGGGAAGCAACCCATAAAGTTATCAAACAGGCAACAGGCTTAAAACCCATGCATAGTTAAAATATAGCACGTTTTGGATAGTTTGGTTTGGATATGGATGAATGGAAACCAGAAAAGAGACAAAACTATGGAAAAAACCCCCATAGAACAAATCTCTCTGGATTAGACCACCGGCTTAAAGGAACCTAAAATATTTATTGCTGGAAGGCCATCACAGGGAAGGCATCACTACATACTGTTTCTCTTCCCTTTTGCTCCTCCCAAAGGGCACCACCAGAGTTAGGCTGCTGGAGTAGATACATTAACCTAGCACTGCAATTCTCCTGCCATGCAACTTAAATTAATGTAATCACAAAATTAGCTTGTGACTAAAAAAGTCATAACTACTATTCAAGAGGAAAGAACAGGAAGATTTGGTCAGTGTTGGTTTGTCATTACTTTGCCACATCTCATTCAATAACCACTATTTGCTCCTTCAACCCCCTGCTAAGGGATTATTTCTCTCCTTCCATATTAAAATCTTTCAAGTCTCATTTATATACCTGAATCATATTCCAAATGAGGCACGAGCTCAAATTGTGAAAGTATCAAAAGCATGTATGATTCATGCTTTATATATAGCTTATGAATAATAGTTTATATATTCCATTAACTGCATGATTCTTCATGTTCCTTCTCATACACCTTTTTCTAGTCATCATTGTGCCTCATGGCCACCCAAAAATTTCCAGGTAACTTATTTTTTTTGTTACTCGTACTTTTTTCCCATTTTCAAAATACATGGATATTTTATAGACAACTGGGTATATTTATATGACATCTGTATAAAATAATCAGGCATAATAATTCTAGGCAGAAAGACCAAACTTCCAACACCAGACATTTACTGACTTGTAACATTCAACAGCTGTGGTAGCACCGTACATGTGTGGGAGTGGGAGAAGGTTCCTGTGACAGAGTACGTTATCTTGGGATTAGAAAACCTGGGAAACATCTGGTTAACAACTTTCACAAGAGAGTTAGTTCTTTATTTTTGTTTTGACTCCATCCCTAACGTTAACTCCAAACATCTCATCCTGTGTGAGGACAATGCAGAGAGCATCCTCACTGCCTGGTGTCAATAACACCCCACAAGCAGCATGAGTCTCCCCCTGTGAGTCTTACAGCAGGATAACTCCTTTCTTGGCTGCAGTTAGTGTCTTGTGCTTCCAGATGAGTAATTTTAGACTCCTCATTTGGATAATTAACACTCATTCAGACTCTGGGAACCACTGAGCTGCAGCCATTTATGGCAGATGACTTGTGCCATTTCCAGCTATGCTGTGCAGGGTGACAGTGGCTGTATAGCAGCAAGGCTCTGGCCCTGTGACACGGCTTGGAGGACTCCATCAGACTGGTGTAGTGAAATGTAGGGGAATCTATGTGGCTCCTTTGCACCAAACACACTCCTTTACTGAGCCTCCTCAGCCCCTTTCTTTGGTTTATGGACAAGGTTTTTGGCACTTGATAACCTGATGCATATAAATTTCTCCAACAGCTTAACTGTGTCTTTCCCCATGACAAGGATGTGTAGATATCCCAAGCTTTGCATTTCAGGCTCTCAGAGCTTTGCTTTGCTTCTATTTCACATTTAACAAATGAGCAAACACTTGTGAATGTCTCCTCTAAGCCTTAGTGACAAGAATTATGTTTTTCAGCTGCTCACAGCTTCTGTGATCTCTTTGCTGTCTTGCTTTTTTCTCCTTAATTGCTTTTGCAGAATTTTGGTATTCTTCATACAATGTGTAATTTCAGTGACATGAAATAGGTCTGCATATAGTAACTAAGCTGCTAGCCTGGATAGAGGCAACTCCTGCTGTACCTGGCAGAAAAAAAAGAGTAACTCTAAGTGCAAAAAGCATTTCAAGTGGCTTAAAAATTGCTTTATTATGAATTATAGACTACTTTTGCTGTTCTGATAATGGGACGCTATCTACTGTGATTCACTGTAGTCAAGCAGCATTAACTTCAGAGAGAAATGGGACAGAAGGGAAACTGCTCCCTTGGTAATGGGGCATTTTGTGTGGGCAAGCTCTGTGGCTCTACTAAATTATTTCACTCTGCTCGTTCAGATCTGACCTTCTAGGCCCTTTTGATGCTGCAGTTACATGCTAGATAGTAAAAAGTGAGATAGAGTGTCTGAGTAATCTAATCAAGGGTGTTAATCAGAGAATATAATTCTGAGATATATTAACATCTCTTAAACCAATTAGGTCTAACAGGATAGCAAAGCCCAGAAGCGACAGAAAAATCTCAGCTTCTCACAAATGGCCATGCAGGCTTTTATAGGGTGAAACCAGGGATAGACTCCCTGGTGCCATTTGATAAGGGACTGATAAATTTAGGTTCCAAACCATTCAGTAGATGAATTTAGCTTACCTTCTTCAGTCTCATATTTGATACACCCCAGGGAGATTTATCTCACTAGACTAAATTCAGTCCTTGCAACACCCACCTGTGCCACAGAATATCATACTATACTAATTGAGATGTATTTTAGCAGGAAACTCTCATTATGAATCATGAATGCTGAGAGGCATTAGGGACCATGTCCTAGGTCAGCAGATGGGACCAGTTATCTCTGTGTATGGGTGATCAAAGCCATGTATTCTACCCCCTCTATTCA
>JAOXXN010000082.1:30214587-30229211 GCA_026770055.1 Myrmophylax atrothorax | reverse complement strand
TGGACCTCGCAGATTCCAGCCAAGCTCTCCTCATGCATTGTACAGTATCAGAAAGTTCTGCACTGGGGCCATTAGTTATTTTGACATTGCAATGCTTAACTGCAAGGTTTCAGCAAAAAAAATTCCAGGTTAAGGGTTCCACATGCTTTGGCTGATGAGTATGAAATCAACACTCATGAAATAGTGGAGTTCACATGTTTAATGAAACAGTAGGTACTGTATTGGTGGTTGAGTTGGCATTAGTCACCTAGAAAGGAGGAAAGAATCTGCTGTTTCAAAATGATTAGGAAGTAGCACATCTCAGAGCAAAGCAGCCACAACTGCAAGTAGCACAGCTCAGAGAAGCAGCAGAAATGGGACCACCTTTTGCTATAGTTCACCCTCATCAGATGGTCATGTCCAGGCCAGAAATAAATGACCATGGATAACAGATATTTAGAAATCATGCAAAGTAAAACAGCTTTGTTCTGTAGAATACAAAGGTCTGTGGAAAAATGAATTAATTCTGAGATAGATATTTATTGTAGAAATTTCATGTTAAAGTCCTCTAATTGACGGGAGTTCAACCAGTGCAGTCAGTTGTAAACAAGACTGTGCATAAAATTAGAGCTAAACTCTCACTGCTGCTCATGTACTTGACAGAGCCCATGCATAAGAACAATTCTCCCATCACTAATGCAGTCACAAAATGAACAAAACACTTCTTATAAAGGAATGTTAGGGGAAAGCTGCTAGGAAACCAGATTCTTAATCTAATAGCAATCAGGTAATGGGATAGTACCTATGGGGAATAATAGGACTTAATAACATAAGCTGAGGAACTTTGAAGATGGGGCTGGATTTCTTCTCGGCAAGATAAGTTAAACAGAGGAAGAGCATCCTAAGGAAGGGCTCAGAGAGGTGAGACAGAGGCAAGAAGATCTGATGGTCTTCGTGCTTTCAAACTTCTTAGATAAAGACAGGTGAAAGCCAACCAAGCTGGAGAGAAGCATTCTAAAGGAAATATGTTAAAGAAAAGGGGAGGGGAGAAATTGGGCAGTGTCGAAATCTGCAGCAAATTTCACCTTGATTTTTGTAGTAAGAGAACTTAAGTCGGGAGTATTGACATTAACAGTGCTACAATATATCAAAATATAATGAAAGAATAAACAATGGAAATGGTGTGTGTGTGTGTCTAAGTCATTGCAGTAGGAGTCATCATAAAATGTTCATTCACCTTCTGTGTTCCTCTAATTTCCTCCACCTTTAGCATTTTTGGCTTCATATTTTGCTCATCTAACAGCAGATGCCTTTAATGGCTACTGTGATTGACACGGTGAAGCAGATTAAAATAAGCAGTCAAATTCTGCTATAGAAGAGGAATTGAGACAGTGAAAGAGAATAAACCCAGATGTTGAGGCATAGTTAGAAGGGATCAATGCACATACACACAGACACAGAGTGAAACAACAGTCCTGAGAGCAAATACAGATCTGTGTATGTGGAAGGAGAGGAGATCATAAATGAGCCTGGCTGTGAATATGCTGTACAATGTTTCATTTCTTTCTTTAAAATGTAATTTCCCTATTCTTAGTATAAATGTGCTGAAAACATACAGAAAGCTTCATTAGAAGTTCTGTTAAGCTGGGCTTTATTCTGATGATGTGGGTTATTAAAGTCCAACCTCCCTTACACTCGGTTTTTTTTTAACATGAATTTGCATGAGAGAGCAGAACAACTCAATTCCAAATAGTGTTCTTATCTCTACATAATGTTATTATGCAAACTATAATCAAACTAGAGCACAGTCCTCCAGACAAACCTTTAGTATTAAGAGCTGTCAAAGCTCCATGACAGATTATTGTTCATGGGATAGTTAATTAAATGAGAGTTGGATTTTATTACTATATATAAACAAATAAGAGCAGCTGGAATGATGTTGGTCCTCTGGGTTTTTTTTTTTTCCTTCTTGTTTCACAAATATTAATTGATCTCATTGTTCCATGGAAACAGTAAGTTTTCATATGGCAATGTGCTCACTACAGAACATCAGGTAACTGCTGCTCTCTTCTGCCCTATACCCATCACCAGGGCAGAGGGGCACTTTGGGATAATGTATTGTGCTGGGTTTGGCTGGGGTAGAGTTAATTTTCTTCACAGTAGCTGTTATGGGGTGTGCTTTGGATTTGAGCTGAAAACAATGTTGATAACACAGGGATGTTTTAGTTACTGCTGAGCAGAGCTTACACAGAGCCAAGGCCTTTTCTGCTCCCCAACACACCAGTCAGGAACCTACAGGTGCACAAGGAGTTGAGGGGAAACAGCTGGGACAGCTGACCCCAACTGACCAAAGGGGTATTCCCTACCATATGGTGTCATGTTCAGCATATAAATCTGGGGGAAGAATCAAGGGGGAGATGTTTGAAGTGATGGTGTTTGTCTTCCCAGGTGGTTGTTGCATGTGATGGATCCCTGCTCTTCTGGAGACAACTGAGTATCCACCTCCCATGGGAAGGGGTAAGTGAATTCCTTGTTCTGCCTTGTTTGTGTGTGCAGCTTTTGCTTTAGTTATTAAACTGTCTTTATCTCAACCCCAAAGTTTTCTCTCTTTTACTCTTCTGGTTCTGCCCCCATCCCACCAGAGTGAAGTGGGCCAGTGGCTGGGTGGGGCTTTGCTGCTGACTGTGCTTAACCCACGATATGCAGAAGCAGGAAATGATTTTTCCTTCTTTAGTTCTTGGGGAGAAATCCCCGCTGGGAGCTGGTCTGATGGCTTTTCATGGATTTCTATGGGGAAAATACACTTTTTGGGTAGCGGGGGAACCCCCAGGTACAGGGAGGTTTCTAAGAGCCCTGCCCTTGCCTTTCAGCGTCTCTGTGGGCTGTTCTGCCTTGGCACGGGAGCTCACCCCGGGGTGAAGCGTGGCAGGCGCTGTCCCTGGTGCCGCAGGTTCCCGCTGTCCCTGGTGCTGCAGGAGCCGCGCCCGCTCTGCTCTTGGAGCAGGCAAATCTCTTGGAAAGTGTTGAAATAACCCCAAACACCCTCCCAGCATGATGGTGCAGAGGGGCACTGTTTCTCCTTGGTGTTATAGAGAAATGCTATGAGTCAGGAAGCATTTTACCCTGCTTTTGCAAAGATTTAAACCTCAGCAGTCGGATTTTCTTGGCAGCCCTTCCCTCCACCAGGGCCAAACTGTGAGACTCCAGGGGTTTTAGTGACCCTGACTCCCCTCTGTTCACGTCTGTGGGGAACAGTTCCAACGCCGAGTTTCTCCAGGGCTCAGCATTCAATCTGCAGATGTTCCTGGCAGCCAATTCCCACAGTCTGTTCTAGCCTGGGGCTTGTATCGGGATTGCACTGTGCATCCCTTCAGGGCTCGTGAGCAGAGGAGAACTGCCAGTTTTTCTGGAGTGGTAGGAATTGCTGGATCTGGTGGAGATACAAATCTGCCTTCATACGTTCTCATTTTTATCCCTCCTTGTAACAGCCTTTAAATCAGAGACATTCAGACACCTTTTCCCAGGGTAGTCCTGACTGAGCTATAAAAAAAATAAAATAGCAAGCACACTTTAGCAGGATGTGTCAGCACTATTGCCTAAAATCGTAGTTATAAATGAAGAAGAAAACTTCTAGCTTAGATATTGCTATATATTTTGCCCCATGGGTTTGTTTATTTGATTGGCTGGTTTGTTTTCCTAGTGTTATATATCCTGTCTGTGGGAACTTCTTATTGTAACAAGATAAGCATACATTTCAGTGGTGTGTTTACAGAAGGATTTGTAATAAAAATCTGAAATTCCATTGATGTATGTACAGACAACTCAGAGATGGTCAGACTTGTTAGCCAGACCCTGTTTTTCAGCAAAATTCTGCTTCAGCATTCTCAAACAACACACTCAGTACAAATACCTCTTGAATCATCATAGCATTCAACCCATTCAACCTATTTGTTCTGTGCTTAGAAATTAAAACCACCACCACAATAAAGCCCTACAAACAACACAGAAAACAAAACAAAAACCCCTAAAAACTGCACAACAAAGCCTAACATTAAAAAACACAGGTCAGCTTCTTTCTTGGTCATTAATTTCTGCATGGGTTTAGCTGGCAAAGAAAATCTTAAGACGTGGTGATGTGGGGGAATCAAACCTACTTGCATCAAGTCTAGGCAGCAGTTTTGTAGGAAGGCAGGCCAGAGGAAAAAGAGGCAGTGATTGTACTCACTGAAGTGCCTTGTGGCTGTACTGTTTTACAGAGTGACTGTGCTGACCCTGCCTTTCTCTGTGCTTCATAAACCAGCTGCTCTGAGCAGGTACCAAGATCAGCAACAGGGAAAGTTCACCTGGCAAGTATTCAAGTGCTGTTCTAGTTGACCTTCACAGGCACCAGTGCAAAGTCAACCCATTAAAAAATAACTAGAACACTAGAAACAACTTAGGACTTAGTCTGAGCTGTAGCCATGTGTGTGGATGTTCTTGTACATGATTTTTAATTCTATATTTTGAACATTAGCAATGGGAATATTGTTGAAAAATGAGATAGTGGAGTTATTTTAAAGTAGGAGTGAGTGCAGTCCAAAGTTTGTGCTGATGAAGGATGGAAAGGAGCCTCCTGAAGCTCAAGCCCCATGTAAAAAATCAGGCCACATGGAAGTGGTAAGTGGATCAAGATTTCTGTTAAAAATCAGGTGGTTTATCCCCCATAATACAATGATTGTTCCAAAGGCAAGAACTTCCAAGAGGCAATTTGTTGCCCTCCCACTTCGAAGTGTCCTACTTTCCATCCTAAATTTGCTCATGGCGAATTTGTTCTTTCATTAATAATGTTCCTTTGCTTAAACACATCTTTACCTGCCCTGGAGTTTACCATCCTCCCCAGTGTTTATAAAGAATACAGTGCAATTCAGCTCTGGTGAATAGACACTTACAGCAAGAAAATTGTCTAGAGATTGTAATAAATTTGAGGCAAATTCATTCTGGAATCTCTCACAAAGTACATTTTCTTTTCCTTGCACTTTCAAATGCACTGCCTGCTTCTTTGTATAGACCTGCAACAAAATTTACTTCATCTTAAGCCACAGTGAAAAGTCCCATTATTAGGTGACCTTGATCCTGTCTTTTATGACAAGTTTTTCCTCCCATTCTCCCTCAGGTTTTCAGTTGTGCAGTCATCCTGCATATCATCTCTGATTCCAAAAATGACTTTCTTTGGAATTTGGAATGGTGGTTCTATAAAATATCATTGTAGTCCTGCTTTTAGTGCTAACAAAATAAAGTTAAAAGAGCTACCAAGGCTGATCAATGCCAAGCAAGGTTCGTGAGAACCATGAATAGTTGCTGTCTTTTGGTCCAATTTCTTCATGGATGTTGCTGCTCTTTGCCTGCCTCCCAGTTCTTAGGGTATTTCCTCTGATATAATCATGGTTTCTCATAATATACCACACCACATGTGTTATACAAACTCAAACATACCCTATCTTGAGAAAACCACTTAAATAACGTAGATGGAAAGTTAATTTGACAAAAACATCCTTTGGTATCTTATTCTGTCTCCTCTCTCTCACACATGTGTGCTTTTTCTGTCATTAAATATAGATTAAAATTTACTCTAAAACTGCTGTCAGACTGAAGGGCCTTCACTTTCTTATCCCCTCTCCTCCTTTCCTGTTCTTAAGGCACATTTGCTTTTAGTCAGTCACAGAGTTGTGTTCCCATGCCATGAAGAAAGGGAAAGTCCTTTTTCTTACACAGCAGTTCCACGTCTCAGTTCTTGCAGAAGCTGGCAGTGGGGATTAACTGGCTCCTTGACAGTATGAATTTATTCACTTCTACATTTGGCTTTCTCCTTGTTGTGGTAACTGTGATCTGGCACATTTATTCCTAGGGAATCACTTGTATTTTTTCCCAGTTTTTACACTGTTATCTTTATTCCAGCACATCTGAGGAACCAGTTCATTTTTCTCAAGTCACTTTGCTTAGCAGGCAAATTCTGTGCATATGTGGTAGTGTAGAGCTCCTGTTCTGTATTTAGTGTGCAGCCTTAAGCAAGTTTTGACTTAAATTCAAATATCCTCTTCCTTCAAGTTGTTAAACTCCTCTTCAGGTAAAGTGAGTTATTTTAAGCTGAATCCTGTTGTTTATCAAAGTTTGGTACCTTGAATTAGAGAAAAGCAGCAACAACAGGCAAAAAGCTCCTAGTCAACAAAACCAAAAACAAACAACCAAAACCCTCTAAACCAAACATAAAACATACAAATAAACCCAACAAAAACCAACCCAAAACAAAAAAGCCATGAACAAACAAAAAACAAACAAAAAACAACCAAGGGGAAACAAAACAAAACAAAACAAACAACACAAAAACCCCACACCCAACCCAAGCCCTTAGTTTTAAACATGGTTCTTAGAGTTTAGAGACTGTAGTGTTTCAGTCCACAGCAGGAGCAGTCAGGATGCATTTAAATGATTAAAGGAGGGAAGAACAGGCTGGCCTGACATGAAATTCTTGTGTGAAAAACAATCTTGTTCCCTGGCTGGTCAAAACGAAAATTTGCTAAAGGAACCCCCAGCTCTACATAATTCAAAACAGGCAAAGCATCTATTTTTGCAGTAGGCTCTGCAAGAACTACCTGATCTGTCCTGCACAGAAGATTCGTGGAAGAGTGGGAAAGAACTTTAAAAGCAGTTCTGTGATGTAAAAGAAGTTTTGTTCATGGAAAAAACCAGACAAATACACAGGAACAGAAAACTAACGCCTGAAACTGAGAGACTAGTGAGACAGGAAAGTGCTTTGGTCTATAAAGCCTCAAAGCATCTTACAATGTTTGTACTCAGAGTGTCAGTGCAGAGTTGGACAGGGCAGCATAAGAGATCATGAAAGTTCGGCTGTGAAGTGTTGGTCTGGCTCTACATACAACATTCTTCACTGACTCAAGGAAGACGAGGGTCTCAACTATACACTAATCATCATTCCTATGTGTGACACCCTTATACACTTGGAATGTCAGAACAGCTCTAATGTGCCAGGAATGCAGTGCCTGTGACCTTTTCTCATTTAATGAGGAAATTCTCTGTGTGAAATAGGCTTATAGTCAGTTCAGGAACGACTCTGTCAGATAGCCTAGGAAATTCTAAACAAGATTAATATTTGCAGTTTTAAAGGAAGGAAAGAGGATTTCTTTGGGCTAAACTGCTGTAACAGTTTTTCTATTCAACCCCTACTAAATATTATCTTACAAAATCTTGACTGTAGAATACAGCTGAAGAAATTTTCTGCCTGAAGCCAAAACAAACAGAATATCACTAGCAGAAATAGGTGGGAGCCTTCAAACAGAAGGTGTACTGGTTACTGGTTTCAGAGGTGAAAAAAGTACATTTAAAAGTAAGAGAAAATGCAGAAGGATTTCCTGATACAGCTTGAAATAAAAGGACCTCTAAGGTTAATTACAGGGGGGTTTGTGACCTGACTACTAAGGTGACCTTGAAGGCTTCTTTAGATGATGCTATATTTGATTTTTATTCACACATTGCCAAGTATAAACCTTTTTCTCAGAGGAATACAATGAGGATATTTATTGGATCTACTCTTCAACACTTGGGAATGAAACAGAAAAATCACTTAGTTAATAATGAAATTTTCAAATGTTATGTATGCAATGAAAGCATCATGAGGCTTCTTCCCTAGCATAAGCCCTTCCAGTAGGATGTAGAATACAAGAATACCATTTGCATATGCCCCCCCTTCATTTTTCCCTGTCTTTTGGCTTATGCTGGAGACAACATCCAAAGCCGACTGCAATTCCAGTGAAAAGCAGCCCATACTCTACTTTCACATTAAATGAAACAATTGCATTTATGGATTTTGGGAATTACTTTTTCACAATGCTGCTTATCACCAAGTGCCATGGTTGCATGGGGTGGTGGCAGCAGCAGGAATCCCTTTTTTCCTCACCTCTTTGCAGCCTATACCCTCAGGTGTGTCTCCTAGTCTGGATTTGGGTATGGAGACATAAATAGGTACCGTATTCCCCTGGGTCCCATCCAGCTCACATAGGTGAGATTGGGCTCTGAGGTGGGCCATAACACCCCATTTTCAGTCAGGGTCATGGGTCATACTAGGGGCATGAAGTGAAGGATGGCACTCCTGAGCACTGTGGCTACATGGTTGATCCTCCCTCAGGCTGGAATTACAGTGTTATATCCCAGTCCACAGTGCAGCCTAAGCATGGGTGAGGTAGCACAGAGTCAGCACTTACCATGTTTGAAATGCCCACCCAGCACAAGCAGAACAGCTCCAGTCTGAACAAGGGCTATACAGGAGTGCTTCTGTTTCAAGATTAGAGAAAGGAATAGGACAGAAATTAAAGCTATGTTAACTCCTGATTTATGTCAAATTGCATCAAATCAAAAGAAGGATACAATTTTGCCCATAGACTCATAGAAAATAATGAGTTAATATTTCCTTAGTCTAACAGATTAGGATATAAACTGCCATTTAAAACTGTGTCTGAATCCCCTGAGTACCTTGCAAAACCTAAAAATGTTCTCTACTCTGAAGTATTCAGAAGTTAGGCTGTTCCATTTATTTATATTTTTTTTTAGTTTCCTGAGCTGGTCCAAATGGATGTAATGGATTTTCATTGTTTTTTTCACCAGCTGAGGTATTGGTGCCAGACTGAGATGAACAAGAATTAAGGGAGAATTAGAGAAATAGGCAAGAGCTGGATGGGGTGATTTTTTGCTTTCTAATGTCTGAACCAAGTAAAACAAATATAGATGGTTTTACAGACCAGTTAGCAATTGGTGTCTGGCACAGAAAAGGTTAACAAATCTACTGCAGGAATAAAGAAACACCTCAAATATTTTCGGGTAGCTGCAATATCAGAAACAGTTTGCTGTAGTTCATGGCAGGTAAACTCTTTCAGGTAATGTATTAGGATGCTAGAATTTCTTTTGGAAAACTCACATGTGGTTTTTTACCTTTAAAGATGTGCAAATCCTACTGAAAATAGTCACAGTGGGTGAGCAAACATTGTACCACCACTGGAAAATAAATCCAAATAAAACAAGTTCCTTTGTGCTACAAGCTAAATGCACATTTCTAAGCCTAAATTCATTCACCAGGTACATAGCTGAGACCCTCTAGTGGTATAAACATTTATTTGCCTTCAGCATATTATTAAAATACTATTTCCCAGTCACATTATAGCAGCAAATTCACAGGTAGCTTTCTTGGACACTCTGAGGGCTCTGGCAAAGTGAATCTGGGATTAGATACTGTGCAGGCTCATGTTAATGAATGTAAATTGATTTTTAGCTGTGAGGGGCAATTATAGATGCACTGGAAGAAGAAGAGAATTTTTGAAAGGATATTCTAGAACTAATTACTATCAGTAAGAAACACGCAAAGAGCAACGTAATACCCAGGACAACCAATAGGGACAAAAGCTTATACACAAATCTGTCATGACCCAGTAGTAAGACTGTTTAAAAACACTGATCTCCACTTAGCTTGTAAATGCGCATCACCCTCTTTCTCACTCACATATTCTCGCTCTCTCTCTCTCTGAGACACACACACACACGCTCCTGGATTTGCAGAAGACAGACATCTAGGGCACTTCTTGGCATCCACAGGAAAATCATATGGGATTAAAAAACCCACAGCAGTAAGTACTCATGCATTAAATGTTTATTAAGTGGCATGCTGTCAAAACCTAGATTTAACAGTAAATACAGGAGGACTTTAATGGAAATTGGTTGTATTTGATTTTTCCTAGGAATTGCTGAAAGCTGCCTCCCGAGGATTACAACTTCACCTTTTGCTTTTACGGATGCTTGTTTACTATCCATGTGGTAACCTCTGGACAGCCAGTAATCCATTCATTACCCCCACTGATTGAGTGCAGGAGTAGTGCAGTGGTAACTACTTCACTCAGCTGACGGCAGACAACAAAAGGAGGAAAATGATGAATTCAGACAATTTAACCTCCCAAAGCTTCCTCTCTGCGATTCACAGCAACACCAGCAATTTATTCTCAGGTCTCCAGTTTGTTCAGTCCTTCAAGCCGTTAATCATCCCCTGCTACTCCCTGGTGGTTTTTATCGGTGTCATTGGGAATTACCTTCTTATCTATGTTATCTGCAAGACAAAAAAAATGCACAATGTCACCAACTTTCTGGTAGGCAATCTGGCTTTCTCAGACATGCTCATGTGTGCAACCTGTGTGCCCCTGACACTTGCATATGCCTTTGAGCCCAGGGGATGGGTGTATGGGCGTTTCATGTGCTACTTTGTTTTCCTGATGCAGCCCGTCACTGTGTTCGTGTCTGTCTTTACCCTCACTGTCATAGCTGTGGACAGGTATTGTGCCATGGTGTACCCCTTCCGCAGGAGGCTCACCATCCCTATTTGTGCTTATATCCTGGCTGCTATTTGGCTGCTGAGCTGCACCTTGGCTGCCCCAGCCTTAGTCCACACTTACCACGCAGAGTTCCCAGAGCTGGACTTCTCCATCTGCGAGGAGTTTTGGTTCCACATGAAAAGAGATCGCTTGGCTTATGCCTACAGCACTCTCATCATCACCTATGTTTTGCCTTTGGTTGTCATCTCCCTGTCCTACCTGAGAATCTCAGTCAAGCTGAAAAACCGTGTAGTGCCAGGCAATGTCACCCAGGGCCAAGCTGAGTGGGACCGTGCAAGGAGGAGAAAGACTTTTCGCTTGCTGGTCTTAGTGGTGGCAGCCTTTGGAGTCTGTTGGCTGCCTCTGCACATCTTCAATGTGATAAAGGACATAGACATCAGCTTGATTGACAAGCAGTATTTCAACTTTATCCAGCTGCTGTGCCACTGGTTTGCAATGATGTCAGCTTGTACCAATGCCTTCCTCTATGCCTGGCTCCATGACAGCTTCAGGGGACAGCTGAAGAAAATGTTTGCCTGGAGAAAGAAGAAAATTGGACCCACTACAAACTGCATTATGGCGAGTGTGGTGCTGTAAACGAGATCTGGTGGGAGTGCATTTCCTTTGTACAGTAATATTGTAAGTCTTTTCCAGTTCTAATTAGTCCTCATTCCTGACATTTGTCTTCAGGGCTCAATTATAAGAACACAATTCCCATGCTTATCTTCCCCAGCACCTCCACTTCTAATGGAGAATGACAGGCAGACCTCATGTTTAAAAAATGTCCTTACTTCTTTGACTGGAGTTAGAAGCAAGGCAGTATTACCACATTAAGATACAGGGATCCTTCCCATCTCTTTTGGATATTACTGGCAGTACAGATATGGGTTTTGGGGACAGAGAGAAGCAAGGATGAGTATGAAACCTAAATGCCTCAATGAGTGAGTGTTTTAGATTGGGTAGAAATTAGATTAGTGTATCTACCCAGAGTCCATTCCTTAGCCCAGGATCTAAGGCAGAGGACTAACAATATTCCTGTAGTCCTCTTGGGTTCGGGCCAAGCTGCAAATAGCCTAAAGCTCTCTGAAATGCCCTCCTTCAGCAGCTATCCCAGCTGTGGGCACGAAACCAGGTTGGCAGGAGCTGCTCCAAGCCTCCCTCTGCCAGCTGAGCTGTGCCAGCAGCACTGGGATGCCAGTGGTCTCCCCACGCCTAAGGGTGTAGGTGACATGCAGGGCAGTGGCAGCAGCTCACTTGTACTCCCTCCAAGCACCTCTGTATGAGATACCTGGGTCACTTGTGTGCCTGTGGCCCTTTCGGGGTGTGCTGTGGCTGCTCTGCATGGTTTCCTCCCTCATGCCCCTCTGCTCCCTGCCACAGGCCCAGTGGATGGAGCCACAGCCTTTGTGACTGTTCAGGAATCTGGCTTTTCTGCTTTTGAACCCACCATCTTCCTGCAATCCCAAACCCGCTGTGTCTCGTGGTCTTGCAGCAGAACATGTAGCAAGGTGAGATGTAGTATTGCAAGAGAGCAAATAAACCCAGAGTGGTGTTATTTCTGCGTTGTGAAGCTGTGATGGAGAGCACGCAGCAGTGTATTTGCTAGATCTGCTGGTGCTGCCATCGAGGATGGCTAACTGGAAACAACCTGTGATGGAAAATCATTCAAATAGGGGGACATTAAGACTTACCACCACTTTACAAATATTGAATTGTGTACTTGCCGCTGTGTCATGCAGCTCCAACTGGCTGACCCTACTGCAAGTCAGCTGCATTCGTTGTCATAGCATTGTCATACTGAGATGAATTCCAGGAACTGATTTTGACACATGGCAATGCTGCCATCAGCTTTGATCTTCAGAAAGAACCAGAGGCTTTGATATTGCCTTCAGGACTCCTTCTGGAGGTGTCTGTTAAAAAACAGTGTGCTGAAGGGGCCATGGACATTGAGTAATGTATGAGCATTGCATGACCAGTCAAAGCAAGACCTGTCAAACAGAGAGGAGTGGCAGGCACTCCCCTTTGAAGGAGTCTTTTGGGAAGAAAAAATTTCCTTTGACATTAACATTTCAATAAGATGAGAGAGTTAGAAGCTATAATCAAATTAATGGTAGCCATAATCAACCTAATGGTTTCTAGTTTCTTCCTCCCTGAACTGAAAATATCTGATAACAGGTAAGTATATGGGCAAAGTTCTGAAAGCAGGCATTGACTCTGAAGAGGTTTCTTCCAGGCTGCTCATCTGGCATCTATGATGGCGTGAGGAACTTTCTGATACTGAGCTGAGAACAGCCAGAGAAGCAATGCAATCCAGGGGCATTTTTGGCCATGGTCAGCAAGGGTATTTGACTGACCACAACTGCACTTGGCCAGGTACATGTGCACTCTGAGGCCATGCAAGTGGACATGAGGGAAGAAAGAGAAGAGGGTTTCTTTAGTTTGTACATATGCTCATCCTGTGGAACTGTGAATGTAAGTTTGCTTATCATCTTCAGTAAACTTAATCTGATTTAAAAGAAACACAGATCCCTATGTACAAACTGAAAAAAGTGTTGGAAAAATATATGAATTCATGTTTCATGGATTTCCTAAAATTTCAAATTGTTCTGCTGCTAGTAATGAGAATATTAGAATCTGTAGTGATAGGACAAGGAGTAATGGGTACAAACTGAAAGAGGGAAGATTTAGGTTAGATATTAGGAAGAAATTCTTTACTGTGAGGGTGGTGAGACACTGGAACAGGTTGCCCAGGGAGGTTGTGGATGCCTCACCCTGGCAGTGTTCAAAGCCAGCTGGATAAGGCTTTGAGCATCCTGGTCTAGTGAGAGGCAGGAGGGTTAGGACTAGATGATCTTTAAGGTCTGTTCCAGCACCTTAACATTCTATGATTTTGTGATTCTGTGATTACAGAAACATTGAATGAGGGAGGTCCTTTTAAAATGGGCATTACTTGCATTCACTCCATGATTTAGTGTATCTGCCTTGCATATCTTGATTTAAAGACTTGAATGACTTGTTAAAGAATGTTGCACTTTGCTGAATTCTAGGAAAGTTTTTTTCCTTCAAACTCAATGTACCAAGTTACTGGAATAACTGCTGATTTTGAAAAGGCAAAAAAACCCCACTTCCAAACAAACCAATCAAATTTTATAAGCTTTTCAGCTTTTGTTTCAGGACTCAAGAAGACCAAAGAAAGTAGGACACCAAGAGAACACCAAAATAGCCTTTCAAAAAGCAGCTTCAAATAACAAAAAAGCGCCTTACTTTTAGAGATTTTCCTTACATGGAATTATGCTAATTTGTCAGTTTGTAAAGGTTAATTAACATTGAGGTGGCCCATAATGTGTACAACCTCCTGCACTAAATACAGACAGTGCTGTAATCCAGAGTGATCCAAAGCCCAGTGGAGTAACTGGGAAGACTTTCTTAACCACAGCAGGCCTGGGATCATTTCCTTCTTACACATCACATTTTTACCCTCATTTGCCAGAACCACAATTTGACTTATTAATGTTCTTTTGAATGTTAATGACTGAAGATGGTGGCTGCAGAGGGCTGCATGAAGCAAACAAGGGATTTGTCTCTCTGTTTTCCTTGAGACAGGGATGAAGGGCTGTTCAGTGCACACCTTGTTCCCACAGTGACAGATGCACTGGGAACACCTCTCTTCCAGCAGCCTCTGGAGCTGCTGTTAGAGCAGTGCCAAGGTCTGTCAATTCACAGAGGTCCTCAGGAGTGCCCAGCACAGCAGGCACCCTTATCTAAGTGCTGGTTTAACCTGTGCATGCCTTGAATCTGTCAGGATGAGCTTTTGTAGCAGAAAGCTGAGAGCCTACCCCTTGTTTCAGGCACTTCTCAAGAGTAGGTTTTGCAGATGGACCCTGAAATGATATGTGTTCTGCAGCCATGGACTCCCAAAGCTCCTCTCTCCTCTGCAGCCCCCTTGGCACATCTAACTGGTCCTGCAATGCCATTTTTGCAGGTTTTCCTTGCATGGTGCACAAAGGAATTTCTGAGCTTGAGGACTGGGGGTTCTGTAGGCTGGCAGGGACCAAGGCACAGTCACATTCGCTCAGCCCCACCTCTGAATTGAGCCCCAAGAATTTCTGCTCAGTTTAATTACTGTTTTCTCTAAAATACAAAGTAATAAACAATAATAAGATTTAGAGTCACATTGATGCACTTCTTTAATCCAGTTATGCAAATAATTCTATTAAAAGCTGTCATGTGAAATGTGTTTGC
>JAOXXN010000082.1:30180535-30195940 GCA_026770055.1 Myrmophylax atrothorax | reverse complement strand
ACTGAAAACTGTTTCTTATTTCAATGAGAAAAATCACAATTTCCATGTATAAGTTCCTGGATGAAATAGTAGAACTTATCTTTATCCTAACAATGACATCTGTTTGCAATAACACTCCATGCCAGTAAACGATGTTATTGTAACTAATCTATTGGCGTGGCGATGAAAGTGACAGTAAAATGTTGATATGGAAGCTAATTTCTGTGTTTGGCCTTGAGATCCATCTTCACAGACACAGAGTGAGTGCAGAAACTATTTTTGGCAACATCATCACAATCCAGATTTAATTCTGACATTTCTCTGCCTTCCTGAAATCCAAGGAAGACATCTGGCTGCATTTTCTGCATGTGTTTCTGAAGTGCCATTGAGATCGTTTGCATCAGCAGTGAATTTGGAGATAGAAATGTGACGAGGAGGTGCATGTGAGGAGGAGGGGACCAAAACCTGGGGTTATAAAGAAAAAAGAAAATGGCAACTCTTCAACGTATAATGTGCTTACTGAAAGCTGGGAATAAGATGTCATTCTGAATGTGATTCCATGAACTTTTAACTTTGTTTAGTGCTTCTCTGCTGCTTTGGCCCATGATTTATATGCAATTATGCATATGCATGGCACGTGAGGAACTAGAGGATGGCTCTGCCTGATTCCCAGGGGAGCTCCTGCTGAAGACATTTGCAGTCCCTGCCATGGGTGTGCTTTCAGCAGTCCTTTAGGAAGAGTAGCTTGCTTAAGTGTTTGTGAGTTATCAGTTAATTTAATATATTTAGGGCAGCCACAAACTCCTCATCATACTTTTTGAAGTTAGAAATGTTTGTTTAAGCAAAAAATAGCTCTGCAGCCTTTGTTTGCAGCCGCTCAGCACAGTAACACCACCGTCTTCCTGTCTTCTGCCAGAAGCTGAGCTTGTTAGTTACTGGCAGTGTGCTCAAGCTGCAGACTTCCTAAAAATAAGCATTTTAAAAAAATAATAGTGCTCCTCATCTGCTGGGCTACCGAGCGGCCGTGGCTGTGCTGTACCCGGCGGGGCCATGCCCATGGCACCCGTGGGCAGCCCCTGCGTGCGCAGACACAGCTGGCGTGGAGCCTCCTGCCAGGAGCGCTGGCCAGGGCTCCCTGCAGCCTCCCCACATGGCAGCCATGTGGGTGGAAGGCTGGAGAGTGGCGGAGTGAACTGGCTTGTGGCTGTTTCGTTTCGGAGACCACTTTTTCCAAGCGCCCTAAACACGGGCCTTAATCATCAGCACTTCTGAAGCACTCATCGTTCTTGTATCCAGGCAAGGAGCCTTGTTATTACCCTTTGAGAGATACCACATTCTCTCATTTCCTAGGGAAGGGGGCCTGCCAGCAGTATCAATACCGGCACTGCTGGGTTTGTTTCAGATTAAAAATGTCCCCAGGGATCTGAGTTCATCTTCAACAGGGTCTCAACCAGGTCATAGGAATAAACCCCGCCACTGGTCCACTGATGCTTACCTCCAGGGAATGGTCACTTCACTGAATACACTTCTTTGCCTTCCCCAAGAGGAGAAAATACTTCGGGCCTGAAGTGGGAAACCCTCCCTCTCTGGCTTCATGTTGATGAAATGGTGCCCGAAGAGGCCACTGACTGTCCTTCACTGCCTATTCTGAGCCCACCTCTGCAAGGGGTAGGGTTGTGGTGATCCAGTCCTTGGGGTAGTGGTGGCTGCCCTGGGTTGGACAAGCCTCACAGCCTTGGCTCCAGCCTAATGCTGGAAGAAATGCTTAGAAGAAAGGGAACTGCAAAATGCTGTCTGCCTGACCTTTAGTGCACAGCTGCCCACACCCTGACCTGCCCCGAGCTCCAGCTCCCAGCCATGGACACAGCAGGAGGAACTAGAAGTAAAAGATGCATATCCCGCAAAATTTAAATTTGCCTCCTGTGTTTCAGAGTTATGAGATGCACAGACTGTAACTACGCACACTCCTGAGAGAGATCCATAAACACTGCACGCCACGGCTGTCTGCACAAGGAAACCAGGGGATGCTGCAGTCCAGCTCATGTTTGAAAAGGCCAGTCATTGAGGGTGAAGAAAATACTGTATAGATGTGATATCACAAGTTATATAATATCACGGCCAAATCTCTGCAGCTGGATATCATCAAATCAAAATTAGAAACTCATTGGAAGCAAAGGACAGTCTTTGCACAGATTGCCTATAAATCTGCAATAACTAGTTCTCCCTGGGCGTAACATCAAAAACATTTTTTAGTGTCTCATTAGTAAGAAAATTTATTGCTCAACTATTGAACTATGTCGATTTTTGAAAACATTGTGTGAATAATTCCAGAAAGCATGTGTTTGATTTGTATTCGTTCTGTGCCGCTGGATAGAAAAAGTGGCTTTTCCCCTATGATGAAATGACACTAATCATGAAATTAAAAGGTGAAGCATGTCTACATTTTCAGAACAAGGTAAATTTTTATAAATATGCTAATGCTCTCCCTTTCCCATAAGTCAAACTAAGACTAAGGAGTTCATACCCCAACTGAGCCTAAAAAAGGAAAAAAAAATAAAAAGAGAAGACCCAATTACAGTTCTGTAGAGGGGAAAAGAACTCCTCCCAGGCCTTGTTATTTTTCCTTTGTGCTGCAGTGTGTTTCCCAGCTGTGTCTGTTGGCCAGTTTTGTGGCTCAAATAGCCTAAAAAAAAAAAAAAGCCTGAGAAACAGGGGAGAAGTTTAAATCAAAGAGCGCTGTCCATGTAGGATGGATGGAAGGAGTTTACAAGTACCTGCTAGTCACTGCGGACTTACTGACAGTGGTGGTTGGGTTACCACCACTGTAAGCAGACAGAGTGCTGTCTCTTCTCACGTTTTAGCAGTAGGGAGGGCAAAACAAATGGCTCCAGGGAGATTAACTAGCATGGGCCCATGTTTGCAAGATTTCTAAAAACATTTTGGCACTGAGGCAGGTTGTTCTGCACCCAGACATCTACCCCAGCTTCAGCAGGTGAGAGTGAACAGGTGAGAGTGCCTGAGCAAACAGCACAGACACTTTTATCCTTCACCAGCATTCCCTCTTCTGGCTCTTCCTCTGCAAACAAATGCTTGTCAGCAGGCCTGTGAGATGAAGGAAAGTCTCTGAGGATGAGGATTTGTGATGCTGTGCTGGCCCTGCAGGTCCCCAGGATCAGGGTGCAGGGACAGCAGGGGCATGGCAGGGCTGCCACGAGGTCTGGAGCAGCTTTGGGGGCATCCCAGATCCGGAGTATCCATTGGGTTGGCTCACATTCAGGTCTGGGTTTAGCTGGTGAACAAGGAGGACAGACAAGCTGTGCAATTAAATTCCCTTGCCTTTGGCAATAAAGCCAATTGTTTTTATCAGTTTCTTCAGTGCCTTTCCTTCAGCCCTGCACTCTCCCTCCTTTCATGACACACTCTGCAAATGCAAACTAACAACAGCTTTTATATCAAGGAATTTATACTGCGGGAAAATGAAAGAGGAAAGAAGAAACCGAGTCAGAGTGGCCAAGTGGTCTGGTCAGGGTTACTCACACCTCAGTGGCAGAGTCAGAAATAAACTCAGGCTGAGGAATCACAACCTGATGCCCACCAGACTATGGAAAATACAACTAAATTACCAGCTGTCTTTGAAAAGTGACATATTTTTTTCTTTCAGAATTGAAAAATAAAATAAAATAAATAACTGTGCCTATGTAGCATTTGTAGTACGTAATTCCTTCTCATGAAATAGTTGCAGCATTGTGCATTCAGGGAACTATGGAAAGGACAGAAAAACAGGCAATGCTATGACAAAGTCTCTTCCAAATCTGTGAACAGATACTTCCTAGACCGGTAAATGCCTGTACAGGTGCAGGTGAAACAGATGACAATAAGGAAGGACTGAGGGGACAAGCTAAGGCCTTTCCAAAAATGTGCTGGACACTGTCAGTACATCTGCCCTGGTTCTGCTGCTGGCACGTGGCATCTCACCTGGCAGAGGGTCTGGGGCACAGGGGGGCTTCCTCCCACCTTCTGGCATTACCACCGTAAGCACAAGCAAACCCTGGGCTGCTTCTCAGCCAAGACTCCCCACTCTGAGCTATGTTATGAATGAGGGGCGCCCTCCCCAGTGCTGGGGGATGCAGGGAGGGGATCCCTCCTGGAGAAGATGAGCCTCTGACCCCAGCAAACCTCCCCAGAGCACCTCTCTGGCTTGTCCTACAAAGGCCTCTGAGGTGGGCTCCAGCAGACACCACCACTGCTCCCTGCTTTCTTCCAGCTGTGCTGGGAAATCTCTTTCCTGAACACTCATGGGAAATGAGAAAATACAGGCACAGCCCTGGCCTTGACTAGAATGACAGTGAGCACCTCTGTGACCCCGTTCCCCCACGCCAGGCCCCTCCAACCCAGTTTTATGGGTGAGAAGGATCAAAGGGCTCCAACTGCTCCCATATGGTAAATGGCCCTATATGTTGTGCATAATTACACACAAGCATCCCCACATCCATGTTTGGTCTCTATTATAAAGATTGCTGGGTGACAGCCAGCGTCTCTGTCCCAAGGCAAGAACATCTCCAGACATCATGGCAGTGGCGTCACCCTCGCACGCATGTGGGGCCAGGACACCCACCTGCCCATGGCACAGGATCCCTTCTGCTGCCCATCATCCTGCCCTGCAGAGCTGGGATGGGGCAGTGCCGGGGGCAGGGGAGACCTTCCTTTGAACACCAGCTGGGAAAGGTGTTTTTCAACCACAGGGTGGCATCTGATGGATGCGTTTGTGGGAAGTTAACACTGCTCGGGTGACTTTGAAACTGGCTTTTTTAAAAAGAGAATTTGCTCTATGAATAAAACTTTCCAAAGGGGATGTTTGCTTTTCATTGTGACTGGGCAGAAACAGGTAGAAAATTAGACCTTCAGTCACTTATTTTAGGCTGGTATGATTCTTTTTTTAAAGCAGGTGCCTGTGCGGTGGATGTACAGGTACACATGGCAGCCCTCAGGACAGGGCTCTCATCCCTCTCAGGTACTGGAACAGCACTGGTTGCAACAAAGACATCATCTGCAGTTGAAGACTCCGGGAATAGGAGTGCCAGACCATAGGAAACAGAAGATTTGTTCTGCTTGTAAAGACTGAACTCTCTGGAATGCAATCCTGCCCTACCATCCAGGTAGAAGAAGGTAGCTTTTTTTTGGCACCAACATGGAGAGAAAGTGAGGGAGAAATGGATGAAAGAGGTATGAATGAAGTCTGAGATACATTTGATCTTTTTTCCCCCTATGTTCAATCAGCATAAACACAATTTGGGAGATCCAGAGGGAAGCATCCCTTGATGCCATACATTATGTTGGACTAAGCTGAAACAGGAATGAAATCCCAGTTCCCATTTTCAACCTCATGGTAAAGCTCTATGATGACCCCCAGAGGTGTGTGATAGCATAGGGTCTGCATTCAGCCTGGTTACCCACCACCTCCAGGTTGCTCCTCCCTCTTTTCCAGGCCAGCACATCCCAGACATGAGAAGAAAGCTTATTTAGCAGAACCATCTTACCTGGGTGGGTCTGTCCTGGGCCAGAAGGACACTGTGTGCTGTCCTTGAAAACTGTTAGTGCCAAGCTGCCATCCTTGGTGAACCTTCTGGGCAAATAGAGAAGTTACATCACTAGTAATGTTCATTTCAGGCAGGGCTCTGTGGAAATGTCACTGGGGAATGTGATTCTTGCCAGCATTCACCATTGCCAAAGTGGCATTGGAGAGCACTGGGATAAACCAATTTCTGAATGAAGCTCAGAAGTTGACACTAAGATCCACATGAACACCCTGACAGGCCAGCCTCCTTCTCATAGACAGCCCTTAGGAAACTTGGGTGGTGTTTGATTTTTGTTTTTAGCTGAAGAAATTCCTCCCTCCTGCCCCTTCCTGCTGCTTTTACCTCAGGTCACCTTCTGCAGGAGCTGGTAGCAGATCTTGTTAGGGATTTTTTTTTCAGTGAAATGTTTTCAGAGAGAAAATATACTGCCAAAGTAAAGCCTGTGTTTTGTGGTTGTCCTCTCAGCTAAGAAGAAAAAGCAAACAGGTTTTTCATCAAGAAGATTCCCCTGGTTCTCGAAGGGGGACCCTGGGCCATGACTTCCTGAAAGACTGGGTTGCTCCCCCATTTCTCTGAGGCTTTCTGAGGGTTGCCTTGATTCTCTACAGGGTGGCAGTAAGAAACATTTTCCTTCTTTCTCCCTACTTTCCCCTATTGTCTCTTTGATGGTCGCTGTGGCTGGAGTGACAATGCTGAATGCAATGTTGATACCTGGTTTGGGTCCAAGCAGTGTTTTATTCAAGTAATTAGTTTGGGAAGTAAAAAGCCTGTGTTGCTGTGCTTTTCAGGGACTGGTGGGTAAGGTTACCTGCTGAGTTAGAGCAGTTACCTGTTTGAGGTTTTTTTTGCCCCAATCCTAGACTTGTGATAGCCTGAGAAAAAAGTTGCTTTTGTAGAGGAACCCTTTAAAAACAGCCATGGGAGCTCCCACCTTTCTCTGCTCAGTAGCCCAAGGGAAGACTTAATTAAAAATTACTTCAAAATACACTCCCTACCACTCTGAGCTACTGTGTTTCAAAGACTCTGGTCCTGTGCCAAAGTGGGAGCAGGCATACATTAAAGTGACAGGTACAAAAGAGGTTGTTATACTTTTTGTGCTCCCTTCTGCTCTGATCCCTCTGCGCTGAAGTTCCATAACCTAAACGTTATTGAAAATAAAGAATAATTGTCTTTCTATTCCCTTGCCCATCTAACAAACAGATTATGGTTAAGTGTTTGCCTTTTCCATACAGCCTCCTCCGGCACAGGCTCCCACTCCCTGTGGAGATTCAGCCCTGAAGGCTTGGGAATGTTTCCCTGGAAATAACAGCTTGGTCACACCATGTCTCTGCTGGCAGCATGTCCCATGGAAGCCTGGCACACTTCCTGCCTCAACATGATCAGGGGAAAGTGCCTGAATATCTATCAGCTTCTTGTTAGCAGCTGAGATAATCAAAGCCACCTTGTTACTGGGATACTTAGAGTTTCCAAGAGCATTCATACACATCATCCTAAGTGCTAAGAGCACATTCCAGGTGCCACCGACCACCACCAATGAGAGCCAATACTGGGTTAAGAGAGAAGGATTTCAGAGAAAAAGGTGGGAACATCACTTCTCCAGCCTATGACAGAAAGATAAGGCCTTCACTAGGCAATGGGAAGAGATAAACATCCTTCCCTGAAGACTGAAGACAGAGGGAGCATGAATTTGGAGCACATTAAATTAATCTAACAGCTTGGCATGGACTAGCTTCCCATTTTCACAGTAAGTGGGAGCCTTATTCTGTCAATGTGCTGAGGATTTTATTTCTAGAGATTTATAGCCACAGGTTCTGGAGTGCTCTGTAATTACATGAGTTTACACTTGCAGGGACAAAGGCTGAGTAAATATTTTATTAGGCAATTTTTTATCTTATTGAAACTAAATACACATGTGATAATTTGCCTGGTGAATGGGGAAAGGATAGTGAAATAAATAGGATAGTTTACACAGAGCCTTGTTGGTGGGCTGCATGCAGAATCATCACCCACACTGCATTATCCAGCACAGGTCCAGCAAGTGACACCCACAGCCAGCACGAGAGGCTGGGCAAAGGCCATGAGGATGGAGCCACTGCTAGAGGGTAAAATGTCACATCCCATGAGAAGAAAGGGACAGTGAAATCCTCCTTATACAGAGACTTTGTCTTGGGACTGATGGATTATTTTTTTTGGCTAATGGGTACCTGTCAACCACACCAACACAGACTGAAAGCACCAGGTGTCCTTCTGGGTGGACTGGTTGGTCTTCAGCTATTTTCCGAAATTCTTCACTGTGAGGGTGGTGAGGCCCTGGCACAGGTTGCCCAGAGAAACCGTGAATGCCCCGTGCCTGGAAGTGTCCAAGGCCAGGTTGGACAGGGCTTAGAGCAACCTTGTCTAGTGGAAAATATCCCTGACCATGGCAGGAGGTTTGGAACTGGATGATCTTTAAGATCCCTTCCAATCTAAACCATTCTATGATTCTGATCTCAGCTTCACATGTTTTGCTCGAATTACTCCTTTTTTTTTTTTCTTGTGGCAGGAAGGAGCCTCCAGGATGCAAAGCAGTGAGGGTCCCCAAGGGGTGCTGGTGCTGCTGATACACAGCTCTCCATCCCATTCTGCTCTTCACTGTGACAGAAATAACAAATAATGTAACCTTCAGCTTTTTGTTGGTGCAAATTTTTCAAGGTTTCTCTGCTATGGGATCATCCAGCTCGTGGCACTGATGTGAACTGAACTCACCTGGGCTGTGCTGTACAATCATCTGGGACACTGATCCACAAGTGTAGCAGATTTATTGCACTACAGTGGAGAAATTGTGGCAAAAACTAAGTCCTGTAGTGAGGGGCCCAAAACTGAACACAGAATTTGAGGTGAAGCCAACTGCTTTACTGTTTAGTTTGTGGGGATGACAGAGCAAAGTGACAACCTGCTGGTCTAACTTTGTGACTTACCCATCCTCCACTTGCGGCCATGAGATTAGTCCCATGCAATGTTGTAGGTGTGATCCAAGGCCCACTGCAGCAACCAGCCAGCTGCTGTTTGCATTTACTCTGCGTTTACTCCTGCATGGGCAGAATGTGGCCTGCTCGGAAAGGAGCCCATTGATTTTAAGACCATTTACAATGAAGAGTGAACTTCCAACAGCTTCTTGATGTGCAGACAATAAACTGTGTGCAGTTGTGTGTGAAACTCCTGTGTGAAATTGGGATCTTGGTAAAGAAGCATCAGCACGACATATTTGAGCAGCAAGACGTTTAATAAACATCTTTGCAGGCACGTGTAGCATTGATGAAAAGCTTCCTGTAGAATTTCTGGGTTTATATTATTATTCTATTCACAAACAACTCCAGCCTGTAAGTCCCACGGCACAAAATTTTCTAAGAATAGTTGAGGAACCTTAGAATTAATTTATAAAATTTGGTAATCATTTGCAACTTCATTAAATACTCAGATGCCTAATAATACATTATGCTTATCTTGATTTTAAATTTTAATTGCATGAAGTTTGGTCCCTCAATAATTAACACATTGTATATCCCACCTAATTCACGAACTAATTGTAATTTCCTAGTTCTTAATGTTACTCACTAATTCTGCCAATGATAAAGAATTTTATGTCAAAACTCCAGAGTAAGTGACATTCTACATGCACCATAATGACAAAACAAGTTAATTTACTGCAAAGTTGCTGAAAGACAGGGCTTTTTTAATTGCATATTTGTTACCTTCATTAAAAGGTAAGTGGCTCTTCAGTTATGTATTTGCCCATTTCTTACACATTAAAAACGTGCTAATGAACCTGATTAAAATTAATTGAAAAGGTCCAAGATCTGCAAAGAGATCCTAACATCAACAGACTTCTAATTACTGCTGAAAGATGGCCTTAAATGGGGTTTAGTGGGAGACAGAAAATCATTTTCTAGCTCTGTTGTAAGGAATGATATGGGGAATGCAAAAGCGATGCAGAACTGAGACACCTGGTTATGGATAGAGAAAATGCAGAGTGTCTGGACACTATTTCCTCTGCCTCTGTGCTGAGAGCTGTTCTTCCTGCCCTCGGTCCCCTGCTCAGGGCGGGCTGTGCCGCAGCTGCACAGGGAAGGACAGGCGCTCGCACGGAAAGCGAACTCAGCCTCCCCCAGCTGAGCTTTGCGCAGCAGGCAGGGCTGGGAAGTGTCAGAGGAAGGCTGGCCAAGGGAAATGCCCACAGCAGTGGGGCTGTAGGAGTGGGAAGGGGAACATGAAACTGAAATGCTGCAGAGAGGAGGGTAGAGATGCAGGAGAGGGCTGGCTGCTCAGCTCAGAGGGAAGGCTGGGGGAGTGGCATTGATGGGCAGTCCTGAACCCTGTAGAAAATGGACTGGTGGAAATCTTGTCTTATCCCACCCTGAGCTTTCCTGGAAGCTGTTGCAGTGCTTGCAGTTGTCCAGAATGCTGGGACAAAATATTCCCTACCATATAGTCCTTGTTTACACTGCCAAGGTGAGAACTGTAGTTGACTCGCAGAGTTGAGGCCCTGCTCAGACACCTTTCTGGCTTTTGGGCACATTTTATCCTATTTGTGTGTTTTCAGCAGTCACAAAACCCACAGAGCTGGAAAACAGAGCTCATTCCCTGTTATGCTCATCAGCAGTAACCTATTTGTCTAATGTATCTATATAAACATACATTTATGTATTTATAGCAAGAATGGAGAGTTGGCTTAGACAACAATCAGTCTCAAACTTAACAGACAATTTTATTACTTTAACTGCACCCTTCATAGTTGTCCCTTTTCTTCTATGCTCCCCCACTACCCATTGCCATTATTCCAGGATATTCTAATCTTGTAAGAACTATTTTCTTCCTCTCTGTTAATAGCATACACCACTTATCATGCTACCACTATATAAATGTAAAAGAAGAGAGAAACATATGAGCTATTTTAATTTTTTTGTTTTGATTGAATTTAAATTGCTGAATGAAAAAATAGCTGCTTCTAGTAATTCTGCTGTAACTAACTCAGTTTGATATTGGTTCTATTAGCCTTCTAATAGCATGAAAGCTAAAAAATTAAATCGTTCCACTTGCACATTCATAATTATGTGCAATTAAAATCTTTACATACCCAAAAGTCTTATATGAAGCCCTGAACCCTTCAACTGTCACTCTTCATTATCTCCAAGCCTAACAATTTTACAGTGACACATTGTACACAATGAGATGTGCTAAAGAGGAAATATTATATTTTACTGATGTATGTGTTCTTTTAATTTCTCTGAATTAGCTTTTTGATATGGATGCTAATTGTTTTCTTTGAAAGGAGTCACCACAGATATGTGATTTCTCTATGCCTGTTGCGCTTCAAAAAAAATACAGTTAATTGCAGGAAACAGGAATTTCTCTCTTTTTTATATATAAAAAAATAATCAGCTGCATATCAAAGGAGTGAATCTTAATCCAACTTTCTGATTGTACATTAAAAAGAAACCTTCAGTGTTTGTGACCAGCACAGAGTATTTGGCGACTTTTGATGTTTCCCCTTTTCATTTATTCATGAGGCGAGATGAATAATTAAAACAGGACGTTTGGCAAAACCAGCACACACACAAAAAAATATTTCCATATGAACTTCCAGCTCCAGCCCACGAGAGTCTACAAGACACGTTACTGCAGGATTGTCCATATGGCAAGTGTGCCTGGAACTCTGAAACCATAGACCTGGTCGAGACTCAGGCTCTGGCTCTCAGTGGCTGACAGCTGTTACTGCTGCACAAATGCAAATGCTGAGTGTGGGTGAGACAAGTGTGGCTGCTAAGAAAGGCTGAATTTAGGCCCATTCCTGGGTGTGATGAAGTCTTTGATAATGTGCACCCATAGGGAGAGTGACAGATCCGCTCTGGATCTCCAGGGGAAGGGGGGTAAGTCCCAACACTCCCACACAGTTATGGAGGAGAAACCTGAGCTACGACACAGAAAAATCCTTGATGGAAAAGCAGGTTGCTCCACGTGTGTTGGAAAGAAGGTCCTTGTGATGGAGAGGGAGGGTTTGGACTGTGGTTCCCCAAAGGCTGTTCACCAGCTAATACCATTTAGTCTTAGCTTCAATGTTGCAGGAAGCAACATTTTCCATCCTAAATCTCATAAAGGGCTAATTTGATTTACACCTCATTCATTATAAGGTAGTATTATAGAGAAGTGACAATATACCATGCATACCAAAATGTCTCAATCAGGCTGAGCTGGGCTCCTCTGTCTCACAAATCTTCAGAGAAACTTGTGTGTTTTTATTGTCACCTTGGAGAACCTGCTGTTGAAAGACATCTCTCCACATCATTGCCCAATGCTTCTAACAAAGGCTCTGTTTGCAACATTAATAAATTTATTCTTCCAAATTTTTCACATAACTCGTCCTGTGAACTTGTGCACTGGTGTTGGACTGACAAGTCAAAGGGGCCCCATTCATGCTCAGTGTAATATTCCATTACTATATGTAGCTGCTTCTTTAACATTTCCTACAAATTCTTGTCATCTGTGCAAATTACACTTTTTTTTTCCTTTTATATCTGTAGCCATGGTTTGGCTTCTTACACAGACAAAAAAGACAAAGAGTCCAGACTGTGGCTGGTTTGTCCTTGCCTGTGCACACCTTCAGGATGCCCCTTGGAAACAAACTCTAGTTTCACTCTGTTTTCTCTTGGAGCTTCACCTTTGCCTCTCCGTTTCCTGAAATGGAGTCTGTGGTTTATGAATTGTTTTGCTATGACTTTGCCTTGTTTTCCCTCCAGAGCTGTGGTCTTTGCTTACATTCTCTGAATGGCAAAGCCCATTTGTTTCTTTTTATACTTCTGTCAGCTTAAACTTCCATCAGCCCTCTTCTCTGCTTGGGGTCTCTGATCCCCACTCAGACCTTATCTCAAATTAGGGATTCCACAAGCTTCTGTAAAATGAGGATCAACTTAAACTCTCAGATTAAGTAAGATGAATAATTAAAATAAAAATTCTGTCTCTATTTTGCAATTCCTCACCCAATGTGAGGATCATCTCCTGCTTCTGATCTGAAAATATAATTTTAAAAGCTAACTTTTGTTCACTGACATTTCTGGGAGTTCCACCTGCACAGATTTCTTTCTTGAATGTTTTCCTGAGGCCCATGGGCATTTTGGATGGGGGAAGCTGTGTACACAGGTTGGTTCCATATTCTTCATATGGTCTCAGGGTGTATTTAACAGTGTGGTAGAAGGACAGAGGGACACACAGCATTTCCCAGAGGCAATCTTCTCAGAAATTAATAAAATTTTAATAACATTTATAAAATCAATAGAAGTCATTTTCTTTTCCCCAGACTTCCCTTCCTCAGAAAATGACAATCAATATCTATGAACAGATGGATCTTCTCAAATTGGTAGGAAAAATTCAGCAGAGCTGAACCAAACCACAGCATGGGGTGTTGCAGAGTGCCAGAGCTCACCAACCAGGGATGTCAGACCTTTAAAGGGAGCTGCTGGCATCTACAAGCGTCAAGGGACCAAACTGGGCCACCAAGTGTGATCCTGTTGTGTTTTCTCTTCCACAAAGGATTCCTGAGGGCTTCTAGGTGGAAGACTCACTCGCTGTGCTTATATTGTTATCTAATATAAATAAGTTGATTAAGTAGTTTGTTTAAGTTGCATTTATCACATTCCATCCTGGCTGAAAAACCCTCTTCAAAAATCTAAGTGGCTGGAGCATTCACAGAGAAGTGTTATATCCACAGGAGTGATAATGAGTTAGGTGCAGCTGGGAATCAGGTATATGAGAATCACTGAACACTTGGCAAAGACTATTATACCCTTTCCCCTCCTCTTTTCTTTCTAATGATTAAAAATAAATCAGGACAGATATTTGTACACCACGAACAGAAGCTTGTTTGACTCATTTTGCAGAGTTCTTTCAGGCTGTAGGTTCTTATTCATTTATTTTTCTGCTTCTTTAGATCACTGAGGAGTATCTGCTAATATTTCTTCATAGCATTCCTTTTGGTAGAAGTTGATTGTGTCATTGTGTCTTTGACCCTGTGTCTTTACACAGACCTCAGGCTTTCTTTGGATATCACCTACACTTTTTCTATATTTTGTTCTACACACACACACATATATATATATATATTCCACTTTCTGGCTGTGGTAGTGGCCTCAAGCAAGTGGAGAACAGCACAGCCTCCTTGTATGGAGTTTCCCAGGATGAGTTGGTTTCCCAGATAGGGTGTATCTTTACTGCCATTCCCCAGCTCTCCTCCCTCCCAGTCCCAGATGGGTGGAGGCACAAGGCATCAAGAGCACTGAGCACTCAGACTCCTCTGGGCTGGAGGGACATGTCTGTGTGCTTCTCCCTCTTGAAAGATAAATGAGAGCAGATTCTGGTAGTCTTCTGAAATGCTTATGCCCAAAGAGGGAATGAATTTGTTTTCAGCGGTGCCACAATCTGTGGGATAATGTAAACAAGAATCACGATTCCTCTTGCAGATCCATTGATCCACTTGTGCGGTGAGAGGGATTAAGCAGGAGTTTCTTGTAAGCCCATCACTGATGAGTTTTAACCACCTGGTGCAGGAATAGCTGTTTCATGAGTCATGTCCAACACGCACAAATCCTCCCAGCAGTGACAGTCAATGGATTGCGCAAGCGCCGTTCAGCACCACACTTTTTCATGTGGCTTCTTTCCTTCTTTTTGACATGTTCACTTTGAAAAGATTAATATAAAGATGAAAATGCAAGAAAGAAAAATAGCGACGTAAAAATCTGCTTTATGCTTCCTATTTCTAGTTACTGCTAGTCACTCTGATTCATATCATCAGCTAAGTGGAGTCTAATTGAACAGCGGCTCAGCTTGGATGGCAGCTGTGCTGTACTACCAACCCGACAAATAGCACTTTTACTTCTAGCAAGGTGCTCTATCAAATGCATAACAAGATGCCATACAGATGCCAAAAGATTAACCATCAGTAAAAAATATCCCAGACAAAAGACCAATATATTTAGACAGTATTTCTGCTTAAGTAACAAAGAAAAGCTGTTGCAGGCATAAGAAATCAGCTCAAGAGTTCCTAGGAATGCGTTGGCTTTCTTTTTTTCAGCCTCAAATCTGTTGAGCACATTTGCTCACAGTTGCATCACTGCCACACCAGTGTGATGAAGCACATAAGGCTTGGTGGGACAGTGAGCCAGGATTCATTACAACAAACAACTGAACCATTGGAGAAACCTGGTCGGATCACCCAGTTACTGACAGCTGACAGCAGAAACAAAGTACAGTTCTGGGCCCTCAGCTGCTGTAGGCTGAGTAAATGGAGGCAACACTGTTCCATGGTTTACAGGTTAGCTTCTGTTCTGTCCAGAAGCTTCAAATCTTTGCATCTCAAAGTGTCTTCCTGTGTGTTTTACTCCAGTCATCCCTCCAGTGTGGGATATGGACTTGGAGCATGCACCTGAATGGCCCAAGATACATCAAAATGTTGAGCCTGTCAGAAGTACCTGATGGTGTGGTCACAAGGAGGGGACAGCTGTGGTTAACTCTGCATGGTAAAGGAAACTTCAAATTTGTCTCACCAGGTCTGCTTGGAAAAGTTGGGCCCCCAAAAATAAACCCTAATCCTGGTGCTGCAGGACCTCGTGCTGCTGTGGGTGGCCAGGCTATTCACTCAAATAAGAAGAAAAATCAAAATTCTGTATTTGGTTGTTGAGCTGAGACATTTCTGTAAACCCAAAAGGAAATATTCATTTCAATCCTCAGCCTTAAAGCAATGAGATTTATTTTTCATTTTCAGATAGAAACTTTTTTTCAAACAAATCTAAAATAATTTTTTAACAATTTAACAAAAACAGCT
>JAOXXN010000082.1:30167655-30180341 GCA_026770055.1 Myrmophylax atrothorax | reverse complement strand
TTTACTCTCCATTGAAAATAACTGAAAGGCCCTGATAGAATTTGCAATGGACAGTTTCTGATGTTTCCCTGTATGAAAAGAGTGAGTAAATCAGGTGGAAACCCCTGGCAGGAGGAAGAGATGGTTCCTGCTCTGGGAAGATATCGAGTCTGATCCAAGAATTTTCCAAAACAGAGGAGAAGCATGCAGGGAAGCTAATGGAGACTCTGCAAACAGGAGATGCTGTGTAGGAGACAGTGTGAGTCAGTAGACAGGTGAGGCAGGACCTCAGACACACCTCAAGATCTATTTTATTCTTCCCCTAATATTAAAAATTGGAGGAGAGCTCTGTGTAGCTGCAGTAAGGCTCCAGAACTTAGATTTTGAAATGAAGTGTTTGTAGATCGCTGAAGATCCAAATTATGCCAAAATTATGTTATTAAAGTGTAATCATCTTGTTAGCTGCTTATAACATTTTCTTCATTATCACTTCATTCATGCTTATGATGATGAACAGATGGTACCAGTGTCATAGTGCAGCATAAATCACTCCCAAATGTTGTTTGAAAACACAGTCAGAAGGTGGTAGGGACATCCTCCTGCTGATGAGCCTGGCTCACTCTGCTTGCTATAAGAGGAATTACAGAAACCTGCTTTGCCACTTAACCTTTGTGCTGCCTGCTGGCACCAAAACACTGCCAGTCCTGTGCCAACACAGGTTATGTTTATACTGAGAACAAAGTATACTTCTGTTTGCAGCAAAGACTGGTGAACTTTAGTCCTGAGTAGCAAAGGAAAAGGTGCAATTGGAAGTTGCCTGTTGTAGTTTTAGCTGGCACCAGCACTGGAGCTGGACCTGAGAGTGGGCCAGTGGGAGTATGTCCCACATGCTCCCTGCACCTACAGCCCAGCTCATGGTTCACAGGGCAAACTCAAAGTTAAGGTTTAATCTAGATGTCAGTGCCCTTTCAAAAAAGATCATTGATTCCTGAAGTATCCCACAGACCAGCTGCACAACAGCGCTCTCTCCAGCAAGCAGCAGGAGAGCCATGGAGTTCACTTTGCTTGTGGCTTCTCCCTCTGATTGTTCCTTTCCCTGGTTTGGGCAGGTGCACCATCACAGTCAAGAGTAGAAATGAAAGTGCTCAGAGCAAACACTCTGTAATTCTGCTCAGAATCAGAATTCACACATATTGCAGACCTCAAACCCAGAGCACCTAAGCAGGTGAGGATGCACACACACACACAAACCCCCCAGGGAAGCCAAACAACAGCTACCCTAATGATGCTCATCCCTGGTTTTGTGGTTTTGTGTTTGGGGTTTTTTTTGTTTGTTTGTTTTGTTTTGTTTTAAAGAGGAAAAAAAGGCAGGACAAATAAGGATGAAAATAAATTGTTAACATTTTTCAAATTTATACAAAACAGACTTTCTGACTTCTTCTGAACCCTAACTCTGTTCCCCACCCACAAGGTGCACCAAAAATGGAACACAGCGTTTGATTTCTAGGTGTAATCAACATTACTCAGGCCAAAAGAGCAATTTGATCTCTACCTGGAGCACAAGGGGGGTGAGTTTTGACACTGCATGAGGTAAGATTAACAGTATTAACATCTCTAATTTCCCTTGATTCCCCTTTGCAAATTCAGTGCTAGCTATTGGAAGAATTTCATCCCATAAATCTTTTATTAGCCACTAGAGGGGAATGTATAACACAGTGAGAAGGGAGAGACTGACAGCACATTAAAGTCGCAGCCAGTTTGCTCACTCAGATGAAGCATTTAGTGTCATGTTGGATCTTTACAGTTTTTAGGAGCTAATTTCACCTTTATCTGGTGACTTGTTATTTTCCTTTTTTCTGTCATATTGATTTCTCTCACCTTCTGCCAGTTTAGGCTAGTTTATGCTAAAAAGTTGTGGACTCTTCAGGTGAAAAAAAATGATCCTTACTGACACTTAATTTGATGCCTAATACCCTTGTAAATCCATAAATCATGCATTTGAGAATGTGATCTCCACTGAAACAGTGTCCTATTCAAAATTGTTTCCAGAGCATAGCAAGTGCAGCATTTCTATCCCAGGGGAAATGCTGCCATTTCAGCCTTTCTCTCCATTTAAAACAGTATTAAAAAGTAAGATTCAGACTTTTTTTGTGTGTGTGATGGAAATTCCACATTAATTCCAGTTAGGAAATGACAAACAGATTCATTTGCATGTTCCTCTAACAGAGAGAAACTTTCAGCACTTTTGGAACTGATGTTTTTCTTATTTCAGTCACTGATAAAACAACCCTAAATGTCCTGCATCAAGAATGTGTTTCTCTGAGGCATAAGGGAGCCAGGCACTGCTGTGCTGGAACTGGGATCTGCTCTTCCCTGTAGCCCAGACTCCTAACCAGGCCACAGCTTGGATCATATCCCAAGGTCCTGTGAGCACTTGATGTTACATCCAGGTCAGGAGGAAATAAGCATGTTGGCTTACAGTTCTCTTGGGAATCAGGACAGCTGTGTGGGTTGCTGCAGTGACTAATGAGAGCCTGCCATTCTCCTCCCCTCTCTAAGTACTGCAGGTGAAACCCGTGTCCTGGGTCCCACGGGGGATGAGGAGCTCTGGGCACCAGGGCTGGGCATGAAAGAGTCTGTAGTGCTGGGAGCTGAGCTCCTACTGTCAGTTGGCAAAGGATCACAGGGACACTCACTGCAGGAAGAAAAAAAGTAAAAATCATTAAGAAAGGCAAGGAACTACTGGAGAGGATCCAGTGGAGGGCTTCAAAAATGATGAGGGAACTGGAACTTCTCTCTTACAAGGAGCGGCTGAGGGAGCTGCGGCTGTTGAGGCTGAGAGGAGATCTCATAAAAACATGAAAATATCTTCAGGGTGGGTGTCAAGAGGATCAGGCTGGACTCTCTTAATTGGTGTCCAGAGACAGCAAAAGAGGCAACAGGCACAAACTGAGGCTCAGGATGTTCTCACAGGATGACAAAGGAAAACTTCTTTACTGTGAGGGTGACTGCACTGAACAGGCTGCCCAGAGAGGTTGTGGTTTCCTTCTCCAGAGATGTCCACAACCCACCTGGACACAATCCTATGCAACTTGCTGTAGGAGACCCTGCTTTAGCAGGAGTGTTGGAACAGGTGATTTCCAGATATTCCCGCCAATTCCAACCACTCTGTGAATCTATGAAGTGATTTAAAATGTGTTTCAAGTCAAATGAAACAGTTAATTCCATTTGCTGTAGAAATTGCAAATATTCAATGAAACAAAAACTTTCCAGTAGAAAATTTGGATCTGGCAGTAACTGTATTTTTATTGGGAAAAAAAAAAATCTTCTTTTTTAAAATTTTATTTATCATCCTGATAAAAGATTCCCAATCATCTCTGGTTATTTGCATCAGAGATTTACATTTCAAATATGTCTTGTTCCTGAGCCAAATTTTTGGCAGATAGGAATTAACAGATTCAAGTCAACAGAGCCAGAGAAACCAACCAAAAAAATAAAAAAGGCAAATGCATCGCAGCATTTTCAAATGCTCTCTCCAGATAGCATATAGATGGATCCTATTAAACTATCTGTTCTACAAAGAGGCTTTCATCAGAACACTAGAAGGTCATGCTACCCCTTCAGTCCTCTCTCTCAAATCCCTGAAAATCCTCGTGTATGTTCTCTAGAAGTTGTGGAGCTCCCATACATTGCTGAAGTTGACCTCTGCCTACAACCCTCTGAGACATAATCCCCAGACTTACCCATGACTTCAGCCAGGTCACTGTGGGTGTGATGGTGAGAAGAATTGATTTGTTTTCACCAGTGGGACTTACAACCCAACAGAAAGTTTGCCACCCAAGTAAAGGCAGATGTTCGACTTTGGACCCTCAGCTTTTATATTCAGAGCACAGTTTGTGAGATTAAGTAATAAGTTTCAAATGTTTCTCTCAATAAGGGCAGGTAAAACCAATACACTGCAATTTGCCGTGTTTTAGGTGTATCTTCTGCTGAGGGCCCAGTGAGACTTTCCTATGTGTGCTGAGTAGCCTCAAAGTAGCACCAATGCTATTCATTCATATTCTGCTGGTGCCAGGGAAGCACAATTAAAAGTTGATGCAACAGCAAACACTCACTTTGCTAAAATTATCACATTTAGTGTGATTCCCATAATAAAAGCATGAGCCAGCATGGGGAGCCTCTTTCAGTTTACACAGAGAGACTTGGGGTCTCCAGACAGTCAGAACAGAGCCAATGTTTCTGAGTAAACTTTGTTAGGAAAACAGATTAAAAACTCTAGAGGTTTAGTTAAATCTTATACAGAAAAACACCTTGTTACCCTCCTGAATTAGAATCATAATTTGGTGCCAGTGAACAATACATACTAAATGGTGGTAAATATGTCTTTGCATCAGAGTTTATATGATGATTTTTTTCTTTTATCTGAAACAGGAAAAATTAGCTATTCTCCTCTGATTTTTATTCTTTTATTGTGACAAGTTGTGCAATAGTTGCTACAACCAAGTCTTAATGGCTCATTAATGAGTAATTTACTGAAAATACTTAAGTCTACATATGTAAATTCTTCAGGTTGGACATAGTAGCCTTGTCATATGGATGTGCCTCTGGCTAGAACATTGTCACATCCAGAATTAGGATTTAGGTTTTAAAATAGTAGAAATAAGACTCCTACATTCAACTGCTTTCTAAGAAAGCAGGATGATACTTCCTTAAAATTGCCTCTTTCTTTAAAATCTGCTCTAGAACTTAACCATTCTGTTGGTGATCATTTATGTAAGATGAACATAAAAGGAGAAAAAAACCCCTCCTGTGTGAGATGGATTTGCAGCCTCACATTTCTGTTCTTTTCTAGCATTGCTCAAGTATTTACCTCCACTTTTAATTGCAAGTAGCAGTGCCAGCTCTTGCAGTGGACCCTCTTATCTTGATACTGTGGAGTAGGGCCAGGAACAGATGGACACACAGACAGACTGACACTTCAAAGTCTGTCCTTGCATTCAGGCCCATGACTGCTCTTCCTTCATGGTTTTCTTGACCTGTGACCAGGATCAGCTGGATCAGGGAAACACAGCAGTGGGTTACACGACCAGGAGCTCAGGTGTTGATAATCCCCTGGAAATGTGAGCACTAAAGGCAGTCTGAAACTCTAACACAGGTGTGATGTGTAGTTCCTGGAGATCAATTACCCCAATGTCCATTTCCTGTAGACATTTTCTCCTGATATGTTATCACCCCCATCTTTATATTAATGAAGACTGAATTGGGATGCTTATAGTAACTCAGTCTAGTGGTTGACATCCCCGCCCATAGCATGGAGTTGGAACTTGATGATCTTTAAGATCCCTTCCAACCCAATGCATTCTATGAGTCTATACTTGCTGCTGAGTTTCCTGCCCTGTTCTATCTTCCCAGAGCCCTGTGGTCCCCTCCATCCGAACACTCCCCTCCTCTGTCCCAAAAAGGGTTTAGCCTCTCGACCATGCTGGGTGTGTGTGTTCATCCAGACAGCCGGTGCTGTATCTCACCTGAACGGAATTACTGTGTGTGAATTCTGTGTGGGCTGAAAGTGAAAATCTAAGCCACATTCCCTTTCTCCTCACTCTAGGAAAAAAAACAAACCACACAAAAACCCCCCAAAACAAAAACAAACCACCCAGATTCTTACAAATTGCTCTTTAGGGATTATTTTACCTCTTTGTAACTTAATTTGATTTTACTTCTGACACAATTACTGTTTTTGACAGTTAAACTTTCCAGTCTGCTTGTTCCTTATATTTTAATATCCTGTTACCTCTGGCAGGGAAGAGCTAAAATTTCATGCCAGATATTGATGGTGATGGGGAAGAAACTTTTTTAAAATTTACATAATAAATAGAGCTACTTACTTCTATATGAGGCAACACAAATTCCTAAGCAACTACTGGTAAAATTAGATAAGCAAAAAATTGGAAAATCAAAGTGAACATCCCACTTCCGTACACTACCTACCCCTCTTCTACACAGAAAAATGCAGATTACTTATGACGAGCTCTGCTGTCCTTCCACTCCAAGGCAATATGTCTTTTAAGGGTGACAGAACCTGATTACTGTGAAGCGCTGTCACTTATCCTACACAGAATTCCATGTTGTTATGTTGTGAGTTGCATTCAAGATTCTCACCCTCCAAAAGACGGGGCTAAATGCATATTCAGAAACAGTCACATAAAGAGGGTTGGGGAAGGAATAGATCTTAATCTACAGATTATGACAATCATGGCTCATTCTTCGTAAGAAATATGATCAGGAGAGGCTGAGGTCATGGTTGTACAGGCAGGTAGTGAGCAATTTGCCACACTTTTAAGTCCAATTCACAATGCTCAGTATTTCATATGCAGCAATAGAAAAAAAAGTCCACATTATTTCCTAAAGTTGTTCGGATGTTTCGAGATGATGTTAAAAAAGGAGACATTGAAATCATTTGCCTAATGCAATTTCATTACTATAAATTTTAAGAACATCCCATCTCAATTTACTCCTGCCTCTCAGATACAACTCTTCATTTAGTTATATGAAACTAGTTTATTCAAGTATGCAGAGACTCTGGGACATTTGCACAGCAATGTCAGATGCTATCTGGGAAATAAGTAGTACATTTGCAGGCTCTCAAAGTAATTTTTGATGACACCCTTAAATCAACTTCATGGTCAGTTTTCTCATTTTGAGCAAGAACTGGGATTCCATTGTGATAACTGAAAGCTGCATGTTACTTGATCTACAGTAATGTAGAATAATTACTAGTCCATTGCACTTCATTACACTACTGTAATAGGCAGCAGGTCAGTGTTTGAGCTACAGCTGCTCTGAAAATTGAGCTGACACCGATACTATGGTAGAAGTGATAGCAAAAGGCTCTCATGCAAATTGCTGAAATTAGCTTCCACTCAATGGGTTTTGAAATGCAATACATGGCTCTGATCCCGACACCTGGTTTTGGCTAACTTTTTTTTTTTTTGATACAATGGGATGGTCATGAAATAAATGAATTGTTTAATACAATCTGCCTTACAAAAGGTCACTGAAATGCCAGAGGATTCTAAATACCACACAACTGTTGGAGTCTGACTAATAACACTCTCTAACACATCACTGAAGACTGCCTGATGGTGTTTTTATTTTATTCAGATGATTCTCACAATGATTTGCAAGCATTTTGCTCCTATATTCGCAGGATATTTCATTGCATAAGACACTGCTACTTTTTATCAATGTACCCAATCTCTGGAGCCTTCAGGAGAGGGCAGGAGGCAGAGGCTGTGAATGAGGAGGTGCTTTCCTTTCACAGCCAGCTGGAATTTGTGAATTCAGCTGGCTGCTGCATCCAAGGATCCCCCATGCAGTCAGTCTTTTAGCGAGGCACACAATGATTCTTGCTTCAAGCCGAACCTTCCTACGAGGTCTCCAAAGAGCACTCAGGGTAACATATCACTGAAACACTTCTTACTGCTATTCAAAAATAGATGTGGGTGTTTTTAAGGAAAATGAAATATTTCTCCTCTAAAACATTCATTTAATCAAACTATTCATTTTAATAAGTTGAGCTCTGCTGGAAAACAATTGTTCAAGCAGACATCCCACATCTCCACACTAGGGAATGTTTATCAATACTCACAAAGAAAGAGAAACTTGACACATGTGGAGAAAGAAATCTTGTCAAACCTCTAGAGAAAACAGAAGTGTTTTATAGAAAGACTGTACACATTGCCCCTGCTATTCCCCTGTAGATGTTTTCTTTATTGCAGCCTGCCCAGCCACACACTGTGTGTCTTCAACAGAAAATGTCACTATTCTGTGACAGTGACCTGGTGAGTTCCCCTCTGTCCCTGAACAGCCTTGAATGAAGTTGGAGGATCCCCAGCAGGCACCTTTCTGTCTTCTGAGCTAAGACTCTACAGTAACTATTCTGTTTCTGCCTCTGGTATTTTTGGTGTTCAGTGTGATTAAGACAGGTCTCTTTTTTCTCAAAAGGTGCCTAAGACTGAAAGGAATCCCTTGACACCTGCCAGCACATCTTTAATGAATAGCCAAGCTGCTTTTTGTACAAGGTGGAATTATTTAAAATGATGCATTTTCTGGAAATATTCTCTTGACATTTTTATTTACCAGCTTCAATACATACTCAAAGAGATATTGTGAACATATACACAGACATTTGAAGTCTTAGCCCATTAATGCACTGTGAATTGCCTATACATTGTGCAGTTGTCTGTATCTTTCCTAACCTCTTGGGGGATTATTGCTAGAATTGACTACCACTGTTTGTTTGAACCCTTTAAAAATTAATAAAAAAATCAATACCTGGTTGTAAATGCCAGCTAATCACAAATAGCTTTGTACAAATTAGAGCAGGGATATAAGAAGAAAGTAAATGGACAATGCCTGTGAGGGTGAAAAAGTCAACACTGAAAGTTCATCTGCTACCTGAATGATTCCAGATACATTCAGCCTGTTCCCGTGGTTTTGTTATTCATGAGAGATGGAAGTGGAGGAAGAGAGCTAAGCAAACACAGCCCATGCTGTATGGGCAATGAATACAAAGAGGCACTAAAACATGAGAGTAGGAACTCTATCAGAGAGAGCTGGGATGCTGAAAAATTCATCATCTGTGTTTCAAAATGAAAAAAAAAAAATTAAAAACTGATTTCTGGGTTAGTATCTGGGAAGGAATTACCTGTCAGATCCAAACTCATTGCTTTCTACCTCAGGAAACACTTCTCTGGTTTACCTATGGTAACTATGATACATCTGTGTTAGCCAACAGCACCCATGAGGTGGGATTCACAGTTACTGTACAGTTATTAGAAGATTGAGGTATTGCCCCCTAAGTTACATAGGTATCTGTGACACAGGAAGACATTTCTTTTCATATGTATAAAGCAACTCCTTGGAAAGGGATATTCCCTAATGTTGTCATGTTCAAAGAATGGCAACGAGAGAGAAAATGGAAATGTATCACATCATCAGCTTTCCTTCATCTAATTCAATGAGCTGTCATGGATCTGTCAGGACATTTGCTGCAGTGTCAGTCCCTTGTAAGAAAGGTTAAGTGTATGCAGTGCAAGCAACAGATCTCAGGGTGAGGAAGCAGCCTGGGACCTGTGTATCATACAGATTGACCTCCATGGAAGTGGAATCCTCCTGGAACATCAGAGCATCCGGGAAATGAGGGATCTTCTTGAGGGATCCGAAACTTTTTGTGCTTCAGCCTGCTTGGCTGTTCCTCTCCTCAACCTGTTTTGCTACTGAGCAATGACACCACCTCACAATTCGGTGCAATATAAAGTAGTGGGGACTTGCTGGCTAAAACACCAACGTAATACAATGTCAATGCAGCAAAACAAAGTAACTGTATAGACACCTCCTATGTTTAAAAAAACACATTTCCTGCTAAGCATTTTATGAGGTCTCTGTTTGGCAAAAGCATTTTTCCCCAGTATAATTTCCAGCTGAAAATGTGCTATTTATTTTTTTCGTTTCCCAGACAAGACTGGTACTCTTCTATTATTTTTTCTTATTGATGCAAATTTATACTCTAAAAATCCTTCAAAGAGAGATTTAGTTGGTTGGTTGGTTTTGGTTGGGTTTTGTTTTGTTTGTTTGGGGGGTTTTGGTGTTTGGTTTTGTGTGCGTGATTTGTTTTATGGTGTTTCCATAATGGTAAAATACTGTCTGAGCTGCTCTGGGAACAGTTGTACAAAACTTGCATGAAACTTCAATTCACCTGCTTTAAGCTGTGAAAAACAGTTGCAAAAGCAGTTTCCAGCATACACAGAAGACCCCATAAGCACATCCAGAAAACTTGCTGGTTTGGATAAATTGCTGTTTTCATGTACTTTTCATGTACTTCTTTGTCTCACAGTAGCCATCTTTTCAGTGTCTTTGTTCTCACTTCAAATTACCAATTGAGCCTTTCATCTAAACTACGAGGGACATTACTGAGGTATTAGTAGTTAAGCTGCCTTGTTAATTACAGCCAGGCTCCTCTTTTTCCTGCTGTCAGTTCAGCAGCAACAACAGAGCCAAATGGCTCTACACCTGCTCTGTGCAGCTCCTGTTAACACAAATCTCTGCGCTCTGAGATCTCCAGGTGCTCTTCTAACTACTGGACAGGTGGAAGACCAGCCGAGGTCACCACCATTTGGCCACACAAGGTCACACAACAGAGCAGCCTCTCCAGGCTGAATGCAACATCTCCTCAAATCACTGAGAAATAACTGAGAAAAGTTGTGATGATCCATGACACCATTCTCATGCCTTCTCCTTGTCCTTTATGTACATTCTGAATCCATAAAGGGGCATGATTATATTTCCCGTGTTGTTCTCTATTTCTTTCCTCATAACATCCTGCTTTTGTATTGACCATGGTCTGGCATTTCTGCAAAACTGATATTTCTGCAAAAGCACTTGCTGTAATCCTAACACTGTTCCTCATGCTTGCAGACAACCAGGACTTCATTTAAGTATATTAAAAATTAAGTATTTTTTCATTGTCATCACAATGCACTTCCTTACATCAAATTTCAACATCTTTTTTTGTCTTGTCACTCTTCTATTGATAATGCCCTTCTTCAGTTTTTCACAATTAACCTGCACGTTTACTACCCTGGATAATCTAGGCCTCCTTAGAAGATTTCACTAAGGCAGAATTGCTTATTGCTGACTGGTGACTGCATGGTCACCCTTAGACACTCTGGGAACCAAGGAGGCCCCTGAACTGAGATCCAGCAGCCCTGAAGGCAGACCCTTGTTGCTGCTTCTCTGTCCTGAAGTTTGTTCATGTGAAAAATCTGCCAAAGCTTAGGACAGAACATTCCCTATAGTATCCATATTTAAGAGCTTGGGATTTTTACCTGGTACTGCCATCTGCAGTATTCAGAAGAGTTATACAAGTCAGCTATGTGATGAGTATTTGGGGCTATTTTTTTTGTAAACTGTAAATATTTCTTATGATATTAACAATGCAATTGTCTGCAGATCACATCTGGTCTATCAAAAGAGATTCACTTAGTGATATCAGTATCATATACAATTGTGTTTCCTTATTTTTGTTTATACTTTTAAAGAAAGCTCACACAAAGTGAAAAAAAAAAATGAACAAACTCTAATCTTTCAGGGCCAAACGATAGCTAAGGAAAAAAACAAAGCCAATTTATTTTTCCCTTCTGTAATTCTGTTTGTGAATGGAATGTAAATCAAGTTAGCTGGATAATTTGCTAAAACCCATGGATGCAATAATTCTTATGTTGTTCTAACAGAGAAAGAAAGTAGAAAATGTTACAGGGAGAGACAATATGCAATTATGTATGAATACTAACACCCTAAGGGACAAATTACCAACAATGACAGTAAAATACTGCAGATTTCTTTTTGTGCTACAGTATAATTGACTTATACTCTGACAAGAAGAAACAGCTTAGCTTTGGAGAAAAATTTAAAAATACAAGCTATGTATTTGCTGGAAAGTATATAGACTCTTGTTTCTCCACTTTGCTTTACCTATTGACTGCATATATTGACTTCATTCTTTTATTTTTAACTTACACATGTAACTTTATTTCAGAAGACATAATTTTTTAATCTGTTCAAGAAATCATTAATCTTTCTTAATGGTATTAATTACTTTATCCAACTTAGTCAATACATTCAATGCAAACACTTTTAAAATCACATGTGGGAAACCTCTTTGTTGTTTAAGTGAAAGAGAAATAAATCTTTCTCTAACGACTCACATGAGCTGAGCCTCAAGGGTCTTGTTCCCATCCATCAACACTACACCTTGTAGAAGCTGCTACATGGCATGGGAGAGCAGTAGTTGATGTAACCTGATAAGCAGCAATCTGCAAACACCAATCTTGGGGCAGAATAAGGACCTTGATTTGAATTTTATTGTTACCTCAAGGAAGATTAAAGACACACAGTCAAGGTTGGCTGCTCAGCATCCAGGGTACATTTTGAGTCATATTTCCAAGGTCCACATGATTAGTCTCCAGATTCTCCCCACCCTCTGGCATAAATCCTCTGATTCTGCTTTTCTGTAGGGTGGTTAAGGAGTTGAGACAGATGTTCACAAACAACTTCCATGTTTTACATTTAGAGGTGTGATGGTTTTACAGATGTAGAGTACCTGGATGTGACCACGAGTGACGCCCCCAAAGACCACTTAATAAAATGGGCAACAAATTGCTTGCAAACCAGTTACACAGTATCTTGGAATACCTGGAGTTCCTAAAGGACCTATAAGGAGCATCAAGTCCAATGTCCTGCTACAACTAAATCATGTGACTCAGATCATTGTGCAGACACTCCATGAACTCTTAGAGGCTTGTTACTATGACCCTTTCACGGGGGAGCTTGTTCCAGTGACTGACCAACCACTAAGAAGGGAACCTCTTCCTAATATCCAGTCTGAACTTCCACTGGTGCAGCTTCATTCCGTTTTTTCATGTCCTGCTGTTGGTCACCAGAGAGAGGAGATCAGCACCTTCCTCTCCACTGCCTCCCTGAGCACAGCTGCAGCCTGCAATGGGGTCAATCCTCAGCCTTCTCCAGGCTGAACAACCTGAGGGCCCTCAGCTGCCCCTTATAAGTGCATCCAACCAGACCTTTCACCATCTTGGTTGCTCTCCCCTGGACACACTCTAACAATCTGATTGCCTTATATTGTGGTGCCC
>JAOXXN010000082.1:30146618-30167555 GCA_026770055.1 Myrmophylax atrothorax | reverse complement strand
GTGGTGAGGCCGCACCAGCACAGAGTGGAGCAGCAAAATCCTCTTCCTGAACCAGCTGTTGATGCTGTGCCTGATGCCCCCCAGCACAGGGTTGGACCTTTTGGGTGCCAAGGTAGACAATGGGCTCATATCCAACTTCCTGTCAACCAGGACCCCCACACTGCTCTTTGCAGGGCTGCTCTCCAGCTTCTGATTCCTCAGTTTAGATGTATTCCCTGGATTACTCCATCCCAGGTGGAGAATACAGCACTTGATCTTATTAAATGTCATATGGTTGGTGATTGCCAAGCACTCTGGTCTATCCAGATCACTTTGTAAAACCTCTCTATTCTCAAGGGAGTCACAGCTCCTCCTACTTTTAGCGCCATTGGCAAACTTAAAGTACATTTGACTGCTGTACCCAGATCACTTACAAAAACATTTAAGAACCCAACTACAAAATTGAGCCCCTGGGAAACCCCACTATTGCATAGGCATCAGCCTGAAGTAACTCCATTTACTATACACCTTTGAGCCAAATCCAACAGCCAGTAGTTCACTCATCATATAGTGGTCTTGTCTAGCTGTGAGCTGAACATTTTGTCCAGAAGGATCCTGTGAGAGTCAATATCAAAAGCTTTGCTGAAGTAAAAAAAAAAGCCCATATCCACTAGTTTGAAAGAATCAAACCACACTGGAGAATTACAGATGTGCTTTTGGAGAATAGAGGAGCAGATTACCGTTAGGACAGAGCCACGTTTGCCTTTTCGGTCTCCTCGATATTTTCAAGGCCAGTATCTTTCTAAAGGATGGAAGAAGAAGACAAACATATTTTACACTGTTAAAGACAATTAAGCTCAAATTAACTAGAAAGGTTTTGAACTGCAAAATTGAGAACTACATTATGTAATAATATCCAAAGGAAAATGGAAATTAGCAGGGCTTAGTGTAACCTAGGGAGATACAAACCATTGAATGTAGCACTATGCTGTACAAGGAGGCACCCTGACTCAGAGTAGTCATTACATTAACTAATGCTGATTGCTGACTAATCATCCTGACCACTCCTTATCATCATTATGGTGGAGAAAAATGACAGTCTGCACAAAGCATTTCTCTGAATCATATTCTGTCAGCAGATTTTGCAGGAGAGTTATTGATGGGAACTCATGCACCATCTGAAGTTAAGTCATGCTGCTCAATTCAGCTGCTGTAAAACTCTTCAAGCCAGAACTGAAAAACACACAAACATCTGAGAGAAAATGAATGGATAAGCAAAGAATTCTGTTAATATTCCTCAGAAGTGAGGTGTAACTATGATTTAACAGTCTCATCACCTTTTCTACATGATTGGACACTTTTTAAAAGTACTAATAAACTAATGCAGACACTACATATTCTCAAGTCTACTAGAGCAACATCAGTGGATAAACTGGAGAGAGTGCATGGATTGATCTTACTGCAGATAAGGGACTGAAATGTGACTTTGGATTAGTAGAAAACGTGAGGCAGCAATTTTTCATATTCCTCTTTGAGGAGTAAAAGGGAAGGGTCGTCACAGAATAAATATAATGTCTGGTCACACGGCAAAGATGTATTTTGCTCTAAAAAGACTGAGATGCTGCAGACACAGTCCCTGTGGAAGAATTATTGTGGAAGACACTGAACTTCACAATGCAACAAAAGCAAAGTCCTGTGTTAAAAGCCATGCAAGGTGGGCAGCAGGAGGAAACCAATGATCCTTCAAAGCTGGTCTTCTGTGTCTGTGAGCACTGGCCTTTGGACTTGTTCAAGGGACAGAGAACTTAATTTTGCTACATCTCACACAGGTAACAGTTCATTTTGAATGGTCCATATTCCCTTCTTACAGTCACTATGAGTGGGTGGTACATTCTAATCTATTTGAGATGAGGAATATTTATAGACACTGTGGTTTCAGATGGAGTTAAAAATACAGTACATGAAGGCACTAACAAAATGTACTCCCAGTTAGGCCATTACTCTACTGTCTAATGTACCTCCAAGTGTGGCTGGAAAGTAACTAAGCTCTGAAATTATATCAGCAATTTGGTTGCACTCTATATCCATGACTGGTCTGAACACTGAAACAGCTTGCCTGCTCTCTGAAGAACCTTAGAGTTTGGCCAATCAAATTCATCTCATTTCTGCTCTTTCTTTGACCAATGATTGAACTTTTAATGGGTCAAGGAGGCTAGGAGATGTTTTGCAGACAAGAAGTAAGCAAAGCTGCTCTTGCCTGTGAAGACACTAAGCATGTTCTCACTTGGCTTGTCTACCCTGTTTTAGTCAATATGCTCTCTTCCTCAGGCATGGAGAGAGATATTTTAGCCTGATAGCAGCAGACACAGCATCTGAGAGCAGATTAGAGTCAAGAAGAAAGTGATAGAGGTGACTTCTTCAGAACGTAAGTAGTTCTCCTGTAACACTTAAGCCCTTATCAGGTTCAGGTGCCTTCTCTCTGTCTTTGACCTTAAGCCCCAATGAGATAAGATTTGACGACTGTCCCCATGGCTAAGCAAGATGTTTACCTGTTATATTACATATGCACTGCATATACATTCTCTTGAGCTCAGAATGATTATACAAATGCTTATAATCAATTAAAGCCTCACAGGTCCTGAGATTAGGAAGGGTTATTATCTTCATTTTTCAGATAGGGAAAAAAGCTTTGAAAGGTCACATGATTTTTTCCAGAGGTCACTTGGGTTGTGATATACAAAGGGCTCCCGAGTATCAAGGCTGTTCATAAGGATTCTACACTTCGGTGTTAAGGCCTGGGACAAATTCTGATCAAGAGTTGAACTGATCTTTTAATATGCTGCGCACCAAGCTCTAAGTCAGAAGATTAATGCTGATTTAGTTATATCCAACATGTTTAGTATCATTTCATAGTCTAACACTGATGATGAGTGTCTGAAACTTCTGTTTTCCCATCCTCTTACTTTTGTGAGACATTAAAATCTCCTTACCACCTGGTTAAACTGGCAAATATCAGCTTAAACACCTGTGTTCCTGATATATCTATTAATATCACAGCATGCAGCATATGCCAGGTGCATTACTCTGAGAGGCTTGGGATAGGGATTCAGTCTAAAATGATGCTGGTCTCATTAAGAACCATGTTTTCCTCTTTCTCACTATGTTCCTCTAATCTTCTTACAAGGCAAACAAGCCAGGTGTTTTCTGAGTACTTTTGAAAATACTGTACTTTGAATTAAGCTTCAGATATTTATAGACTCAGTTTTGTGCAATTATGGTATTGTTTGTGTGATTCAGAGTTTAAGCGGGCCAGCTGAGAACAAACTACTGCCCTTTCCATCTTTCACATAACCCAAAGAGTAATAAAGATTTAGTAAAGTTCATAAGTCATTTCAAACACCCATTGAAAGCAGGAGTGCAGCCATTTAGTAACTCTCATTTCTATCTTGAGAAACACTTTAAAATATGTACAGGCTGTACTTTCACATTTATTTAATTTGAAGGGAAATATGCAAAGAATCTGCAGTGGGAAGGAGTTACATGGAAAACAAAGCTTATGTGAATGACTTGTCACTCCAGAATGAAGTTAAAGGCCATCCAAAAGTTGTGTGAATAGTGTGCTAAGTCTCTCATTTTAGAAACATTGTTGGATAACACGAGCAGATTCCAGACTAATACAGCTGCATACCCCTCTATCACACAGCTGCCAATTCCTAGCGAATTCTGCAATATAGTGACAGTAATGGAAAGCAAAATGATCTCTAAATAATGGTTTAAGATGGTTACTTGATAAAGGGCACCGCAATAATTATGATCAATGGAGCATGGATTCAATATATATTGCCCATTTAGATGCACCAGATTAGCTTAACAGCTTTCTTTAATGTTCTGAGTATTTTGTGTGTGTCTGTGTGTGTGGTTGTGCATGTGTATATGAGAGGGACAGCACTGCACATTTTGGTGTATTCCTCATTATTTAGTATTTATCAATGCAGATGAGCACTTTGCTGCATGGGAAAGTGACATGTAAAAGTTAGACTACCAGTTGCAAAGACAAAGTATAATGAGTTGTGCGGGGGTTTTTGATACAATAATTTTATGTTCTTAGTGCCAATAATTGCAGAAATAATATTTAGATGATTAAAAAATAACACACACACACACACACAAAGAAGGAGACAGAAAAAATGTGCAGCTGGACTGAGTGCTTCTTGGTTCCTGCAGACATACTAAAACAAGATGAAGGTTTGAGAAGAAACAGAGTCAGTGCTGGGTTCTGACACACCAGAAGGGTCGAGGGATGTCCAGTAGATTCCCAAGTTTCTGAGTTGTATTTCTTCACAAAATACGAGTTTCTGAAATAAAACTCACGGCCTAATTTCAAAGCCCAGAAGAAGTGATTAAATTATCATCCCTAGGACAGTTTCACTGCCTATCTATTTTGCCCACTAAACTTCCATGGAGGGTCATCCATCAGCTCCAACATTACATGGAGCTGATAGCAGGGCTGTATCATGAGGTATAATATGCGTTGGTCAAACATGTGACCTTATTTACACAAATCTGCTGCATGAGCCCTTTCTGCTCCTCGCTGGCCATGTTGCTGCAGGATGAGTGGCTCTCCTGTGTTAAAAATATGCAGAACATTGTTATTGGTAATTGTGCTTGAGAAACTGAGGCACAGTTGGGATGAAATTTTCCCCACAACATTCAGGCACAGGGTTTGCTGGAAACAAATGACTGAGTTCCCACTTTCAGCCTCGTGCCTACCCACTGACACATGCTGCCTCTTATTATGCAATGAAATAACTTTTAGATGAGGTTTGGTTCCAAACTGAAGAAGGACATGATTTTTGTCTCATAGCTGACAAATTTAGGACTCTATTTCAACAGCACACAGAAGTGCAATGGCAAATGTCACAGATAGTATTAGACCTCAGCAACTAAAGAAGCAAGGCTACTTTTAAATTGTAGAGTGAATGCAAAATCTAACTACGAGTGCTCCTAAATGTGTGTATATGAAATAAATTCTAAACAAACAAAAACCCCAAACCAAATCCAATCCAAACCCCTACACTAAGGTTTTGGAGATTTCCTTTGATTTTGTTTTTTTCAGGTTTTTTTTTGATTAGGCTCTATTGAAAACTGCTGCATTGAACTTTGGTTGGCTCTCTAAGATGTTCTGCTTGGTGAGAATTCTTACAAGATGTATTTTTCCACATATTGTGGTGTATACAAAGGACAGGCCTGTCAGCTGTTGCTGGCCAGCCATTCCCCCTGCAGGGATGTCCTGTGGGGCTGTGCACCACCACCACCAAACTCATCTGCCTGATTCTCTGCTCAGGTGAAAAGCATTTCTGCAGGAGTGGCAAAATGCACTGAGTCCTGTCCTGCAGGTGATGTAATTCTTCATGTAGATCAGTTGAAGGATCATAACAGAGGGTCAACATAATTATTTCATTTCAAAGGTACTCCTGGATGGGGTTTGGATGAAACCTGTCGCTGTATTTAGGGAATCGAGTTAGGCACAAGCCTCTCATGGCATTCACTCCAAATAATGGGCAAAGTAAATGAATATGATATGCAATGCTTTAACTGTAGCACCACATGCTGGCTCTGTTTTGTGAAAAAAACATGGCAATTGGTGAAATGATATTAATGTGTGATACACAAATATTTTGGGTGACATATATAATCAGTTAATTGGTTTATTAAATTATAAAACTTTTGTTTGCTTGAAAGAGCAATAAAACTAACTGACTAAATGAATATTCGCCCCTTTGAAGACTTCTTACATTAATTATGTTTATGCATCACTTGCAGCAGTAATGTTAGACAAAGGAAGCTTTATCTTTATATGCCATAGCTACATTGTATTGTGGTACAAATGATGGCACCGACTTTGTGTCTACATAATTACTGAAATCTTATCCCTTTTGTGTTTGCACATCATTTTCAGTTTTTTGGAATAGTTAAACTCCATTTTACTTTTTAATAACATTTTAGAAATCATTCTGATTCAGGTAAACAGAATTTGATTGCTTTGATGGATTGAAAATGGTTAGCTCAGCCAGAGCTTATTTGATTTGTTTCTTCAGGGATTACAAAGAATAGGATTTTATCTATGAACTGACAAAAGAGGCAATCTCTGCATTTTTGCCTATGAAATAGCAGATCCACTAAGCCATTGCTCCTTCACATAGTGAATGTATTAGTCACGGGGTTGCTTTTTATTCATTTTCAAAGTTTTTATTCCACATTGTATGGGGTGTCAAGCTCCTTTGTTCTTAAAAAAAATTAATCTGGAAAAATAATACTGTCAAATGGAGTTTGGGGAGATTCAGTAGCCCATTAGATTTAAAGCAGATTTTAAAAACAAACAAACTCTTTCTCACCAGTAACAGACATCTTAGACAAATGCTCTTCAACTAATGCAGTGGATTTAAAAGCCTGAAGTACCTGAATGCTGATTACCTGACAAAGTTCAGGCTGAGAGTTCTCCTGTGGGTTTCCCAAGAGGTCAGTCCCTGACCCAGTCAGATTACGTGGTTTTCCTGGTACTGCTCTTCATTTTATCCTGTGTGACATGACATTTGCAAAGCAGACAGCCTCAAGAAAATGTCAATATATGGTACAGAGATGATACAAGACACCCTGAATAATGTGTTTGGAATTGTTCTTTCTCTGGCAGCACATTCACTGTGTTCTCTTCAGAGACACTCCTGACTCCTGGGGCCTTGTGCCTGAGGGGTTTGGTTCATGGAGGAAGAGTTTGTTGGTACACAGAAAAGCACAGAACAGTTTTTCAGGGAATTTCTAATTTACAAGCTTGGTGTTTGTATCACACTGTCTCAAAGGGAAAAAAAGTTAAGTTGGTCCTTACTCTGAGATGCTGTAGCCAGGTATTGGAGGATGCACAATAAATACATTTCTATCCAAGAACCCTCCATTCTTTTTGGAGTCTTTTTCCCTTTATTCCTGTTTGGGATAGCGAATAGAGAGATGTGTAGCCATTCAATGAATAAAATGTTTAAACATACATTCAATTTGCAGTAAGTACTCATTTTTTTAAAATAGAAGTTTTTGCAGGTTGGGACCTTGTCTCCTGACTGTTTCCAGATTTCATCCTCATGATCTGACTATTGGAACACAGCAGGATTTCCTGTGTGCACTTTAAAGCTCAGTTAAATTCTACATCCTATACAGCCTACTCTCAAAAAAGTCCCTTAGCAGTAATAAAGGGCTGTTCTTTCTTAAAATTTCCATTTATGGCCAGACTTGAAGGGAAATGTACAGCATGTTACTTCTGTATTATCCCTGCTAAGTGTGAGGGTTTAGATTTAGAATTTAATAGGCAGTTTAAAGTGTCTATTAGAATAACAGTTAGGGGAAGAAATCAGGTTTGATCCATTTTCTCCTTTGATTTACACTATCTGAAGATTGGGTCCAGCATCAGGTTGTTTCTTTTCCCTTCAATACACAGATATAAAAACCCCCTATTGACTCTGGTAACTCGGGTTTTGGAAGACAGCTTTGGGGAATATGAATACAAGTTGTTCTAGGAGAGGTCAGCTGTACCAACAGATATCCCTGCACCCACAGCTCTAACCTTAATAGCTCCTTGCATTCTAATACCACCAGAGATGACACAGAATGGTTCAGAAATAAATGCAAGGAGTCCAAGAACACCCAGAGCTTTTATTCTGATGTTTTGGGGTTTTTTATCAGTTAAACAAGAATGCTGTATTTCCAAGGATAAACATAGATTATTTATTTTAATTTTTTATTTTTTTGTTTTAGAAGAATGCTCATTCTTGTGGTTACAGAAGAGATAATTTTTATATACCTCATTTTTATAATTAGGTGAGTTCTTATGCTGATTTATGACTTATTTTAGCTTTAACTGGTCTGTGTTTTTGACAGCAAAAATGATAATCCATACTCCCAAGCAAGCTTCAAAGAAATGCTGATAATCTACTGTGCCTGATCCCAAGACCTGGCAGCAGCAAACTGGAGGAGGAAAACAAAGTGCTGAGTAGCACTGTTGAAAACCTTCCCAGATTAGTGGGGTATCACTCAGACCCCAAACAGCATCTCTGACATTGAACTTCTCTCAAAGCTGTTGATGAGACTTTGGGTTCCCCACTGTTACCAGGATTCAGGGGAGGCTGCTGTTTCAGGGGAGCAGTGAACCCTTACTGTGCCCTTCAACAGCACTTCTCCCACACAACTCCATTCCCAGAGAGTGAAAGGTTCACTGTGGAAGAGCTAAAGCCAATCACCCTTTCGAAAGCAACAGACTTGATCCTGCACTTTTGCTGTTTTACAAGGCCAGGTGAGCTCATTCATGAACATCAGACAGTTCATTGCCAGTGCTCTGAACTCCCTCAGCTTTAACCTGAGATCTGAGTTGCAAATGTCTTGGGCTTAATCCCATACTTAATTAAGTGAAGGTCAGGAGGAGGGTCAACTAGACTAGTGAACTTAATCCAAGACCCATAGGTTATACAATAGCTGCTTTGGGGAGGTATAATTGTAGATAGGAATTGAGAGAAGAAAAGACAATATAATTGAACAAGTTATACGATAAAGCAGGAGGAGAAAAGCAGGATTAATTTTTTTCTGGCCTGTGTGGCACTGGATGTATTTTACAGGAATAGCCACTAGATAGCACAACAGGCATGATGCTCTGAGAGCTTCCTGGGCCAAAAGCAAGACAAACAATTACTTGGTCCCAGCAAATATATGTGACTGTGTTCAGCTGGTACCACTGTTTCACAGGAGAGAAGGATTTTTAAAGATGCTATTTCATTATGCTGCTCTGATCTTTGAGCATTTTTCTCCCCAGCATGCTGAAAGCGGAGCTTGTTTCCCAAACAAGTGCTCAACCCTGACTTTTGTTCCAGGGAAGACTTTCTTAATGAGTGAGCTGTTCATTCATCCAGGTCAGGGGAGCCCCAGCCCAATGAAAGTCAGCCCTGCCTGCCTGGCACCTCAACAGAGTCCCCACAAGCTGGCCATGGCAGACTTGAGACAGTGACAGGACGTTATTGTTGCAGCCTGGCACTCACCCCAGGATTTTAGCTGGAAACTGCTGATGTCCCAGACACTGAACTTAGAAAACGTTTCTCTGTCTTTCTTCCCCTGCACCCCACTGCAGCTCATGCCCTTTAGAGGCTACAGGGAGGAGACCTGTACCTTTCAGGGACCACCCTAAGGACCCTTGGCAGCAACAGCTTTCTGCCATGTGCTCTCATTTATGTTACCCAGAACTGACCAGTTAACACCCCAATACTGCTCTGAGCATCTCTACTGCTGGGCTTGGTTCTAGGTGATAACTGAACAAGCCTCTAAGAATCATGACTTTAAGGTGGCTAAGGAGAAAGGGGGTAGTTCACCATAATCAAACTTCATGTGTTTTTATATTGCTGTCCCAGAGCACTGCTCTTGAAGCAATCCTTCCCTGTCCATCTAGCAGTCCAGGATCCTGCTACAGGCAGCTTCTATGGCACGTATTATCTGAGTATAATACTGATTAATCAAAAATTTTCAGTTAAAACCTTTTACCTAATGGTCTATAGAATTTATGCTCCAGTTTAATAAACAATGATAATGTTTTTAAAAGATTAAATTTTTTTGCCCATAGGATATGCTCTGAACCAAACTCTCAAAAGGTAATAGTCTTCTTGTATTCAAAATTAGAGAGAAAGCTTCTCACACAGTTGGATAAGGAGAACTTAAGTGGGTTCCCACCTACCTGCAAGTCTGATGAAGGAATGAATAGCTGCAGTAGCATTGCATGAACATCTCACAGTCCGTGAAAGTTTCATCCATTCTGAGTTTGAAGTTGTGCAGCCATACTCTTGACAGACCTAAACTACAAAAGTCATAGATCAAAAGTTATAGATCCAAACATTTCTGAGCATTAATTGATGGACTCAACCAGTCCCCAGGACGAGGGGCTAGAGGAGAGGATTGGAGGACTTCAGTCACTCAGAACATTTCCAGTGCTCCATATTTTGTAGCACACTGTGGCAGCCTCATGTGAAAACTCAAATCCTGCTCTCTAATTCCTGTGCAGTCAGACCTACTAGGGAAAGTCTAGAACTTAATTATGTAAAAACATTCTAAGATACCAATAGTAATTGATTCTCATTACTGATTCAATTTGTCTACAATTGTTTTAACTAAGTAAGAGAGCTAATTTTCAGTTATAGCGGATGAGGGAAGGAGGGCATGGAGACAAACAAGGATACACTTTCTAACTCACTGCCTCAAGGGGAAAACAAGATTTTTCCAGAAAATAAAAACAGTGTTTTCAAGTAATTAGCTCCTGGGCTGAGGTATTTTCAGCCTGATGTGAATTTTTATGACAGTGCTGTTAGATTGCTGAAAATACACTTTCCTAGTTTATCTTCCAGAATTTTAACTATGATGTGGAAGTAATATTGCAGGAGTACTAACTGTGTATCTGTAGCCATATATGCACCTGCATATACATGTATAGATATTTAAACCTATCCCTTGAAAGAACTGAACCTCTTGTGCTCAGTGAAACAATGAACTACATTGCACTGCCCAGTTCTTTAACATTTTATCTGTTTAAAAATGTAAAGTAAAATTAAAAAAAGAAGAAAAGAAGAATATATTCCTGGTTCAAGTATGTTGTTCTGTGTCTAAGGAAACTGGTGTATCTCAGAGAATCCTATCTCATTGTCTGACTCTGGACTGGGTGCATTTGCTGTCTCAGCCTCCGCCTCCCGGTTTGCAAATTGGAGATAATGATGTCAAACTTATTTGCAAAATGCTTGAAAGTGGAGCTGGAATAAGACCAAATGCTCTTATTTGATATGAATCATGTAATCCTATCTAACAAGAAAAAACGTTGTGTTGGACCTCTCAGGTACCCAGTCCATTCAGAGTGAGCCGCAGACATTTTGCCAAGAAGAGCCTGTCACCAGCATGACACTGCTCTGATTCCGTCTGCCAAAAGCTCACCTTGGTCTTGCAGAGCTCAGTGATAAGGCTGGGACGTTCTCAGTCCTCAGCCCCTGCCCCTTTCCATGGTTTGAATCCCACAGCAATCATTCTGCGTACAAAGCAGAGTGAGTGTGCCATCAGCACCAGCTGGAGGTCAGGAGTTCTGTTACCCCAGTTAGGTGGGTGGAGATGTGCTGGTGGCTGGGGGGATGGAAGGGGCAAACACACCCACACTTTGCAGGTATTTCACATTAGACTGAAACGAACAGGAAGATTAAATAAAAGAACTATATGTTTTTTTACAATAAACCAATAGGCAGATCCAATTAAATAAACAAATAGGTGGCTCAGGCATAACAGAGCCTTTCTCCTAGAACAGCTTTCACGCTGTCCATACTCACCTGCTCATATGAAATGCAAGCCTGCAGGTGACACCAAGCATCTCCAGCCTAAATGAGAGAACAGTAAGGAGGAAATAATACTGTCCTGCCTGTGTAATTAGAGAAGCTGATGCGTGAATCATTGTTATAACGAGTTTAATTATAAACATGATTAAATAGGCAATTAATGCATATTCGGTCCCGGATAAACAAAATTAAATTCCTGCAATATTAACGTCTTCCACAAGGTTTGTTATTAGATTGCTGTAAGTCCTGTGATACAAGAACATTTTCATGTCCTGTATTTGTGAACAAACACTGTTTTTTATTTCAGCTTAACCAGTTGTAAAGGATGAAATTTGCTGCTCCTCTACACTGGCAGGATCTCTGGAAAAACAGCATCCCATGCATTTTAAAAAATGTATCATAAAACAAGCCACAGACAGTGCAGGCTCTCCAAGCTTACCTAATGGCATCTCACCACAGCTATGACTGGTGATTGATAAAAATACCAGGATCAAGTCCTGGGCTGGCAGCTCTCCCTCTGCTCTCCATGGCCTGTCCAAGCTGCTGGGATGTTCCTAGAGTACCAAAACCAGGAGCACATCAGGGTCAAAGCTCTGGGGAAAAAGTGTTTTGAATCTGGAGATGGAATACCTGAATTACAAGTAAAATACATAGGATTTTCCATTGAAAAATCAAAAGCCTTTTTATTTGGTATATTTTATTTTCTGATATATGTAACTTCAGTGACAGCCTGTTAAGAAAGGTAGTGATACCTTCAACATATGGGCATTATATGATTAGCTGTAGAAAATGGTATAAATATTAAATACACATAAACATCTTCTTCTGTTTAGTGACTGCTGATTTGAGGGTGTTGAGGAGACAGAAAATGCAGAATGTTCATCCATCTGTCTGCAAATCAGGTCCTGTGAGAAGACTCCAGTTAGCAAGATCTTGAACTAGTTTTAGGAAATGCTTTAGTTCTGGTTTTCAGATTAATAAACAGGCAACAAGTGTTTAAAACTGGTTACAAACTCCAAAAGGATTTAAGTGGGTTTTTTTGTTTGTTTGTTTTCCTTGAGGATATCATTTCTATTTTCCCAAGCCTCCGAAGAATTTGAAGTTCCATACATTGTCCTATGTTTCCTAGCCAAATGCAATGGAATTTCTCACCAGTCACTGATCTAAATGTCATCAGTAAATATGTAAGGGGGCCACACATATTCTTCATTTGCCATCTCCAAAGCCCACATCCTCCTCATGCAGGAAGTTTGGGGGCAGTCGATAAAAAAAGGAGGAAGACTCTACAGTTACATTTAGCTGTAGTATCACACCTAGTGTTATTATTCCTGACTGTTGAGATAACAGATTCTCTCTCTGCATCTCTTACTATTGCTCTGTGAATCCAGAAAGGATCCAAAATAAATTGATATAGCAGCCATATACATAAATCTGTCTCAGCAGAAATTGATTCAGCAAATTTTCTGCAACAGTGAAGGTACCTCACCACTCCTGTATGTTGTTTATTGTATACTCAGCTTTTGGAAAATAAGCAGAATTAATAAAAGGCTGTTATGCTGTGCAGTTAACATCTTCAGCAGTGTTGGAATAAGCAAGCAGCTGGGTTATGGAGTCTAGGGAAAATCTCAATTTGGATAAGAAATTGCCGCAAGTAATTTTAGCTCTACACTGCCCCAGTCCCTTACTCTTTCATGAACGAGGCAATCTTCATCTAATATAGCATGGCATTCACATCTCGTAGGATACATAATTATGTTCATACCATAAGAAAATTTGTGTCTCTATCTACAGCTGTTAGTGATGATGCAGCGTGTAAATTCTCAGGTGGATGACACAGGCAAATTCCAGCTGTCTCCCAAACACAGGTGAGGGCCAGATGGAACTTGGCTGATCAATGGACTCTGTCAGTGGCTGGAAAGTCACAGAGCAGAGTTGGGCTTAACTGGAGTGTCCATATCAGGGAGTTTTGTGCTGAGCACTTGAAATGAAGGTAGGTAATACCCTGAGCTGTGCTGATCAATGCAACATATCAGAATTTGGATGAGAAGGGTGTCCCAGCTTTAGGCACAGGGTATTCTCATGGTCGTGTTGTGCACCAGCATTGTGTGACTCCAGCACCCTGCAGAGCAATGCAGGTGTGAGCCCTGGGCCTGGTGCTGAAAAGAGGTCTTGCTGGCCACTGCTGGGATTCAGGCAAATAGCACTTACTGATTGAATGGGCCTGCATTAGGCATGTGTGCAGGTTTATGCCAGTAAGGGCTGCACGATCAGGCTCATATTATTTTATGAAAAGAAGTAGGTGACATACTGAGATATGCCTCCCAGATGTAGAGGACAGACAAGCACAGCCCCAGCATGAGAAAGCCTGTCTCCTCCACATACCACTTACGCTAAGTGAGCCCTCTATCATATTGTCAAAATCAGCACCAGCTTCAGCTTTCTGATATCAATATAACATTAACTTGTCTTGGGTCAAAATTACCTATTAAAGAGCAGAGAGGAATTTCAGAAATCCCAAAGACATAAGTGCACTGAAAAGCCAACTGAATCCCCAAATATGCTTTTCCTCAAAACTAACAGGTGTACTTTTCTTTCTTATTTCTAATTGAACTTCTTGGCATTCTAGTCAATGCTCCATAGTGTATTTTGGAAAACAATAAATCCTGGTAACGTGAGACCTTGCTGCAGTATTTCACTGTTAAATCTTTGCTGAGATTTGGGAAGAGTGTACGGGGGTTTGTGTGCTGAATTATGGGGTGTGCGGATGAATGACTTTCCACCTTTCACTTTTTCCATCACAGAATCAGCACACAGGGAAAACCTCTGATGAGTCAGATTCCTACTGTGTCGACATTTCAATGTGTATTTCAAATATATTTGTATCTTTCTTTGAAAGTAAATTATTATTTGCAAAAAGAGAATATTGACAGATTATTTTACAGAGTTAACCAATGTTCAATTTTCTTCAAAATGTAATTTTGATGACAGTGTGTTTTCTCCTTAAAAGAAAATATTTTCATAGAAAAATAATTTTTGTTCAATTCTCAAAGAAAACCTAAAGGTTTAAAACCTTATTGAGGCATTTTAATATGATAGTGGGTTAAACATCACTGAGGTTTTCATCTCACAAAGGCATAACAGCAAAGAGTTATCCAAGACACTGCATTAACAATGATTAAAAACTGTGAAATTGTATTTAATAGTTTATATTTTAACTATAATATCATGAAAAATAATTTTTTACTGGTTTTTCCAATTTAACATCACGATTATTCAATAACTAAAGAAGCATAACTCTAATAATTTTCCTATTTCTGAGAAAGTTTTATGCTACTTTCTCAGACTGTCCTAAATGAATGTAACTCTTTCTGTCACAGGCTTCAAACACTGCCCAACCTTTTTACCCCAAGCTGACCTGCAAGATCAACTGTAAGATTTTATTTCTCTAACAGGCCTTATGATGTCAAGAACAGCACTCATAACAGTATGTTGGGTTTGTTTTACCCTCAGCATTTTTGGCCATTTACAGGGTCCTTCAAGTTCAGTCATTAATAGTGGAGCTTGATCATACTATGGCTATTAAAATGGAACATTACTGGGAAAATAGTACATGTTCTTTCCAAATCTACCCTGTAACTTTTAGTTTCACATACTCACTGACTTTTGATGTAAAAATTAGGATATATATAAAAGCTTCAATTTTGCCTTTATTCTTGAAAGTTATGGAAAAAGTGCACAGCCCAGAATATCTGTTTCCAACTGTAATATAAAGAGGGATACTACAGAAACTGAGAACTGGTTATGTCAGATATCCTGTCAAAGGAATGACTTATAATCTGGAAATACAAGCAGCAAGGGAGGCCCACCAGCTAGACCTGTATCATCTGAAGCAATCAAATCCTGCAAATATAAAGCAATTTAGTATTACCATTTCCAAGTGCTCCCCACAATAAGGACTCTTGTATGCCAAAGTTTAATATTCAGAGCAGAAACCACAAACTCCAACAACCGCTTCTGGTCAGGACAGCTAATAACAGTTCCCAGGCAATGGCACAGTTGTAATAGTATTGCACAAAGCAGCTGGGGATTTACTTGTATGTCAGCTCCTACATCTGAGAACTAGAAAATCATGGTGGGTCAGACATCCATTTGCTTTATATATTGATATAATTTCATCAGAATTTATGATGTGGGAATTATTGCACTGGCAAGAAATGTAATCTAACCTTCATCTTGCACAATGTAGTGCCGATATTATGTTTTTGAAAGAAATATACTGACTTGTTGAATCAGATTACTCCAAGTACATTCCTAATGGATTTCAATATTCCCTTGGATAAAGAAATGCTATTTGCTTTGTATTTATTACATTAAAAAAATATACAGAAGATACAACCTCTTCTAACACCATATATTCTTTCATTTTGCAAACTACAAACATACATTTTTTCATTAATTTTAATGTCTAAATTTTTCCCTGGGTAACAGTCATGGCATTTACTCAACAAGCTATGTTTCAACTACACACTTTAGATGTATAAAGAATTTTAAGTCCAAGTATCGACAACCGTATCCTTTTTTCTTTCCTCTCCTGGATTAGACAGCTTGTCCTTGCATATCTGTGAGGATCACACTATAATTATTAGTGCTGTGATATTCCCAAATGTCAGTGTATGCCACTGGTAATAAGTGATATATTTGGAATATTCTTTATTATGACTCTTCTAGTGTAACAGAATTCAGGATATTTTATCAAGAGATAAAAGTTGGATCAGTCCTGAGGCTGCTTTATGTCATGAGTCAAGAATGGGGAAAATAATAATAGCAACAATGATTTATATAAGAGGAGAGAGAGGGATCTTGAAAGCAAGTTCCCCAAACAGCTCTGAAAAGACCTCAAAAAACCCCATATGAAATCCAGTCACTGACCTATAGTTAGATTATTCCCAAGAGGAGTAATTATTTTCAAACCCATCCCCATCATGAATGTGCCCACTGATGAGTTATCTTCTCCAAGCTCTCCTTTGCCAAAAAAAAAAAATACTGTCAAGTGTACCGAAGGAGATTCATCACTGGTGGTGCAACATTCAGCTTGGTGAACATCATATGCTGAAGCTTGTGTGAGTTCTGGAACTCCTCCTGGGCAGGAAGCCCTCAGAGCAACCCAGGCTGGCTGGAAATGGATGTGCAAGGAGAGAGCTCATGTGCCTATCAGCTCACCTCAGCACCACACTCGTTCCTGTGCAAGCCTCTAAAAGGCAGGAATACTACTGGGTTGCAGAACAGGAAACAAAGCTTCAAAGAAGTAAAGAAGAAAAACATCTCTTTTTGGGGATGCAGCCTTATCCTCAGCTGTTACTCCATAATTCCTGTGCAGTCAGTGTGGGAACAACGAACAGTGAAGGAACACTGGGGGTGAAGGGCAGCAAGTGTTTTCCCAGACAGGATGACAGCTCATAAAATTACCTTTTGCCTCCCTTGCAGTACATCAGTTAAACCCCATCTTATTCAATAGCTACTGAATGGAAATGGTACATCTCCCACCCCACTTAGAGAGCTCCTTAGTCTTCTGGCTATTCAGCTAGCACTTTGTTTTATATTCCTGCTCATTTTATTGTCCTTCCCTCCTGCTGTGGTGATCAGACAAGACAGAATAGGTTAGTATATCAATACAAATGCAAACTGCTGTGCATAGTATGTAAATATTGATATTAGGAAGAGGGAGACTGAATTAATACCTCCATACACTGTTAGTTCCAGAGTACTCAGTCATGTCCAGGCAGTTTTACAAACAAACATAAAAAGAAGAAACAAGACATTTGGACAAAGATCCTGTTCCTTACTGTTAGTTATGCTTAACACAATTGGAATCAAAAGACAAAAACTAGACAATCCACCAACAGTGCACAGTGCTGGAAAATAAGTTTTAGTTGGAAATTCCCCTACTTGTAAAGAGCCTCATATTTTGCAAGGTGTAGTCAAGCCAAAGTTGTTTCAGCATTGACACCTGGGTTATATTTTAAGTACCAGTAGATAAAAGATTGTAACGTGGGAGTATTCATTAGAGCATTTGTATAAAAAGAAAAGTCACCTTTTGAACTCACAAGACTGCAGCCCATCTTGTTACTCTCCAGTTCCACTGAATTCACTGTGCTGATTTGGTGATTCAGGATCTTCATACTGAGGAGCTTCATGAGCTGTGATGTCCATCAGAGCGCAGAACTGAAACAGAAGTCAGAAAATGGACATTAATGCCTTGCTTGGATATTTTCTTGGGGAAAAACAAACAAACAAACAAACAAATCAACACCCCACAACCAAACCAAACAAAAAAACCTTCCAATCTTTGATAATGAAGATTCAACAACTTCCACAAGCAGCCTAATGTACTGTTATTGTCGTTTTCCAGATGAATACAGCTACGCAGGACAGACACCTGTAAGTTAAGCCTATTGTTTCTGTAACAATCCAACACAGCCATGGAGAACATATGTTCCTTATACTTTTTGCTGTACAGATTTTACTTGATAGCAAGTAGATATGCAAAAGATCAGAATGAATTAGTTTCACTTATTATTGTGAATGCTGGCTCACCTTGCAATGATTGCTGTTTAGAAACAGGTGTTTGAAAAAAAGTTTCCCACTGGGATGTTCAGGAGAGACATAAAAGGAAATTCTTCTGGATAGACTCATACTATATACAGTCACTGCAGAACAACCATCCCAACAGCAGCTTTGGCTCTACAAAGCAACCCTTTTTCCTAACTCCTAGAAAGAGCATATCAGGGGTACGTGTGAGCACCTCAGGCTGAGGTTTCTATTGAACTGACACGCTGTGCTAATGGATGTGATGAATGTATTCAGTCAGTGCTTTACTGTTATTAAGTGGTAAAGCCATTAGTTCAGGAGTGGAAGCTGTGAATGAGATGGCAGATGCTTTTAAGTACAGCATTCCCTCAGTACAGGTGGCAGTGCTTCAGAATACAGGTGTGGTGTCTCACGAGATAGTCATCAGTGTTTCACTCACCTGTTCTTTATTACCCTTTGATGTTCACTGCAAAGTGGAATTATTTAATGATGCAGAAGCAATTGTTACAGGCCAAACTCTCCTAATGTTTGCTTGGGTAATTTCCTGCTTGCTTCACTACACACAGTCTCCTCTTTGCACCTGAAACACACATCTGCAGCAAATCTCACCATCCGGTACTAAGGCGTCTTGTGTTGGTAAGATTTTTCCCTGGGAGGAAAAGCTCTGTGTTATGAAGCCTGTTTAACTAAATTATGGCTAGTATTAAATACTGCACTTGGAAAAACGTTTCAGCCCAAAATTAAGGGAAAAAATAGTGGTAGAGTCTGAGTGTGCAGTCATAGGAGTGCATCTGTCTGTGTTTTACAGAGGCAAGGTTGAGGTATTACCTAAAAGCATTCATTTCAAAGCAGTGTAGTGAAGCCTGAAGGAGCACTATTTTAAAACAAATCAGTCAGCATTTTATTGGTGTCGGCCCAGCTTTGTACTAAACACTCAGATTAATGTTAAATCACAGCTCAGGAATTATTCATGAGATCTCATACAATGTAATTGCTGATTTTGGCATCAATAGTCTGTATCCCTTTATTTCCTAGATTAGCTTCCCTTCCTGAACTACTGTATGTCATGACAGAGACAATGATTTTATATGACATATTTAGGAAAGAGAGACCCACCTATTTTACATAAAACAACGTCTGAGAAATGCACCCTTATTGCTGAGGTGCCAGTCTGTGCTGACACGTTCCTGTGAGCGGCAGAGCCTGCTGGGAGAGCAGAGAGCACAGAGCTAAATGTCTCCTTTCAAACTGTTAACTGAATGGTTAGTTTTATTCCAAACCTTTATAAAAACTAATGAAATTACCCTTCACCTATCTTTAAGGATTAGCATTAATGCTCAGAACAAACCGCATGACTACTAATCTCTTAATGTCCCTAAAGATATGTACAAAATGAAATTTATAAATAATAAATGAAACCCAACTTTTTCTAGAAATACTAAGTCATCCTGCTCTTTCCCTCTTCCTCTTTCTCTGAGAGTTCTGTGCACTTGTGTAAGATTAGACTGATACAGGGAGTTGGAGAAAGGTCCCTTTGAGCATGGAAGTCAATGAATTCTATGCTTTGGGCCTTCACCACTTTTTTCCTCTCAAAATAATGCCTTTTCTTTGTACAGCAGCATGTTTAGATCTAAATATCTTCAGCCTCTCCCCCCTTTTATTCCTTCATGCTCCAAATACCTGTATCACATGGGTGAGCAATGAGAGCAGGAATCCCTGAAGACAGAGAGTATTTCATGCTCAGGTTGCCACATCCTGTAGCTGCCAGAAAGGGAACACAACTACTCGTGCCATTTCCTCACATCCAAATTTGCATCCAAACAACAACCAGACAAAAACCATGACTTAAATTCTCTGAGTTGATGGAAAGAAATCGTTAAAATTTGTGAGAATTCATTGCATGTACCACAAGAGTTTCCCAAGTGAGAAACCCAACTGCTGTTCTCTTAGCTGGAAAGCAAAACCAGTATTTTTCCAAATGATGATACTGGAGGGATTAGTCACTCTGATTTTCCAGTGCCTTCAGTCCTCTCACTGCACTTTCACCCCTGCTTATAGAGACCCACACTTGCATACTTGAGGATTTTCATATCTACCTTTAAAGACTTATTTTTTAGGCAATAGAAAATTACAGATTTTGAATTCAATAGTTAAGGATTTCCCAGGAAAGCTGGTCTCTGACCTCCATCCCTGGGGTGTTTGTTTGCTCAACAAGCACAGCTGAAGTGTATTTATCACACTTGCACACATTTTGGGGTATACCAGGCACAGAAAATATACAGGTAACCATTTATGAAAGACTGTGGCAACATCATTTTGCACTGATTGTAATGATACACTTTTAACTGAAATTTGTCCACATTTTCAAGCCCCTACCATTGCAGGCCTGACACAGTTTGCCCAAGGGATCTTCCTGGGTCATTGTTTGATCTACATTTTCTTAATTTTTAAGAATCTTCACTCAAGGAAATGTTTCAGGCCAAAGATTTTGTCCTCTTCAAGGACTAACGCATGGAAGACTAAGATTCAAGCCCCAAAAGAACTTTGGTTATACAAGTTATCTGAGACTTATGCACTTCCTTTTTAATCACTGAGTCTTCACAGCAAAATTTGGAGTTCTAAACTAGGCATTTAGGCTTCACATCCAAAGCAGAAGCAGGATTATGTGCCTTGTGGAGGGAATACAAAAATCCAGTAAGCTAAGCAGAAAGCTTCCAGAGTTGTCAAAAGAGGCATGAATTTATCTTCAATCCTTCTCTGTGCCATGACTATGAAAGAAAGTGATCCCATCATCATCTTATTTTAGGGAGGCTGATCTAAGCAGGTAATGCTACGGTGTCATCATCATCTTCCTCCCTCGCAAGCCATGGCAGCGGAGACGAAACGCCCATGCCAGGACGAACAGATCCACACGCCCAACTTCGCAGATCCCATAAACTTCTCGATCGATCTACAGCTCTCCGCTTCTCCTCTCTCATTCTAC
>JAOXXN010000082.1:30134442-30146608 GCA_026770055.1 Myrmophylax atrothorax | reverse complement strand
AAAATCAGCAGCCCCAGCTACATTTGGATGGATCTGCCTTAAAGTTTAGGTCTACTGGGTCAATTCTCTCAGATGAAAAATGTGGAGAAGCACCAAACCTATGGATTTCAGTTGAGCCTGGACATTAACTGAGAGATGACAAAAATCAGTACTCTGTGCATGCAGTAAAGCAGAGTTTTTTGAACCCTGGCAACAATATCACACAGACACCCACAAGAGCTGGTGCCACTTGCAAGTTAGGGAATAGTGGTGTGATGGTACAAGATTGTTTCACTCCTCAATAAGATTTGGTTCCTTTGATTCTGTAAACATAACCATGGGATGAGAAAACACTAGGACTGCTTCAGACCTACGTTTCTAATGGAGCCTCTCCCCAAACCTCACTTGCTTGGAGCTGTATTTGTACAGTTAAGGCCTCAGAAGCCTAAAACCCTCTTGAGTATTGTAGGAATTGTTACAAGAAGATCATATTTATCCATGATAGAGGAGCATACTTTGTGGATAACATTGTCTGCTCATACAAAGTACATCTATCAAAAAGTCATGAAATGTTCTTTAAAAATATTTCCCAAGTGATCATTACTGCTTGCAAGCCAAAGAATCATTTTGTTAATATAAAGCAGATCTGTTTCTGAAAGTTATAAGACTCCCATAGGTGTTGAGTGGAGCTTTAGGGACTCAGAACCCAGAAAGAAACAGCACTTATTTTTATGCTCATAGTTTTGCAGTGGCCAAATGTACAGTTTTCTAACGTTACAAAAATTGCATAAATTAATAATGCAAAATAAAAATAGCATGATCTAAATTACCTCAAGGCTCAGATACCATGTGCCTAATTTCAGCCCGGTTTTCATGGCTGTGTTATCTAAGCCTGCATTTCTAATGGAATTATTGACAACCCTTTTTTTCATAAAGAGTTCCTCCTGCTTGAAGACCAATATAAATATAAATACAGTTGGACAAATTTAGTATGCAGGAAAACAAAAATCAATGAAGATTTGATGCGCAGAATAATACAGAAATGACAACATATTTTTAACTCTGTACAAAACCATGCATTCATCTGTAAATGATTACACTTCTATCTGTGGTAGAATTGTAGTGTGGGGCATATGAATCTCACCTTCAAAAGATATTCTTTCGTTCTACAAAAAAATGCCGGCAAGCACAGGAAACTTCAATCAATGACTTATATTCGAAAACTATGACACTGTCAAACTGGTGTCATTAAAGCTAACTAACCATATTAAACGAATATTAAAATATAGGTTTCTTTGCATAACATAATGAGTAAAACTGCTTTTAAGTTTTTCTCTATGCTTTGAGGTGTAGGTGCCATTTTCATTCCAAAACTTTGAAGTCAGAACAAAATGTACAGGTAGAGGGTACTAGATCAAATAATAATCAACTTCAAAAAGCATTTTGGCTGTTAGATGTCCCAAGGCTAATTTCCTCTAGACATTTTAAATGTAAATGTCTAAACTCATTTAAAAATTGTAAATTGGTCTAGGTTCAATCAAAAACCATCCTGACACAGAACAGGGAGACTGGGCTAATTGTCATTTGTTTGTCAAATGAATTCCATTTGGAAAGCAATGAAACCTCCAAGCTAATTCTTTTAAGGTGAGCTGGTAGTTGTATTATCAGTTAAATGCAGTAAAATGGATAATCACATGATGATAATGAAAACTGAACCTATGTTAGCACTCAGGCTTAGTCTGCCACAGGGCATATAGTGATGGAACTTAAGTACTGTAATGTTCCATTGGGCACAATGGCACCAAGTCTGCTCTTTAGCCTTACAGACACTTTCTTTGCATTTTAAAAAACTTTATCAAAGCACCGTGGCAATGTAGAAAATGTCAAAGTGAAATGCACTGTAGGCAAATTGAGATTTCATTAAGTTTAAATTTATTGCTTTTGACTGATGTATTACCATGCTTGTTAAGAACCAGTAATTTGGAATATCTGCCTGCCTGGTAAAATAGCTTTGTCTCCTTGCATAATACTTTATATGGACTTTGAAAGACCACAGTAATTCAAAAAGAGTGAGAGTTATATTATTTTTCTAAAGAACAATTTCAAATATTTTAAGGTCCCTGACCTAGTGGATCAATAGACTTATGTCTGTGTCCCAAGTGTGTTGTTGGTGCACATGGCAGAAAATTACAGCACTAATAAGTTATTTTTTTGCCCTGGTATAGCATTGCACATGCTGACAACAGAACCTTGGGAAGCACTTAGCAAATCTACTTGTTCTGTCACTTTCTGATATATTGGAATTAAATGAAAAATTTTTGAGAGATAAGGAACCCAACAAGCTGGTGGGAGATTGTGTGCAGATACATAATTTTTTAATATAAATATATATACAGACACATAAATTGTGCATCTCCATGAGATCGTGCACAGGTTTGTTTACAGACAAAGCAGAGATACAGGTGTATCTATATCACAGCAGAACACGTACAGGTATTCTTTGCATTGCATCGTATAGATGTTGTTTATGCCTCAGCTATAGCAAAAGCTACATTTCAGATGTTGACATAAAATCTTTTACTGTACTCTGGTGCTTTTCTCACCTTCAGGAAAGGATTGAATCAATAGTGCAGGACTAGCAGGATTTCTGACCAATGAGAAAGGTTAGTCCTTCAGGAACAGATTACTGCCCTTGGAGAGAGACCTGGATTGAATTTAGTATATTCCAGATATATTTATTTACACTAACTACCAGGGTTTTATGGCAGAAGTGACAAAGTTTGTGAAACCCAGGAATGCATTATCATGTTATCTGGTATCTTAGATGGACAGTCAGTATGAACAGACTGTAGACACACCTGTCCCAGTATCCAGTTCACCAAGTAATGAAATGGAAACAATAAAAGTCTTTGAACAAACAACAGACATTTGAGTCTTTGGGTTTAGACAAGAGGATTGTAGAATTCAAATGGGTTTCCTCTAGTGCTGCCAAGGCAGCCATATCTGTATTGGTGCCAACACTGAGAGTCACACAACAAAGCTTGACTTGTGTCTGCCCATATGCTTTCATCCCACAGAATATGGATATATGTACTTCTTGGGGCAGGGGATGAGGGAAAGAAAAGAGTTTTAAGTTATACTTATTTTATCTACACTTTCAATGAAACTTCTAGTTGAAACCTGATAAGAAAGCGATGTATGTGTCTCCATGAATGGAAACTGCTTTCTGTTTTTACAGTTTAAAAATAACATTCTGAATATTAGGGCAAGTTTTGTAAATTATTTGAAATAAGACACAAATTTTTCACTGGAAGAACTCATTTCTTTCTTTGTATGGACACAAGTGCATCCCTGCACCCCACTATTCAGATCCTCTCAGGCACTCCCTGCCTGTGGCTGCAGAATTACCAAAGCAGGACACAGCTGCACCTGCAGAACCATAACCCAAATTCACTGAAGAGAGATTTTCACCAGGGACACTCCCCCCTCTTTCCAGGGGAACCTCCAAATCATCCCTGGTACTCCTCCAGGGCACAGGTTGACAAGGGGGTCTTCTGTCACCAGTGATGTCCAGACTAAGCAAGGGGCTTCCAGACCCAGAAGAGACCCATGTGTGCTACAAAGTCCTGAGAGAAAAGGAGTCCCACCAAAGGTGGATGCAAATCTCAAACCCTACTTAAAATAAAGGCTTTCTAGTTTCATTTTTGCACATTGTACAAAGTTTACACCAACTCTCAATAAGAAGGGTGCAAATTAGGAGCTAAGGTAAAGCTTTTTATTTGATGAAACATCTGTTTTCTTGCTTTAAGGTACATATGTGCAGCTCTCTTTGAAGTCCAGAAGAGCTATACAAGTGTACACTTGAGGGCAGAATTTGGCCCAATGTGATAACACAGGAGCCTGTAATCTGAAAAAAGAGTGTATTTACTACATTTTAAAGATTTTGTGCATTAATTCACATTAGCCAAGAAGAACCTGTGCATCTGAATAATTCTCCCTCTCAACAAATGCATTGGAACACTGTAAGAATTACAACTAAACTCCACCTTTCTGCTTTCTTCTAAGGCATTGGACAAAATTTGCATTTTGGAGTAAGCCACTAGCTGGAGCTAAAGACCTGTAGAGCAAATTCAAAGTTAGAAAAGAAAAGAAGGGGGGAAATCCACCAACCTGAAGAGAAACCTGAAGGGAGGCCTCTAACAGGTTTTTGACTGAGTTGTGAATACTGGCTGTCACCTGTTAGAAGGACAAAATTACCAAACTGAAAAAAATGAAAACATCTGTGTGCTTGAGTCAATGGTGAGCTGAACTAACCAGAGCAGTGTCTGGTATTTAACAGCAGAACTAATCAAAACAAATATATTGAAAAGAGCTTTTTAAGAGCACTCAAAGGAGCAGTGAAGCAATAAAAGAAAATCTGAGATACTGAAGAAGGAATTAAAGGCAGAAATTAATTGTTAGTTAGTGTTTGTAATTAAGAAGGAATTGCCTAGAAATACAGAAAGCACGTAACAAACCCTCTGACCTATTTGCTTTTAATTATTGATATTGTAAAGGCTTTTCAATATGTAATTGTTTAAGCATCATCCAGAAAGATGCTTTCATGGGAGCAGAAGAAAAGGTCTCCTTTTGTAGATAGCAATCAATTTATCTTTGGCAATCAGATACAATATATCAGGTGGGAACTGAGCACTCCCTGGATTTGAAGGGTCAAAGTGAAAGAGAGAAACACAAAGAATATTCTGCACATTCTCCTAGTTCAGTGACACATACACAGGGTTTGATCTTCCCATGTAATGTGTGGCATCCAGATGACTTCAATGAAAATGAGAATTGCTCTGGATCATACAGATGTGAGCAAAATGTATTTCAATCTCTCAAAACTTTTCAAAACATCACCAAATAAATGCCTAATGTACCATTTTGGATTAAAAGGGCCAGCTTTCCCTGCAGGCTTTCATAGGGGAAAACTAGGAGTAAAATGCTACTAGGGAGACAGCAAACATGTCTTAAGTTTCTGTTTGTGCCTCCTGTGCACAGAGTTGCAGCAGATACCAAGGCAGGCAGGGCCTTACACTTGTGCTAAATATGTATGAGTTGAATGTTCCCACAAGAGTTACACGTCACACTCATATCATGCTGTCCTTGCCAGGACTCAACTAAACACTAAAATATGAATGCAGATTTAAACACTTACTTAAGAGCTCTCCTGCAGCTGGCTGATAACCACTTACTACTCTCGAGCCAGGTGTGAATATATGACTGAGTACATGGAGGCATTTGTTTTCCACAACAAATTTAGCTTCCAGAGGGTCACATATGTATCACAGAAATGGTAGGTTACTTTTGCCATCATGATGAATTTCCTAACTGAAATAAGTCCTGTTCTTTGAGCAGGTGGTGTGTACTGGATTGCTAGAGCCAGTTTGCATGGGCAGCATCCACATCAGCAGCAAAGGCAGCTCCCAGCCCTCAGGAAGGCATTCTGCTCTCCAAGCAGTGGTGGCACGTTGTTTGGAAGCAGCCATGTATGACTGGCTGTTGCCATTCCTCTGCTTCAGGGGATCAGTTTTGCTGCTGTCCCACTATACAACTGACTTCAATAGTCTTCTGTGTGCTTGATCCAGCCAGAGACACTGCTCAGCTTTCCTAGGGATATATTTTATATGACATGCTCCTAAGATTACGCCATACTGAAATTCTTAGAAGTAGAGGGTTTTTTTTCCTTTTCTTCAAAGGTAACAAAAAAAATCCCAAAGATGCAAAAGCACACCTTGAAATTAGTGGTGGATTTTACACACATAAGTATACCATATTTATTTATTTCATGCACAGCATTCAAATTACCTAATTATATTGAATATGATATATTCATTAATAATTTTAATATGCAATTATTTTTCATATACACTCTCTCTTGATTCATAGGACTAACTCCATTAAACACAGATAGGTACTGTACCTTGAAATGGACCTTTTGTTTCACTCTTAAATTTAAACAGAGCTGCTTTCAAATGTGAATTTGAGACTTTCTTTCCTGACTCAGGATAGAATTTTTTTTAAAAAAACACCAATTTCCACTCAACTACTTTCCCAAACCAATAGCTTGCAGATGTAGTAAACAACTGTATTTTCTCAACAATACCACAATTCTGACCATTTATGCTTTTCTTTCAATTGCACAAAAAAACTTTTAGTCAACAGCACCTGCAGAACTCCTTTAGAGCACTGTGCCAAGAGTACTTACATTCTGCTCCATAGGATTCAGAGAGAAATCACATTGTTTCAGAGTCATTGATATAATTAATGATTCAGAAAAGTTTCCTTCTGGGTCACTTTGGGGAATCTGTCATTAAGTTCTGAAAATCAAGGCATAAAGTAACACCAGAAACCGTATGTGTACTTATGTATGTTCTACTTGGACGAGTGTTTTAAAAATTCAGCAGGGAAAAAGTGCAATATTCCTGAACTACTGACTGCCTTTACTCTATTGCACACACACTTTAAAAAGCCTCACATCAGCCTGAACACAGGAATATTTTTTTATATGGGTAGATAGGGATAGGACAAGGGGAACAGTTTTAAACTAAAAGAGAGATTTAGATTAGATGTTGGGAAGAAATTCTCTACTCAGAGTGTAGTGAGGTGCTTGAATAGGTTGCCCAATCCCTGGAAGTGTTCAAGGCCAGGTGGGATGGGTCCCTAAGCAACCTAGTGTAGCATCCCAGCCCATGGCAGGGGAGTTGGAACCATATGGCCTTTAAGGTCCCTTCCAACACAAACCATTCTATGATTCTATGAATGTAGAATGGAGCAAAGGCAGACTCAGCCTTACTTCTCTAGAGACAGGCCAAAAACTTCTCTAGAGATAGGTTTAAAAAGCTGAGCTACAAGCTGAGAAATTTACAGAGCAGGTAAACTGAGAGGAAGGAGCCTTGGCTGCAAGACCAAGGAAAATGCAGCGATTTCATTTCCCTGGGCCACCCAGTGCACCCTTGCATGAATTCAGAGTCCATGGGAAGTTGTGGTACAGCTGACCCTCACTCTTGTACATCATTGCACATCATTTCCTAGAAAGGAGAGGCACAATTCCTTTAAGCTCTCCCCTTGTGAATCTTGTCAAATCATCACCACAGTCTTGTGCCTTTTTGGAATATGGGTAGGAGATGACACAGAAAAAGAGAGTTGTGCTGCACAGAAAAGCACATATCATGCCAGAAAAGCAGGTCAGGAGCAAACCCATAAGCCTGATGTTTGTTTTGGAGTGAAGCAGCAGAGGATTCAAAGGCACCAGGCGCAGTTTGCAAAGGGACACTGCGGGCTGACTGGGCAGGGAGCGCCTCTCAGTCATTCGGTATCGCGTGTACCCGTAAGAAATCGCACCTACCATACAAAGACATTTGAGTCATTTACATACCCTCATCAGCAGTGCGAAATGGCTCCTTGTGGAGTCAGACATTTGGAAACAGATAAAGCCCGTAAAGAATGCTTCTTTTCTCCCTAAGAGATTAATGTAGATGTGAACACATTAGCGCTGTTTAAGGGAGAGTATTCTCTTTGACAGATAACTGGGATTGGGAATATTAGATTACCAAATAATGGACCTTTTAAATTCTGTCATCATTACTTATCAAGTACATTAGTTTAAAACCTGCAATTTTGAACTTAGCATTATTGAGCTTTTGAAAGATTAAATTACTGAGCTTTTGTTTGTGAATGGCGCTGTGAAATTTCCTGAAAAGGATAGTCCTCGTCCTTCATTGTGTAAATGTGAATGCCAAATAACATACTTTATTGATATTTACAGACATACAAATGATAGGATTAATGCACCTTAATGTCTGTCTCCCTCGGTGAAAAGACAGAGCACTGCTAGATAATATGGTTCACTGTTCTCTTTTGTAAACCCATTTGGAAGAGTTAGTTTTTATCCCTCCCTTCCCTTCCTGAAAACCTTATTCGCATAAGTGGCTTCTCATAGGCAGATTTGCAGTACAGGCTTCCTTCTAAGGGTCACTTTCTTTTACTCATTAGGTAGATCAAAAAATATGTGACTTATAGAGATAGTTTGCATGTATGGGTTGGCAAGAGAGCCATGTTCAATGCATTAAAAATTTAGATATTTATTTGTGCACATCCACAACTGCATTAGATAGAAAAGATAAAGTCTCACATTCATTAGGTGACCAGCCTCAGTCAAGGGTTTAAGAACAAAATACCCTGCTTTGCTGTTAAACCTCTCAGCTGCCTGCTGAGTATTTTCCTCAGTGGGTTCAGGAACAGGGTGATTCTGCAAGATCTGTTCTAACAACCATCCCAAGGTACTTGACTACTCTGATACCATCTGTGTCCTGGACATGGCAATCTGCAACCTTCCTCTTCTTTGTACTGAATTGTGAGATTGAGTCTTCAAGGCAGGATTTTCAAAGCTGAATAAGGAAATTAACAACTCTCTTAGACATATAATGCCAATTGGGTGTTTTCCTTATGCCAGCACCTTTGAAAACTCTCACTGAGTTTCTCAAAGTTGTTTAGTGAGAGCAAGACTTTTTATTTTTCAAACTTTTCCAACTTTTTAAGAAGTCAATAGAGTAGTGAGCCAAGAAATATGATGAGTGATAAGCTGCAGCCATGAAATGCAAAAGGAATGTTTGTGAGAATACATGTTTGTTTAATGAGGTAGGAGGTAAGTTCAAATTATGCTCATAAAACAAAATCAGAGAAAAAGAAAAGATATACTGTAAATATCCCTGACTTTGCATTAGACCCTAAATGTAGGTACCGCCTATGCCTAAACAATTCAAAACACTTGGAAACAGTTTAAAATATATTTTGTTTTGCTTGTTTAGCTTTTGTGGTTTTTTCTGTGTTTTTTTTTTAATTTTTTTTAAGTTACCATGTTTTTTTCATGCCTCTGAGATAAAACCTGTTATATTTGGGAGCCAGACTTCAAATAGATGAATGTTCTGTATATGTTAAAAGAAAGAAAATTATTTCAAAACCAAAGTCTCTTCTTCTGAATGATGCTTTCTTCCTTTTCCCCTCTCAAACGAAATATACTTTCAATTCAGATGCAAAAAACTGGACATCTATTCAACACATCAATTCAGCTAACAGTGAGGAGCATAATCTAGCTACAATATTCATGAATTGCTTATCAGGTTAAGCTTAAAAGCCTTCCAAACTCTTGTATGTTCTTAGGTGTCTTTGTTATAGTTAGATACTTGTAAGACTCACAAAATGTCACATAATCATCAAAAAAGCAACTGAGTTGCTCATCAAAAATGAATTTCATTCACTCTTCAAAATGGTATTCTTGTTAGCACTCATTGAGAGAGGGAAAGATCAAGATAATATACTTGTATTTCTTTTTAGTTTAGAGCAATTATGTTGAATCTCACCTAAATTGCTCCAGGTATAATTTGTGTCACATAACAAAGACATTATTTTCTACAGATTTAAACTGCCTTAGCTGTTTATTTGACTCCTAAATAATTGACTGTACATCACTCTATACTGGTACATTTTAAAATGTGCTATTCACCTTCCAGTGGAAGATCCCTGCCTGTGACACGGGGTTGGAACTAGATGATCTTTAGGGTCTCCTCCAGTGCAAACCATTCTGTGATTCTGTGGAAAGATAATAAGGATGTGCAAACAAAGAAAAAAAATAATCAAGCAAAAATGAGTATACTGATTTATCAGCCCCAAATTAACAAAGCTATGGATAAGAAGAACACTAGAATACTAAGTTGGAGACATGAGAGCATCATCTTTCTGTGTGACATGAGGGCTATGGGTGCTTTACCACCCTTGTTTAAAATAAACAAGTTGATATTGCTGATTCCAACAAAGGCTAATATCTGCTTTTGTATTTGGTGAGTAATGTGACTTGGAGTCCCAGAAATGCTCTTTCTTGCCTGTGCAAGCTCTTTTCATTATGCTAAAAGCTCATTACCATTTTAATTTTTAGATCATGATTCTCATTAATTGCAACTAAAAAAAAAAGCTTAAGGTTTGAGCTGTGTGTAGTGTTACAGAGCTTTCATGAGCATCCAATCTTTTTTCCCAAAGTGTACAGGAAAGTTCTCAATGGCTCAGCAGATTAATATACTGGACTACGTAGAACTCCAAGATAAGGATGATAAAACAGCTGCTCTCCTTGAGCAATTGTTCATGAGAATGTTTGCACCTTCCTCTAAAGACAAGGATAGAAATGGATCCTAAAATCCGTGGCAAGACTGTAAGGTTTTGGGAGATACGGTTTAAGGGTGATTATAGTGGTGCTACATACCATTGGACTAGATGATCTTGAAAGTGTCCTGCGACCTCTGTGGTTCTGTGATCAATTAATTGAAACCAGTTTTCTCTGGCGTCCTCTTAAGAGGGATAAGGTCTCAGTCCCACTGCTGGCAAAAGTCTTCAACTTACAGCCAAGCAGAACTGTTTGAAATTAAACCTTTTCTCTTCAAGATGAATGGTAAAATATAGAAACTCCTTGACATAATCTTATCTGACTTGAAAGCAACCTGTTTAAAGAGCACATGCTACTTCTACCATCCCAGAACAGTTTTTAAGCATTTCAAGCCGTATTCTGTTGACATGTACAATGCCACAAACACCCACTACCATTTATACAGGCTAAAAGACAAGACCATCTCCTACCCCGTGGAATTTCACGATACTCCAGTGAAAGCAATGGGGATGTAAAGAAAGCCAGCTTCTCATTGCTGTGCCTCGTTCAGGATCCTCTCTTCTGGTCCATCAGCTGCACAGTGGACTCCTAAGTCCCAGCAGTAACAGCCTTTGGCTACAGACAGGATGCATTATGGTGCATGCTGGGCACCTCATATGAACAACCCTGCTGCTATAGTTATGTGTAAGGCACTAGCAATGTTATTTATGCCTATTAATTAAGAGTCTTTCAGATAATGACCGACAAATGTGCTTTAGTTTAGGACAGTGAACAGAAAGATTACATACTAATAGCAACTGCCAGGAAAGAAACATGGTAGTCAGGGACAAAGAAGAGTAAACAAGAGGGACAGAATTTGAAAATTGCAAAGATGCAAGCAAATATTTTTGCAGGCTACTCAATGTCAACCTACCCCCACAGTGCCTGGGGTGTGTGGCCCTTAAGAAAGACCCTAAGATCCATCCTGTCTGTCTCTCAAGGGGAACAGGATTATCCAGCTAGAAAATGCCCCAGCACTTTGGGGAAGAGGAGATATTTCTCTGACGTGGTTTTGAGTGGAGTTCTCAAAGAGATACTTGAGACACTTGAGAATGTTCAGCACAAAAACTTTAGAAAAGCTGACAGGACCCTGGGCCAGGCAGAAGCCTCTGTGGTGAATTTTGAGGGAGCAGCAATGCTGACACACATTCCCTGAAGTGTTGATGTTTTGTTAGATGTAGAACTAAAGTCCAACTAAACAGAAATATTCTACTTGAAAACATAAAGTTTAACTAAGTTCAGGCCTCAAATGCCTGTGTTTAAAGCTCAGGTAAATGTGAAGGCAAAAACAGAGCAAAAGTTATAGGAAGACAAGATGCAAATTAGAGAGTCTAATCTCTCTGCAGTGATCAGCTCACTCACTTTATCTGGTTTCCATCTGTCATTTGAGCTGCAAGTTTACAGACAATGTACGGTCTGTCCTGAAATCTACATCGCTGATAAGGCATTTGGTTCTCTGTAGTGGAGAGACTCCTCCATGGAGATAACCAGTCTTTTTATTTGGGGGAAAAGGTAAGGGAATTCACAAACATACTGGAAAACTGAAAGCTTTTCTGCCTGTTTGGACTTTTAAAAACCATCACATTTGCAAAGTTTCCTCCTGGAATGGGAATAAAATTTCCAAGTTCAGAAAATATGTTTAGACTAAACAGATGGGTTTTTTCAGGTGATGGTGAAGAGAACTGTGAGTAGAGCTAAATGGAACTAAAAAGACCATTAGATTGATAGACTTCTCCAAACACAAAATTAATTTTTAAAATTCTCCCACAAAATTAATTTTTAAAGACTTGACTGTATTATTAAATTAAAAATTAAAAGCATAGATGAGGGTGCTGTGTGGGACAGAAGTCTCTCTGGTGAATGTTGAGGAAGGAGAAATGTTGAAATTTCTGATTACTGAACACTGTTCATATAGTGAATTTCAAAGGCATTTCCTCATTTTACTTCAGATCT
>JAOXXN010000082.1:30113765-30134342 GCA_026770055.1 Myrmophylax atrothorax | reverse complement strand
ATCTAATTTCAAAACAAAAATTGTTCTATGCTTCCAAGGAACCACCAGGAGTACCAAATCTGAAACCAGTCTGTACACGACATGAGACACAAAGACATGAATTCCTGCTGCCTGCACTGTGGATAGCAGGCATTTCTACCTAACTGCACCCACTGGGTCATCCCACAGAAAGGCAGAAGTGTTTAGAATCAAATCTAGGTAACTCCTAACCTCTGCCTGGAATCCATGCTGACCTTGTGACTGTCAGGTAAGTCTGGCCATAGACAACTTGGGTATCAAATTATTTAAAAAGTTGAATTTATAAATCTGTAAAATTTACAAACCTTTTAATTTATGTATACATAATTCTGCAAAAAGAAATAAACACTTTAGAAACATAGACCTACTGTGAGCAGCCTCCTGATGACAAATTTGAATCCCCTCCAAGTAAATCTGCTGCTGCTTTTTGTCCACTTCTTAAAATACTTTTTTTAAAAAAATAGAATACCAAAGTGCCAAAAACTTTCATAAAACTGATTAAAACTCATAAGCCCTATGTGCAACAGGTGTTAAATCTAGATGCAATGTGCATTATATTACCACCTGTGCTCATCTTATTCTGGCCAAAACAATATCCTCTGCAGGTGTGCAGGAGAAGCAGGAACCTAATTGTGCTTTACAGTAAGGGGAGAAAGTGGCAGCTTTGGCTGAGGCTTTCACATCAAGTCTGCAGTCAAAGAACATTTAGCTGCACAGCAGAGAATGACCAAATCTGTGTGCAGAAGTCTCTGCAGATGTGGACACCAAGAAAATACCTTTTACCAGCTTGATTTCTCCTTATACTGCTGCTGATCCATCTGGAAATGGTGGCACATGCCAGTTGCTGTATTTCCTGTGATTAATAAAAGGATCAATTAGACAAAATGAGTCTTTAATATTTATCATAATCACCATATTTATGAGCTGACTCTGGCATTTCTTTTTGTTTAAACTTTTCTCCTTTCTGCTACAGAAGTAGCTGAGGAATGTTGATGAGACATGAATGAAGTAATTCAACCTTTACTTGTACTCAGTGGGTAAAGTTCAAACACAGATGAGAGGGGTTTGGATAGAGAAATAATAAATTTCATTGGTGATTCTGGTGTCTCAGCTTCTGTGGAGCACCAGGTCCACAAGGAAGGTGCTGCTTGCTCCATGAATATGTGGTGTTTCTTCTGCATAAGCCCAAATTTCATTAAAACTATGAATGACACTGTGGAGGACTTTTCTTAGACTTGCTGCATTATTTCCTGTGTAGGAAGCATGTCATTTCCATCCCTCTCATTCAGCTGAGAGAGGTTCTCAGTAACACTTCTCTGCAGTGACCTGCATCACTTCTCTACAGCTATTTGGAAGGTAGGGTGTCGGAGTCAGGGGGAGAGATACACTTTGAGCATTTGCAAGACTTTGTTATTCACAACACTGTTTGAAAATGGCTGTAGGAATTTAATTAGAAACTTCCATTAGGAGATTAGATGACTAGAACAAAGAAAACCAGTGAAAAGACTTCTTATTAAAACCAGTAGCACTGCAGAATATTGATAATATAACAAAGGAATGAGTGGATATGCATAGCAAATTATTAAAGGTTACAGATAAATGCCCCAAAGTTGCTTAATTTCTGGTTATCCCAGTATATACAGAAGCCCCTGAGACAAGATGACACATGGTCCCTGCCCCTGCAGAATTCAGTGGCTGAGGTGTTTGAGCACAAAGCTCAGCAGTGCTGTGTGTTACTTGTTTGCATCTTTCCAGCTCTGGTGCATAAATGAAGCATGAACAAACACACAGGTTGCAGCATGGATTCTAGCCCCAGAGATTAGTAAATATAAACTCCTCTGATAAATAATCATACTTGGAAGAAGGTGAGTTTATGCCTGGAAAAGGACAGAAGCAAGAAGAGACTCACAGTGCTGTGACACTGCAGAATCCCTAAATACCACTGCTGGGCAATGTCTGAAGTTCTAGAAATTTCAGCCCAGAAAACTATCTGGGCAGAATCCCTGGGCAGAGAATAATAATTAAAAAAAATACAAATAAAAATCAGTGAAATATTTAAAATCAAACTTAGACATAATTTGAGTGAGTTCACCTTCTTAGGACTCAGATGAGTTGTCGCTATTTGTGGTCAGTACTTAGAACTGACTTACTCAAAACAGTTCTACTGTTTCCATCCAAGACTGGTCCCTATTCACAGGAACCATTCAACCACAAGGTCTTGTGGTTCTGCCCTCTACAACAATCTGATCTGTGCCTAGTTTTATAGTTTATACAGCTCAGACCCCAGTCTTACTTAAATCATCCTTTATGATACAGTCTGGCCCACTTTGTAATCTACACTTCAAATTTTCAAGCTTCAGCCAAGAGCAGTCAATGGGTTTGTAGATGGAACAAATGGCTGAGGCACAAAACATTTTCCTTTTCAACTCACAAATGCTAGATTTTCCCAGCCATGAAGTGTGAGACTGTTGGTTGTGTCTGCACAACACTGCAATCCTGAGCTTGCCCAGGGCTACTCACTGTGTTGGTGTAGGTACATTGTTGTCAGTGTCCAGGCTAGGTCAGGCAGAGTCTGATCAGATATCTTTGTGTGATACTTCAGAAAATGTAGAGTGATGAATTGTAATTTTTAAAAATGCTTTGCTTACCAACCATACACAGAGTCCATTTCTATGAATACTGATAAATATGCACTCTATTATTCCTTGAGAAAAAACTCCTAAGTAATCAAGACAAAACTAGTGCATGAGTAGCCATGCACTGCCTACCTCAGCCCTCAGCCTTCCCAGAGCCAGAGATCCTCCCACATTCCAGTGGGCTCCAGTGATCCCACACCAACTGTCTTGTGCCTCATTGCACTGCTGTAACAGATCCTTCTTAATGAGACTAATGCGCCTTCAAACAAAGAGAACAATAAATCTACAGTTCCCTCAGTATGAGCTACACTGCAAACCAGGTGACACCTGCCATCCTGCCAATGTGGAAGCCAGAGCAGCACAGGTAGGAACTGCCAATGGCAACAATTGGCTAACTTTTGTCTGCAGAAAAGGGAGTAAACCAATAAATTAGCACACAAAGATTTACAGAGACAAATTTCTTCTTTGTTAATGCAAGACAAAATTTTAATGGTTGCCAGTTACTAAAAGGTTAATAAATTTTAATATTTCCAAGAAAAAAGTAAGGGTATTACAAGATGAACAGATAGCTAGATGGATGACTGTAAAATACTAGAAAATTGCTGATTGCTTTGCTAAAGGGCAGAGGCAAATTACAATCATTGTCTTTTGTTCTTGTGAACCCAAGGCTTTTTTTTTTCTTTTTTTATAGTCAAGTTATTTTAAAATGAACCATACAAGAAACTGTGATGTCCTAGGAGAAAGTGAATATAAGCCAGGACATTTAAATGGGTCATGAAGCCAACCTGAAGCAATACTGAAACACCCCAATATGTTTGTGCATTTTCACTGGCTTCACAGGGTTTGGAAAAAGCTAGTCTTTAGCAGTACTACAGTATCTTAAGGTCAATGTTATGGTAACACAAGCTTCCTCTCTTTGAACAGAAGGGAAATTGTACAGCTACTGCAAGACAAAATCTCATCTAGTTCAGTACTACAAAAATTAAAAAATCAGCCCTTGTACAATACTTGCTGGTGAAACTAGGTGGGGTTACCTGCTTAGAAAAGCAAGGAATGAGGAGGAGAAACATGTAATGATGGCAGAACAGCTCCAAAACAGACCTTGCTTGGTACTTATGTTTCCAAAATAATTATCACTATCCTGCTGAAACAAACCAACCCCCTCAAATCCAACTATCACAAGTTCTTCATCTTTTCAAAAGCCTGTGACGGTTCCCAAAAAAATCTTTTGATTATTCTGTGACTGTTCCTTTTAGAAATTTGGATGAAGCAAAAGCTTTTGGTCTGAAGAAAAATTAAACCATCTCCAGTCTGTGAGGCTGTTACACAGGAAGAGGACAGTTGCCTTCACTGGATTCCCACAGTAGTTCTTAGTGTCTCATCCTAACAGCAGCCAGGGCTAGGACGCCTTTTTATTCTATTACCTCCTTGTATTGTCATGGAGAATGACTGAATCATTGATAACAATGATTCCATGAAGGACTATAGCAATTCATGGGGTCACCACCCCATTCTGGCCATGGCTCAGAGTTCCCCTGACTTGTGAAGCTTGGGAGGCTTTGTCATGGGGTCTTTTTAAACCCCTCTGCAGAAGCAACCTGGTGACAACACTGGGGAGAGCCTGGGCAGCAGCCTGAGAAGGCTCTCCTGGCACAGTTCCCAATGATGACAGTCAAGCTGAGAGAAGGAGCCAGGCAACCTGATGCAGAGACAAGGGGTCACCCTGGAGACAAACAGCATATCTGGAAGTCAGCAGCTTTGGGGATCTCCTGGGCCCCTTTCTCCTGTAGGCAAGAGTTCCTTGAAATTTCACTCAAAGTAGCTCTAGTATTCCCCCAACCACACAATATCTGCAGTAAACTTATGTTTATATGGTAATATTCAAATTATAAAGCACTAGCCTTTCACCCTTAGGTTCCTGACTGGATTCAAACCCTCCTTCTATGGGAAATGAGTTTGGTGGCCTAAGCTGAGTCTCAAAGAGACAAAAGTCCTTATCTCTAAACTCCAAACATAATTCAGCACATCATCGCATGATTGGAAGTCCCTGCTCAGGAAAAGACAAGGAATGAGCTTGTGTCAAAAGTAAATTACCTAAGTAATCAAATCAATACTGAATTCAAAGTGAAAATACCAAAATTATCAGGTGGTGCTGTGGAGGCTACAAAATTGCTGTTTAGCACAATGTTTTCCAGCTATATTCAAAATGAGAAATGTCATTTAGAACAGATAAACTACAAAAAAATGAGGTCAAAGCTGCAAAGAAGCATAAGCTGAGAACCTTAATAAATTAAAATTTTCCTTGAATAGCACCTTATCTGCCTTGGAAGAATGCATACAGTCTGGAACTCTGTGTCTTCCCTACTCCCAGGTATGAGGGAAAGGACAACCGTGATCTGCATCTGAGATACATTCAAAGATGTCTGAGCATGGGGTGGAAACATCATTTAGAGGTAAGTCCTTACACAGATTGGATGAGTTTAAAATTGGGCATTGCATGTCCAAAGTACCTAGAGATAAACTATCATATCTTTAAGGTAAAAGAAATTCAAGAAAATATAGAAAAGTACAGTTCTTCTCTTGGTTGGAAGGGATAAAAAGATGTAACAGTCTATGAACCTACTCACTTGATGATGAAAAAAGCAAAACAAAGTAGCTCTCAGCCATGTTGTGATCCTTAAACCACCTTCTGGACAAGCTAACATGACATTAGCTATTCACTCCATCCCTGGGTGCTTGCTTTCTAGTCCCTACCCTTTACTCACCACAAAATGGATGACAGTTTCATTACAGAATGGCATCACTTGTCAAACTTTGAATTACTGATCATAAAAATATCAGTTATACTTTGAAGGATTGCTTGAGCACTTTTTTTCCTTTTTTTTTTTTTTTATCAGCTTTCCTGTTTGGTGCAACGTACACAAGGGGTTGAGTGGGGGAGTGATGGTGGAAAGAAATCAAACCTGGCTGAAGAGCTAAGAGTTTGCAATACCCTACCCATACAAACAAGCTTCTATCGCAGTTATAGACAGCAGAAATAAAAGGGAGCTTTTTGGCTCACAGCTATAAAAAAAAAATTATCATAGTGATGAAGTTCCTCAGCCATCAACAGAGCTGTGATAACGCTGTTTGATGATGATTTTCCCATGAATGTTAAACAGCCGCCACTGCGGAGGAAAAGGAGCTTATCTGCACCTAATACTGATCTCTAATTCCTGCCCTTCTTGAACCATCCATTTTCTAACAGCATTAACTGGCAAATTTACATCCCATCTTAATGCTGCTAAAGAGGACAGGAGATGAAGAGTAAATGACAGCAGTGTAATGAGGATGGCTTTTTTCTCCTTTCTCTTTAATGGCTGAAGATTTACACAATTGTCTGTAAGCTTATATAGAGAGCTTACCTGAACCTTTTGCCAGCATGGATTCAACTTACAGGAGCTTTTGTTAACTAAATACACATAAATATTTTTAAGGAGGTTTAATATTGTGACTTCAAAGAAAGCTAAAAGACAGGATGAGAAAAAATATTTTTTTAGCGTTTTGATTATGGATAAAAATTGCTAATATTTCTTTCTTAAGCAGAGGCAGTTGTATTTCCAAAATACAAAAATCAGATTTTAATAAAAATTCTTTTTCTGCTACAAAATACTTGTCTTTTTTTCTATCATGTGGAAAAAAAAAGAATTTTTTTCCCAGTCGCAGATTTTGAGTGAAGAATTATCTCCAAAACTCAGAAATCAATGGTTATCCAAATACATTATGTAGAGCTGTGTTTCATATGTCACCCCCAATATGGATTGCTTTCTGATCATGTCGCTGCCATCGGAATAGAAGGCGCTACACTGCATGGCAGAAAGGAGAGTGAGAATGGAATGTTCTAATTTAGGAAACCACAGCAACAATACTTGGCCAGATTCAGTCAAAGTATTTTTATAGATCCAGATGATAATTTCAGTGGAAATTAGAACCAGTTCAAGATGTGCTGTTGATATTCAAAAGGCTCTTGGTCTGACTCAGGCTTTTGCTCAGATACAAAAGACTAAATTTAATTAGCAAGCAATTTTTTAAAGATAGCTTTTTTTTTCCTATTCTTAATTTACTCCATATATGTTGTTTCTCCAGGGTGTGTATGAAAGACTGGAGTTGAAGGGGAAAACAAAGTATTGTTTAGAAATACAAGGGTGGAGACTTCAAATCCCTTTCCATGAGTGTAACCCAGGGCAGCAAAGGTGTCTGAAAGAAATGCAAGACAGGGGCACTGCTGTTTTTCAAAGACTTTTCTTATAATCTATTAATTTTAATCATCAGAATTTTCAGTGTTTGTTTAAAATACATTTTTATTTCCAGGTCAGGCATGGCTCAAGTATTTAATACACACAGTATAAATATCTATGCATGTGTGAATATCTACACACCCATACACATGAGTTTATATGACATCAAATGTACATGACAATCATACACGTCTAGCATAATGAAATATTAAAAAAATTAATTTTATTCTTTCAAAAACATTGGTATACACTTACCCTCTCTATGGAAAACTGTAAATGTACCTTGAGAAGAGCTTGTCAGCAGTGTCTGCCCATACACCTTCCTTGCTCAGCTAAGGGAGGTTCAAGAGCTCTGAACCTTTGCTGTCCCAGCAGTCCCAGGCCAGGTACTACTGCTGTGCTGACTGTGGTGACACATACTCCTGGAAGCACATGCACCTCAGAATACAAACTTTCTTTACATTTAGGATAATATTTGGCAGCTACATTTATAAAACATACCTGTTTAAGAATCCAGGGCCTACATATTCAAAGATGTTTAGGTTTCTGAACTGTTTTACTACTTTTGATTACTTTGGCATTTATTTTGAGGGCATTAGAAGCTCTGCAGGTAGAACCCAAGACATGCAACACAAAATGCACAGGATTGACTACTGAATGACATACTTTGTCATTAGCTATAAATGAAAATTTGAGGATCTGTCTTATGTTCCTCTACATTAATGTCCTGGTTCTAGGGGGCTGATAAAATAAGCTAATTTCTAATCTGTCATTACTGTCCAAAAAAATGTAAACAATTTGAGCTCCAAGTCAGTCTGGTCAGCCCTTCTCTCCAGCCAGTTGACCAGAACTTTCTTCTAAACTTTTAAACACACTATCATTACATGCTAGAAGTAGATCTTGGGGAGTGAATTAAGAGCAATACATACACAGAATAAATAAGAGGTTCTTCTGACTGCTTCTGTTTATTGATCAATTCTGAATACAAAACTGATTTTTTCCCAAATAATTAATGGTTTTAAGAAGCACAGTGCTATGGCCTAACACTACTTAAATTCCAGAATGACTAAGTTGTCACACAGAAGAAGCAGAGAAGCCTGCATTTTGTGTTGTATAGATCAAACCAATTTCAGAGGCTGGGAAGGTCTGTATAATCCTGTTTTGGTTTTGATATTCCTTTGAGCATCATCCAAGCCTTCACTACAGTTGGCTGTCTGGCAGATAGAAGTTTCCTGTCACAGTCTTGTTTGTCTCTTCCAAATAGGTCCCAAATTGAAGCACTTTTCCCACCTTTCAGATATGAAATAACCACATGTCTATCAATCAGCTATCTTATCTGCACGACATACTAGTACTATCCAATCTAACATTCAGGCAACTCATCCTTCTGCATTGCATAAAACTTCCTGAAATAACAAGGACACAAAGGAAGAGGCCTAAGCTCGGAACAAAACATGAATCTTAATAGACAGCAGGATATAGATGTAGAGGACACTGGAAAAGAATCTAGGAAAACCAACTGCCGTTCATGTCTCACTGTCTCTTCAGGGCTGGAATCACAGAATTATCTCACTAGGTGAGAATTTTTTACAAAATGCTATTGCCAGGAAAATTAGCTTTTTTCATAAGAACCAAAACATTATGATTTTCTTATAAAAACAGAATATATCCATCAGGCTGAACTCCCTTTGAATAATTTGAGGAGGTTTGGGGTTTGCTTTCTTTAAATAAAATTGAAACTGTTTATTTGAAGCATATGAATTGCACTTCCCATAAATCACTGCAGTGTATTATGTGGAAAAACTCAGTTCAGTGTTAAACTACACCATAGAAAATACATGGTTGGTCTAAAAACTGAAATGGAACATTTCAACTTTTTAAAATTGTTTAAATGATATTATTTTTATTACTTTGAACTATCAGTGTGATATAACAACCTAAAACTTCAGCATAGTAGATATTTCTGTTTTCACCCATGCATACAAATTTGGATGCAATTTAAAATTGTTTTGAAATTGGCTGAATGGCAAGAAGGCAAAACCCCAAGTTGGCATGGCAGTGTTCCCAATGACCAATTTTCATTTTGTTTCCCACCATAAATAAATAATATGAAAGAAAGAAAACTAGTGAAGCAACTGTACATGCCCACCTTCATTACACATTTGAAATGGGATTAAAAGATGAAATACAATCAAAATATTGTCACAAAATGTCACTGTTTCCTCATGTTGCAGCATGTACTATCAGAATCACTGCTGGAAATGCAGAATGCCAAATGTACCGAAACGGTACCTTACTACAAACTGCAGATGTTTTTGTGTGCATATAACAAGCATTTTAGCATAACAGAACATAGTAAAGATGCACCACCAACCGTACTTCACAAAATATTCTCTCCTGGGCTGCATATTTGGGAAGAGTGGGGACAAGGAAAGAATGGAGGAAAAAAGTACAGTCAGGAATTAGGGGTTCATAGAGAAAAAGTAGACACACCCTAACAACAACTAAACAAAAAACAAAAAAAAGCCTCAAATGCCATCCAAATTGCTTGAATACATCATGAAGCTCCCTGTTCTGTTAGCACTAAGCCTTACAAAGAGATATGGGGAAAATGATGTAGCATAACTCTGCTCTTAATCAAGGTGAATCCCTCTCTGATGATTATCAAGTGAGGATGTATTTCTGGCTCCACTCCCTATCCTTGTATGTGAAGAAAGATACTGTGACTGATAACATCTAAAACCATAATAAGAAAAAGAGATTATGTTAACTCTTGCTTAAGAAGTTTCCTTGTACTAGAGAAACAAACAAATTGAAGGCTTTAAAAATCAAAGGGCAATTTAATGTTGCAGTTTTACACAAACACAAAAGGACTAATAAAGAGCTGCCTCCCCTTGTTGCAGGTGGATCACAGAACTCTCACTGTTTCCAGCATGTCAGCAGTGGCTTCCTACGACCACCACCTTCTATCAGTCCTGTGAATACATGGCTGACCAGCTGCATCTTCAGAGCTGGATTATAGGCTGTCTATGTTAGCTTTACTACTGTACCTGAATGCAATGTGACTATTCTTCTGGGAAGAAAACATTCAACATACCTGCATAAGCAAGGTCTGTTGTTCATTTGTGACGTATGTGCCCCTCCAGCTATCTGGAACACCAAACCAGAGATCCCTCCCAGACTGAAATGGTACTAGATTGTATAACAGGAATGGATTTTCTTTGGCAGAAAAAAAATAAGCTAAACAGAGAATGAACAGTCTGCAATAAAGAGCCCTAAACCAGGACCCAGAACAATAAAAATCCCAATATGCTTGACTGAACTGAAAATTACTTCTCACACAAAGGCTGTTCCGGGCAATGTCTGAAGCTATAATATTGAGAAAGCCAATGAACAACTGGATTCTGCTGAAGTAAGAAATGTTTCTGACTACAATGAAGCCGGGAAGGTATTTGAAGGTGACTGTTCTGTAGTCCACATAACACTGCAAGAACACTGCAAGATTACCCTGCACAAAGCGTGCAGTTCATCTCAGGTATGGCCCTGATCTTTGTCTCTCTTTCCCTCACACACCCTGGCTCACAGATGAAGACATGGATGTCCAGAAAGTTTGGTACCATCAGCTTTAGTATTTGTCACTTGACGCAGCCTTAGTATGCCCTAGAAATCTTCATGATGCTCATGTGGCCACCTTTATTTCTACAGTGTGTTACAATATATGCCTGGCTTTATTTTAAAACCAAATGCATTAATTTCAATCAATGTGACTAGGAAATAGAAGAAAAAAGAAGAAAGAAGAAGTCATGCCAAAGAGTGACTTCATATCTAAGCACTCGGTACTGGGCATCCAGACATGGTCAAATAGATGGAAGCTGTAAGCAGGAAGCACAACAAAAGATAGGAGCAAATATTAACCAGTCTTAGTTAATCGTTTGCACAGAAAAGGCAGTGTTTTGCATGTAGCTGCAGACTTACCTTTATTTTTGTGAATATGTCTAATTACAATGCTTATAATGTAGCATTGTGGATTCAGCCTCTGCAAAATATCACCAATGGCATTTTCAGTGGTCCAGTTTGAAAATACGACCCTTAGAGACTTGGTGAATAAAATTAGTCAACTCTGTAACTTTAAAATAGCTCTTTTCTAATTAAAGTGTGATGAAGCTTTTAGCCTATCTAGCTAGGGATGCAGAGTGCACGAGCAAACCAATTAGAGATAGTGGCAAAAACAAAATGGTGTCACAAAAAGATTTACCACATCAGTCCCTCCAGTAGCTGTACCATTTCTGCTGATAAAGGTGAAACAACAGCTACTGCTGCAGCTAAGGCTGAAGCTAATGTTAAGCTGACAAATCAACTTTTAGAGTCTTGGGAGATTCAGCAGAGCTATCAAGAGGCACAAAGGCTACTAATGCTTATGTCATACTTCTCAACTCTCACATTTTACCCAGGAGACACCAGATTTTTTTGGCTTAAAAATTTTTTGATTTTTGTATTCTCTTGGGCAAAAAATCAAAGGGGCCCATTAATTCAATGAGAATTCCACATATCTCACTGCTTGATTTTTTTTCCACAAGACTCTCACTGTTTGAGGTTGAGAAGTATGCTGTCCTTTGATAATGACACCCTGAAGGATAGCACTGGTAGAAGGATGAAGATACAGCAAAATCCCAGCTGCTGCCACTCAGTGCAAACATTCAGGACATGTCAATGCTTGAATTCAGGTGGCAAGACAACCATACATCATTGCACTGGGGAAGTGTACACAGTAAGACACAAATTCAGCTAGTATTTGAACCCACATAGCACAGGGAAGACAACAGATTGATCTGAGTCCTGCAAGCCAGGATACAGCAAGTAATAATCTCTCAGACATTTGCACGCCTTGTGGTAATCTGGTTCACCACTTCTTAGAGGACATGATTACATGCTTACTTGAACAAATCTCCCTGGCTGTCTAGTGGTGAGCATTAGTAGCAATGGGGAGAAACAAACAGATACGGTGCTACAAAAAGAAAAAGCAACGATTTTCATGATAGACTTTCCTTATGTTCCAATCTCTCATATCTCAAAATACTGGGGGCTAAAAATAAGTTTTTTGCAAAAATTGAAATCCTAGACAAAAGACGAAAGCAAAGAAAGTGTTAGGGGATGGAACAAGATCTTGCAAGTAAAGTACTTCTGATGTTAGGTTCAAGCTATGTTCCAAAACCCCCAAGAATACAGCTCTTCTGAGGTCAGAAGCATATGTGTTTGGGCACCTGAGGGCATAATTTCTAGATCTTCTGCAAACTGTGTGTTAGCAAAACAACCCAGTGTACTCTGTACTTACATTTAATGATACTCCATGTGGCAGAAAATCAGTAGCTTAAGAAAAGTGGTGAAGGTCTAGGAAAAGTACGTGGCTCACACTTTAAAGATCTACTTTCAGCTTCAAACAAATCTGGTTTCCTTTGCTTCAGTTACGCATAATTTTGTAAAGAAACAATAAGGGCCTAATAAACATAAATTATTCAGAATTTAAGGTGAGCTAGAAATTGAAATACAGACACAAATTTTCAGGACTCACTATCCCAGGGTAGTTCACCTCTGAAGTTCAGATTTGAAACCTAAATCAAATTGTACTTCTTGTAAGCCATAGATTTATTTCAAGCTTAACTGAAACATTATTATTATGAAGAAATAGTAATTAAAAGAATAAGTTAGACAGAGGAATTGGGAAAAAATGTAAGACAAAGCCTTATTTTAAGATGTAGGTAAATATGGAAGAATGATGTCTAGTTAATTACATGCAGGAAAATGGAAATAATATGAGTTAGGTGCATGACATTATCGAAGTTAATAACATCCAGTAAGACATCACAGATTGTATGGGATAAGTTGAAGAAGAGTAGACTCTTTTCAGGTGCAATCAGAAAAGATTGCAAGTAAGTCACCACCATATAGTTTACCATCTATGGATGTGATATGAAAACTTGTCTTACTTTAGAGAATAGTACAGGGATGGTGCTTGAAATCTTATATATTTGTCACTCTATTTTTCAGAAGGGGCAGAACAAAAACTTTCAGAAGGTTTTCTGACTCACTGGATTAGGAATAGCTGCAAAACATGGTGAAAACATCTGCGTTTGACATAAGATGATGTAATGATCATGAAGGAGACCTTCGGAAAGAGGGAAACATGTTATGGACGTGGTGTTTGAAACAGGAACAAGAGGGAGAGAGTTCCTAAACTCTTAAAGACAAAAAAAATGATAAATTCCCCAAATCAATATTTGACTTTCAGTCTGCAAAAAATAGAGGGAAGATGTTAGAAGAAACAGCACTAAATGCCCAACAGAAATACACTTCTAATTGACTGAGCCCATTTTGCCTTTACAATGCTGATACCTGTGTTTCTGATTTTGTCTTACCTAAAACGTTTTCTAAAACTGCCATTTTAAGCAGCACGTGCAAAATACAATCTGTTTTTTCCTGGGGCCAGCATTTTTTTCTGGGCTCTGAAAGCACAGCTCTGATACAAATCTACATCTATGTGTGCCTGCTGCATTAGTGATCATACGCAATGGCCTGTCTGCTGTGCGAGATTATGGGGATACTGCAGGCAGGGGGCAAGGGATCAGCCAGGATGTGTACAAACTTCAAATTGCTGGCTACACCCTCGACTGAAGTCTACATAAATTATGTCCACCACGTTCCCATCATTTATTTCTTTTGTCATTCCTTCAAAGAACTCGGTCATATTCTGTCTGACAGGATTTATTCTTGGTAAAACCATTGCTGATCTTCTTTTAATAACCCTTTCTCCGATAAATACCCAGTGCTTTCATCCCTAATGATTGATTCTCGTATCTTAACTTTCAGCAATATATCTGAGGATAGCTATTGAAAAGCAAGTTTCATCTGCCACGGCAAGTATAAAGATGAACTCGGTGGATCTATGCTTAAATGTCTATGTATCTATTTATCACCTGTTAAGGTACAAACAGCTCATCATTACAACAACAACCACTGAAGATGAAAACAGTATCCCTCACTCAGTCAATCCTAAAGCAGGAATCAAGTGTCTGGAAATAACAGTTTAACTTTTTTGAACATGAAAAGGAAAAGCAACCCTTTATCACACATATTTTTTCTGTCAGAAAACCATTTCCCACCCTGTCCATCAATACGTATCTGCTACAGCTAACTCAGATGTACTAAAAAATGTGGCTAGTTTCTTCTAACAGGGACTCCCAACTTTTACAGGTTTAAGGTCCAGAAAATACTGATTTAACTTCTTTGATTGGTGAGATTTTGTGATAAAATAGCAGACAATAATTGAGGCTGTCATATATTCTAATATTCATATTCAATTAGTTAGTGACAGATTTATTTCCTCCTATTTTAAAACACAGAGAAAAATCCATGGTATCTGCCCTTGCTAATGCAAGTTTGCATGCCTGTGCCCGCTCTAGAACTCACTAATGCAATTCCATGTCAGCATTTTGTTGGTGTCCCTATTGCACTGGAGAAGAAACTTCAGTTAGTCTGGAACTCAGCTGCTGAAATTTTGACTGACACCATGCATGAAAATCACATTACCCTGGTTGTAAAAAACCTTCTCTGGCTACCTGTAAAGTACAGGATTATGTGTAAAGTCCTAGTTATTAACTTACAAGTCCTTAAATTGACTTGGGTTTGAATACCTTAGAGACATTCTGGAACCATACATCCCCAGCCGTTTTCTTTGGTCTCAGTCAATTGGATTAGTTCTTTTTGGCTGAAGACATTGAGCTACAGGGCATTTTTAGTGTTTGCTCCCTCCTCATGGAATTCATTAACCATGGAGGTCAGACTGGCTGACTCTTTAACATGCTCTAAATCTGAACTTAAGGTACACATTTTCAGATTGCTTATTAGGATGTGTAAAAGTTACATGATTCTCTCTATTAGGTTGCTATAGTCTTTTCACATACAAACATATCTTTGAGTGCCAGCGTTTGAGAGCTAAAATTACTGTTGTCTCAGAATTATTTTTCTTCTATGCACTGCAAGAAAAAAACAATTGTATTTTTGCAATTTTTCCCAATAACTTTGTAAGGATCTGTAGCAGAGAGGAGATTTGGCAGATGGAAATCCCGTGCTTAGACAAGACATTCATACTTTTAAAGCACATTTGACAATATGATCTAGATCAATATTTCCAGGAAGCACAGCAGTCAAAATAGAGAGCAACTCTTTTTTTTTTTAAGTATTTCGTGCAAATATTGTGAGCATTTGCTTTTAAGATATTTATAACTTTTCCTTTTTTCTCATCAGTACACAGCCAAAACTTCCTTGGTTTTAGCTGGTCTGCACCACAAACGAGCCTGGAATCCAGACATTAGATCAAATTAAGCTCTGATCTAAATAATTAATAGGACTAGATCAGATAATATTTTTACTGTAATAGCAGACATTGTTAGGAACGCCTGTGGGGTGTGATGATACATTCCACAGTGGTGCTGCAGGTGGACACATTCTAAATTATAAAAGCATAACAAACTTAAAAGGTTGACTAACAAGAATCTAACAGGATTTGATTTGACCCTTCCCCTGTGTCCTAGGGATAAGTCAACTACTCTAGAGAGAATGATGCAATCAAAAGAGGGAGACATGGATGCACTTAGTCCATGAATGTGCTCCATATATTGGTGTATCATATAAAGAACAATTCCCTATCAGCAGTGTATGAATAACTGTGTCTTGAGCTTGCATGCCAACAGTTATGGGTAGATGTCATCACTTTAAAAAAATAAAAGCTGTTTCTATAGGCATGCAAGGCAGATTGGTGCATTTGCCTGGTTTAAATTAGGCTGAGTGGTTCATGATGGTGTAAGGAGAGGAAAGATATTTTAATAAAACCAGCCAAATCAAACCTTCCCTGCCCAATCGACTTTTCACAGAACAGGTTGACAGGGTATTAAAAGCTGTTCCATTCCATTCTGCATGTGAAAAAGGTGCCCAGCACCTAAATTTAATAGACTCCTAAATAGCTATAGATAATTTATTCAAGTTACAGCTTTAAGTTCTGTTTTTCAGAGAATATGAGTCTTACAAAAATGGTTTCCATGCAAATCAAAACCAGCTGAAAGCTTGCCAAGGCCAAGATGTAATTTAAGATGGCATTTAAGCTGCTCTGTCTTTTCTGTCTCTAGAGATATCATCATAAAATAAAAGAATTCATCAGGTAATGTTTTCTTCATTATTCAACTGCACAATTCTGAAGTGAAAAAGATAATTAGACATACAGTGCTGTCGACACATAGTTTATTAGGAGATTCTGATTAATTAGCTATGTTAAAAGGTTTTTATATAGTCATAATTAATTTATATTTCAAGAAAAAAGGCAAACAGACAGTATACAGATTTTAATATTTCTTTCCTCTGACAAATTTATCAAAGTAATTCTGGAGTTCTGTTGAACCTACTGCACTTCATTGTTTCTTTACAAAGTGGGAAGCAGACATCTAACAGCACAACTAACACTCACTTCCCTGGGAGCTTAAAACCCTCACACTCTTTGGAAAAATGCCTTTCTTCTGTGCTGAACCAGCAAGTGAAACCAGTGTGAACTGCTCACCAAATACACCTTGGTCTGGGATACACTGAATCAGCAAGGCAAAATTTGGATATAACACTCAAGTTGCCTTCTAAATTCGCTTCTTTCCTTCTACCCAATTGACCTGATCTACAGTAGGACTGAGGTCAAAAGTTTTTATTCCATGCTTCCTTTACTTTTGCATATTGTGTATTATCTAAAAGAGCTAGACATATCCTGTCCATATATTGCCATGTTAGCTGCAGACCCGTGTTCACACTCAAATCCAAACTCCCCTAACAGATGACACATGTTGATTTATACTTTAGTCAACACAGGAATGAGCCAACGGGTGCAGCAGGTGAAGGGAAGGATGAGACAAACTCAAGTAAATTCAATTTCATAGAAGAAATGCAGCTTCTTCAAACCATTTGGTACAGAAAAAAAGAGCCTTTGCTCAGGGACAGACAACAAGGACAAAGCCACAGAGACTAATGGGTGTATCTTCAATAAATTACTGTCAGGGATTAATTTAATCCAAATAAGAAAAAAACTGTCTGAGAAAAACACTGATCTTTGAGACAATTTTTAAACTGCATCACTCTGTATTCAGGTTTAGTAGCCATAGCACCTATGTTCTATCAAACAAAGTTTCATTTTTTTGTGAAAAAAACCCATTATGAATTCAGGTTTGGATATAAGGCTAAATGTAAAAGCACACATTCAATCACCAGATGCTGGTCAGGGTTTGCAGGCCACTGAGAGAGATTTAAAGTCTTCTCTTGGGACCTTCAGCAATAACAACTGGAGACAGCAGGAGCCTCTCCAAAATAATTTGGCTCGATCTTTTGAAAATGCTCAGATGGCATTTCAGCTATGGGAAGAATTAGAAACATTAACAATAACCTGTTTCTTCTCTGGTTTCAGCAAAAAACCTTAGTGATAAAAAGTAGCTGAACACTAAACTGCAAGATTCCAAGTAATGTCCATTCAATTTCTGGTTAAGCTTATTTGATGCAGTACATTACTCAGAATGATTTGGAGCTATAAAAAATGCTACAATAGTGAAGATTCCTGAATAAATAATTCTCAATTAAGTGTTAGCACCTAATTATATTAACTTATAGTAATTACTGATTCAATTAGGAAGTTGAAGATTAACCTGAAAATGCAGACTGGCTAATTTATTTTTATGATAGCTACACACTAATAGCACATGTAGTTGGGTTTCTCAAGGCACAGGTAAGGTAAGGGTTATTTTAACACTCTTTTAGGAAGATAGAATGCCTTGCCACACTTGAAGAATATCTGACTAAAATACATACTGAATAATGTCTGACACAATGTTCCATGTATTTATTTTATAGTCTCATGTACCTTGCACAGAAATAAGGGAAGAAATAGGCCTTACTACTTATCATCTCTGTTTATGGTTGGGGTTTTTTCAGTCAAAACTTGCATGGGAAATTTGGTGTCAGACTCTGACTTTTATACTAAGTACAAGAAGCAAACATGCTTCCTAATGCACTTGTCCTGGGACAACACTGGGAACAGGAAAGTTAGAGATGGTTCAGATTTGCATAGAAGGGAGAATAGGTTCAACTGTCAGTCCAAATGACATCAGCTAAGTATTTAGGAATAGCTTTTGATATTCAGAACAGTGAGGTAGAATAAGATGAAGATGGCATAGTAAAGTTTCCTTTGGTTTGGAGAAGGTGGACTAAATGAACTGCTTAAGCTCCTTCCAGACTGTAGATTTTATGAAAGTGTGTAAAATAAGACTTTTGGTATTTTGATCTCTCATGCAATCTCATGATTACATCTCAGAAGCTAAGCAGGGTCAGGCCCAGTTAGTACTTGGATGGGAGACCTCCTGGGAATACCAGGTGCTGTAGGTTCTAGTCCCGAGGACTTCACTGTCACCATCCAAGCTCGCTCGGCCGTGGCAGGTGGACCTTAGGAGGTAAAGGGTGGGAACTGTTCTGTGCACGCTGTGCCTCACCTAAAAATGCACTGTGCAGGCTGGAAGGGCACACCCACGTGGGCAGAGCCCTTCCCAAACCTTCCTTCATGAAGCCCAGCCATGACTGGGTGTGACAAAGCAGAGTTTTGCCACGTATTTGTATTTTAAAACCACATGACTAAAAAAATAACAGTATGTTCTGGAATCTTAGTTAGGTAATTTCTCCCAATCCAGATTTCCAGTGATGATTTACTTATTGTGCTACTTACTATAAACATCATGATTCTCAACTACAAAGATAACAAGCTGTATTTGTGAGTAGTGCATGTCGCATATCTAAGAGTAACAAAGCAGTAAAGATTACCTCACGTGTACAGATTATGTTTTATTTGTTAGTGTGTCACTTCCAGTACTCTTTCTTTTCCAAGTGAAAGTATAAAAAACATATGATTAGCTATGACGCTTTATGTGTTAGCTTTTACCCAGATAAATGTCAGATTTAGATAATCCTATAGGATCTATGCTTCAAATGCTTAGAAACATGACTCTGGAAGTTTAAGAAAATACATACATACATATTATTGAGATTAGTATACCCAATGGCACAGTCCTGCAATAATAATGTATGGGGCAGATTGAGTTTATCAACCATCTCCAAACATTTCCTATGTGAATTAGTGGAAACCAAGTATATGGGAAAAGGGAGTGGATTATTCAGTAAAGATGGCTAATAAATTATCATTTCTCCCTAATCCATCTCTGTCCTAGCATGTTTTTCAAAATTTCAACCTCAAGTATATTTGTAACTTTCAGGAGTATGAAATATAGTATGTAGGGCTTCCAAAAGTGACTGCTGTGGATAATTCTTTTTATTCTAATTAATGGGCATTTGCACAGGTGATTGTTTTTTCCTCTACCGTTCCTTTTTGTTTATATTTTCCCCATTTTAAATACCAAATATATATAGAATGCTCAATTAAATAAGCATCATTATGAACACTAACGCCGTAAGAGCAAAACATTCTTCTATTGTAAGAAGAGTTCCTACAACTGATCAAGTTTTGGTCCATCACAGACTAAATATATGTTAATTGTCTGCCAGCCTGATAAAGTGTCATATTTATTAGGCATGCCATTCTTGGGAACTGAACACTGCCGGAAAACTTTGTGATTAATCCTCAGGCACGCAAATCCTTTTCCAAAATTAATTTTGCTTCTGAATTTTTTGTTTTAAAACACAAAGTCAAGGGACACTTAAAGAAAGAATTTCTGATCTTGCAGAGCATGCAGAGGTACAAGTATTTTTAAGTGCATGGTAGGACTCCTTTTTACCTAGATCTTACTTCTTTACCACTTACCACGTTGCTATACAAGAAAGTGGAAATTTTCAGGCCCTGGCAATTTGTGCTTTTGACTTGTTTTCCTCATCAGGGTGTCAAACTGAAAAAAAATAAAGAATGTAGAGTTAATGTCAAAAAAAGTAAATTTTTTTGAAAAATCCCATCTGTGTTTTGAAGATGGTTAGATTGTTTCACTTTTATACATAAACCTGTCACTACCCAACACAATGTAAATAAATTATATAGGAGTTCACTGTCTCTTTCCACTTCATGACTCATGTACTGCATGTTTCAGTTACTTTTGGGACACACTGTATTACTCTACATTCTCATAAGCACTAAATATTTTAAGAATTCTTTACTGTTAAGAAGTTGACAACTTGAATGCATGAAAGGTCTGAAAGAGAGGCAGTTGAGCTTTCCAACACAAAACAGAATTTGACACTGGATGTTCAGAAGCATGAACAGCAAGGTTAACCTTGTACTCAAGTCCTCCCTTTCCCATTGCTGTTAGAATCTATTTCTTGCTGATGGTTAACTCAGAAATGCAAAAATTACACACCTGTCTGCCAACTACACATAGCTGATCTTGCTGCTGGTCCAACCATCTGCAAAATGCAGCAGCCAGTTAGTGAAGAAATTCAAAGCACTCTCAGAAAATGATGTTTTGGTTGCCAAGTGCCTCCTGCAACTCCAAAGAGGCATCCATTCTTTGGGATTCTTGATTAACAGCATTGGATTCTATTTGGGAACCTAAATGGGCAGGCCACAAACCAGTCTG
>JAOXXN010000082.1:30101880-30113661 GCA_026770055.1 Myrmophylax atrothorax | reverse complement strand
AGTCTGGTTTTGATTCCTACAACAAAACAGACAGGCTAGAAAAATCCTTAAAGCCCTACTCAAAAATCCACATCAGATAGACTTCTGCTGTTAACACACAGTTCAATATATAGAAAATATGTGACTGGGCCTTTCTGACACTTTGAAATACATGAAACTAAATACACTAAGAATTTGGGTTGGGAACACTAAACTTAGAATTTAGAGTAGTCAGCACTGGTGTAAGTGGGCCTTTATCAAAACATTTTTTTCTCCAGGAAAAAAAAAAAAAGAGAGAGAAACAGAGCAATGCGCAGTTTTGAAGACAAAAAAGAAAAAAAAAGAAAAAGGAAGAAGAAAATATCCTGGGTACTTACAACACAAATGATGGGATGTTAAGAGATAAAAGATGGTATAGATGATTTCTCCATCTCTTAAACTACATCTTTCTCTTGGAAACAAGCTCTGTGTAAAAGAAAATATTAGGATTCTGTTTATTTTAATTAACACATCTAATTTTTTAACAACATTCCAAACTGAAAACTTTTGGAAAACTACTGTTGAAAAATAATGATCTACAAGAAAGCTGTGGTTAAATGTGCTAAATTATGATGATCTGCCTGACACTCTTGTGTAGAAGAAATATTTTCCAAAATGCATGTTGATTTACCATCATTAATTCCTCTTTTTAAAACAAATAATTAATCCTGAAATGTTTATTTCTAATCAAAGGCCTTTTAAGATATTAAAAGTAATTAAATAGCAGTCACTTAATAATGTGTGTTCAGGACTCTTTCATCCCCCCAAATATACACACACCAATTACTTTACCTTTTGCACTGACAGTGCTATCCCAAATCATCCCGATGTACTTTGCAAATATAATTAAGAGTATGGCCTGTCAATGTCCACTGTTGATATGCAACTGCTGTTTCTGAAGCCATCAGCACTTGGCAATACTGTGTAAATGTTTAAAACAAAAATGAAGAATTGGTTATCAGTTTAGGGGCAAATATAATCACTGAAGTTGGAATTTGATGGGATTAAGCCCTGGGGTTTACAAACTTGCTCTTATTACTGCATTCCCATGTTATCTTGATGGTTAACATCCTTTAGCTGCATAATGGATAATAATGCTTGATTGGGTGACTGCATGAGAAGGAAGGGTGCTACACAATGAATAATCTGGTTTCTTGCTTTGTTTTGTTGGGGTTTTTTAATTATAGAGTTTAAACATTTTTTTCCAAAATACCTATTTGGTATTATTAAAAGGAAACCAGTTTTGGGGTGGAGGGAGATAGGCTGGTTGCAGCAACTACAGCATCTGGAAGCTGCTCACATTACGTCCTTTCTGGATGTCCCCCTTTCAAGGGATTATCAGGCAGCCAGCTCCAGGCATTCCCCTGGGCATCAGCTGGCATATTCCTGACATACTGCCTACAGTAAAATGAGCTGATTATTGTAGCAGCAGAGACCTGACACATTGGAAGGATCTCAAGCTGGTCACTCAGGCTGTCCATACAGCCTGATACCCTGGTAGCCCAACAAGGACTATCACAGAATATATTAAAACATAGCATAGGGCATTACAGAGAGAATACATAATGATTTTAAAGTTCACTAATTGTGCCTTATGAAACAATACATTGTGTTTACTTCCCCTGGTTATAAAAGAGGATACAAGAATTCCTAGGTTGTTCCAAAAATGTAAAACAGGATCAGCAGTAAAAGATGTTGAAGCAGCAGCGTTTTTCTGAGAAGCAGCCAACTTAGAAGTGGAATATGGATTAGTGTCATCAGGAGCAGCAGCAAGAGCTGCACAGGCAGTCTGATGGGGCACTTTCTTTGCACATCATTCTGAGGCTCTACAGCTGAGCCACTCAGAAAATCACAGCTGAAAAATTTTGTCCAGAACTATCAAGCAGATTTGCACCTTCTCTACACTCTGAATTTTACAGGTTACTGAATAAAGATGAATGAATATCTTATGTAGCAGGTGTAATTTCGATATTCAGAAAAGAAAAAAAGTAGCTCCACTACCATAAACAGTAATGGCATGAGCTAGAGTTTGATGTGCCATCCAGGGTCTTTGCAGAAGTCTGTAATCTCTTGTCGTATGAGGAAAATAAAAGCTCTTTTTAAACAATTCAGTCAATCTCTTCTTCTTTTTTTTTTCTTTTTATTTGCAAAAACTGTAGCTGGGATGTCTCTAACATGTTCTGATATAACAAGGAAAAACTCAATGAATTTCCTTCTTTCACATGTCATTTTGAGATTATTTAAATACTCTCATTAATTGTGAACTAACACAAAATATGCTAGAAATCAGTCTTCCTGAATCACACTGATTCAGAGGTAGTATTAATTTCAGTCTCTATCTTTAACTGCCTATAGTCAACAAGCCTTCAGGGAGCTTGGGAATCTGTCTCTTAGCTAAAACTGGCTGTGAAGTTCAAAAATTATGAAAGCATTGATTAGTGAATGACTAATAGTCTGACTGCAAGCACCATTTTTTTTGAAAATACAGACTAACCAATATTTATACTGGGAGTTTTTCAAATGGCAAAAGATATTTAAGCTTCAAAAGCTCAATAACGTATTTTGTTAGTTTTAGAACATTCTGAGTTACCGTGGGCCAAATTTAGACCACCTGACTAGGTTCAGTTCAAAAAATTGTTTCGTAAGTCTGGGTTTACTTCCTAAGATGTCTCAAGGCAGGCACCTCAAATTGTAAGTACCACAAGTGACAACACACTTTAGAAAACTTAAGCTTTTACTTCCAAAGCACAGAAAGTTATTGTTCTTACTGACTTTCAGACATAAAAAAAGGCTTATTTATTCACCAGACACACTCAGAACCAGAACCACATGACCAGTTTCTTTGCTTGTCTGAATTAAGTTGATTTTTCTCAGCATCTTTATTTCAGTCACTTAAGTTTGCTCCTATGTATTTTTGTGTTCTTGTCAACATTCTAATGAAGTACATGAATTCAAGGTAAAAACTAAGTTTTCCAACATGACTATCTATACTATTTACCATTATAACATTAGCTTCAAAAGACCTTTATGCTACATGAAGAGTTGATAATTCTTTGTTTTGCAAAGACTCCTTGCATTGACATTGAAAACTTTCTTGTGTTCTTCTGCTAAAGGTGAAATAGCTCTGACCATGAAGAACACAGCTCTGTAAGATTTTAAGGCAATGACACTGTATGAAATATCTCATTTTTCATAGACTGTCCATTCCGTGGTATAATGTAATCCCATGGCTTTTACTACCTAGCACATCCTGGGAGCAGTTGAAAAATAAGACAATTCCTAATTTTAATACTAAAGAACAACTCTAACCAGATATTCTTTTACCTCAATGGATTATTCCTTTATGTCATCAGGAAACAAGGCGAACTTTTTATCCCCATCCTACAGATGGGAATGAACAGGGAGGGAGGGAGCAAGACCAAATGACCCATTAATCTGTGGGTAATATCAATATCACATGCAGGAACTTATAACTTCTAAATCAGCTCTTAGATTACTGGCCAGTGGCCTCAAATTGTGACCATGAGCCCTTTGCAAATAGTCAAATTGACCATGCAGGCGTAATAACTGTGCATTTAAATTAGTTGATTTGTTATAATTACAATTTCAATCTGTATTCTGTGTGCATAATAAAATTTAGAACTACCCAAAATATGTTTCTCATAGTAGATTGCAATTTTTAATTTCCTGACACTCTGTAGATGTCAGGGAAGGGTTACTACAATCCCTATGTCTTCTAATATGCCCTAAAAATAAGTGAATTGAGATGAAAAAATCCTAGAACCATAGGCAACCTCATAATCCATACTCTCTGGGCTGTTCATTTCCTAAGGACTGTTCTATATGGGGGAAATTATCTATATCCTATGTATACTATAGCAGGATAGATCAATCTGCTACATTTTCCCCCCTTCAAATTGTACTCCCTCTGTTGGTACAATCAAAAGAAGTCCATTTGTCCTTAAAGAAAAAAAGTATAATAAACATCTAAATTTACATATTCCATCCTATATTTTTTAACAAAATACACAAAAAAATCAAAATAATTATTACAGACTCTTAAAAATGAATTAGGCCTTGACAGTTAGATACCTCATTTTGTTCTAAAATTCAACAAACTCTGAGAAAATCTCTTTTTTTTATACAATCTTTTGGATGTGTCATTTGCCATTTATATTTGATGGCCTTAAGGAAAAAAAAGTTACAAAAAGGTATTAATGCAAGTAGATAATAAAGCTGCATTCTATAAATCTATAGCAGCTTACAGTAATCATTAAAGCATGCAAAACTCTTTCATCTATTCAAAAATATGCAGTGCACAGAATGCCTGCTAAGGTGCATGACAAGTCAGAGTTAAATATATATTAATAAATGAATTAGCTTCATAAATAATAGCCATAATGACATTTTAGGAGACAATAAGTCTGAGGATTGTCAGAAAATGGTTGATGTATGAGCTTCACGTCTCAGTGATTCTTCAAAATGAATAGGCTTTGCGAGATAGTTCAGACCCACGACCAGCCTATTTCCTTGAATAATTTACTTGTTGTCAATTTGTACAGCCACATTACACATGCAAATTGTGCTGCCTGTGCAAACACCACTTGGAGATGATAAAAACAAATTTACGAAGGCTATAGAGAAAGGATTTATTTCACTTTCTCGCCCAGGTCAAGCAATACATGTATCTGACGATTGTGTGTACCCAATTTTGTTGTAATTATATCAGCAAATTATTCTTTATAATCTTATTATTTTTAGCAGTCTCCTTGTGCTTGGGATAATTAGCTTTCTTCACTCAGTGTAAAAACAATTCAACTTGCCAGCTAGGCAGGGCACAGCTCCATTATCTGTTTTGGGTTTAAATTTATTCCCTATATTCTTGGACACTTTGTGTAAATTAAAAATTTCATAGTCCCTAATACTGTACACGCTGTTCATTCAGTGATGAATTAAGGTCCCTAAACCTCTACGTTTGCTATTAGATATCTCACCCACTTTATATGTTAATCTGTGCTAATGAATTCCACAACCCCTAGCCACAGCGAGATGACTAAAATTATTACCACTTACAGAGATATGCCTTTTTCATTTAAAGTTCAATTCAAATTGCTCCCATAAACAGTCTGCCACACAAAGATACCTCCTTTAAAGAAGAGTTACTTACCTGTAAGTAGACTTCTCTGAAGGTAGCACTATCTTTGGATACACATTCCTCAGCCACGTGACCTCTGGTTTGTTGCAGGGGGAGTGGATCTATCCCTTGATAGTTACCACTTTTTCCTCAAGGCACTTCATCACCTCAGCAGCTCCTGTGCCTCAAGGTTTATTTATACCACAGCCTGTCAACACAACCGCCCCTCATTTTGGAAAGCCTCAGACCAGACAGAAGAGCAAAGAGGCTCCTTGGAGAGGTGGCCATTGTGTTGAAGGAACATCTACACAGCAGCTTTGTACTGAGTCACTCTCAGGTAAGTGTCTTTTTTCCTCTCAAGGTTGCTACCTATGAGCCTGTCACTTATGGCAAGAATAGCAAATCCAGTGAAACAAAAACTCGGAAGACAACAGAAAACCAACCTGGCCCAGCATTACCTGTATAGCACAATGAGAGTTACTCAGGTGTCAGCTGGCCCACGGTGCAGCTTCTTGCACTTCACAGAGATGCTGCCTACACCTCCAAAATTCTGCCACTCTCAAAGGAAAATAACCTAAATATTATTGTTTCCTCAGTAAAGGAGAATGGCAATACCCTCTACTGAGCGATTGTGTTTCAAACCAGTAGAGGGCATTGGCATACATAGAGAATAAGTAGGTTTGTTACAGGAGCTTGAAAAGTCAGCTGTTATTTATATAGATGAAACTATAGCACACTTCAAATACAGTACAAAGTATCAAAACCAACCCTTCAAAGTTAATTAACATGAAATATGACTGAAACGAGATTCTTATAAGACTTTCCAATTATATAGACCTTCATTGCAGTACAAATAGCAAACTAATTAATTTTATCTAATATCCTTGAAAAGTAGTTAAAATAGTGTTGTTTGTTTCACAAACTAAGCCAAGGAGAGGTTAAGTGCCTTGCCCTAGCTCCAGATCTGAGTGATGCATGATGGAGCTTCTGCTCACTACTGTGCTTCTAAATAACACCACTTAATACAAAAAGAAAAACTCTCTGAGAGGTTAAGACAACTGCTTTCTGACTCTTTTTGTGTAAAACAGTCAGATGATATCCCATTTAGTGATATGGCAGAAGGGTGTTTCTCTTCTATTGCCAAAGAAATGTACCCAAGATCCAAATCCAGTGTGTGGACTTTGTGTGCATTACAACATTGGGCTTGCCGTGTTTGGATCACTGAAAATTTTCCAGCACTAGGTGATGACCCTCCCATCAGGGTGATGTGTGTGTTGTGGTGAATTGTATGGCTGAAGGTCCCATAAAACATATCCTGTACTCAAAGTAACAAATGCAGCTGTGGCAACACAGGGGGAAGGTCAGAAAACACAACAGTCCCAGATCCTAATGGGATGAATGAATGCTATGGAATAATAAGCAGTGAACTTCATACCGTCATTGGCCTGCCATTACTGGGATCCAGGCACATTAGGGTAAGCTTGTATAGGCGCATCTGCAACAGCCCAGTTATGCTTTTGTCTCCTTCAAAAAACTTACCCTAAGAACCCAGATCATTGGTACTTTGAAGTGCTTACACTTTTTTGGCAGATCTAATCTGCAAGATGAATTACTCGAATTGATATTTCTTCCTTGGCTTGACATAATATCTCAAATCTGTCACAGACCTTCAGTGGCCATTCAAAATTAGTTGGCTAGAACTTCTTTACCAGTTTGTGCCTATTCCCCCCTTCCCTATCCACAACTACAAGTATCACCCCTCTTAAAGCAAAATATCATCTGCTTTTAAATTGGCTGCTAAACTGATGTATTATTCAATGATCATAATGAGAGTTAATTCAGACTAAATACAGGCCTGAAAGATGTGGTGGTTTATTATTTTGACTAGATATCCCTGAGGGGAAGGTAAAATCTGTAGTGAAGGCTGACCCTTTGAAAGCTGGACTGAGAGTTCCAGCACTCCAATCCAGCCCTTGCCAATGTCTGTCAATGCCCTGAACAGTCCAAATAGGTTCAAAACCTGCAAAGTTTATCCTTGGAATAGCCAAAGGTGATGAAAAGTCTTTTCTACCTGAGAGGCACTAAAGTTGAAGGTATTTTGTTCATTCTTCACAGGAAGCCCGTGGCAAGAATAACAACTGAGTAAAGAACTTCCAGTCTTCAATCTGGAATTTTGGACAAAAGGTCCTACTTCCTCCCTAAATGTGCTAGTGCTTTAGAGATGCCTTTTTTTAAAGAATAGAAAAAGACATTTGCTCATGGTCTGCTGATGCTTAAAAGCACAGATATTTCTTTCCCTTTCTGTGGTCAGAATTTTCATCAAAATGCAAACCTCAGAGGAGCAAGGACATTGCAAATGGTGCTATGACAATACCCTCAGTAAAAGCTCAGGGCTTGATACTACATTATTCAGTTATGTACTTCTCTCAAACAAGAAAATTTAGGAACAGCTGAGCAGTCCTGTTTAGATCTTATATGGCAGAGTAGGTGGAAAAAATGTCCTCTGTAAACCTGTTAACTGACTTTAAATGTTCATTTGATTATAATTATTTTAAAGGATTGATAAAAAGTATATTTTAAGTTAGCAACAAATTAAAAGTTTAGGAAGGAAAAACCAGAGGCTATTTTATTGTCTTTACATCTCTCTTTAAAATCATATTAATTTTCCTCTCCAACACTATTTTATTGTATTAAAATGTAACCATGCTAGAAAAAATTTCTCATTATGTTAGCAAGAATGAATACAAGGTAGATAGTATACTAACACAATGACTGTAATCTGCTAATACAATAAGGCCTTCCTATTACATTTAAACAAGAATCCAGTTCTCGATCATTTTGACATAGTTCGAAAATACCGTCTCAAAATGATAAAATGTAGCGTATCTCTATGCTTAAGAAGAAGTTTTTTACGTCCTCATTTACTGCTAAAAAGAAAGAAGTGATAATGCAAAATTTATGTTGCAGTAGATTTCACTTCTTCTCTAGGAAACTTTGTATATTTTGTAGAAACAAGCATGAACAGGATTATTTGTGATTAGCTAAACAGGGTTTCAAACATATATACAAGGAAACAGTTCAGGCCTTCACTGTGTCCTATGGTTAGTGAATATGAAAAAAAAAATTGTACTGTGAGAACTTGCCATCGGTATGTGGCACCCACACAGCCATCAGCCTGCCTGGTATCTGAGAATTTGACCACTGCTGTTACAGTTACTCCTAAGAGAGCTTCAGAAAGAACCCAAACAATGCTGGGGTTTGTAGATGATAATCAATACTTTTTACCCGGAAATGACCAGCACAGTCTGTTTCAGTGCTGCTACATGAAAACAACCAAAGGTGTGGAAAAATGCTCAATTCGGGCTTGATATAGTGCACACTGTGAAATGTGGTAGTGGTATGAAGAGTACACCCCAAACAGTGCCAGGGCAATAACAGCACCAGGAGTCCTGATTGCCTAAATGAATACAGGGCATCTTCTCAAGCAAACTGGCTTCAGACCACCTCACACAGCATGAACTAGAAGTACCATAGCACTTACATGCTGATCCTTGGCTACTCTACAGCAACAACGGAAAGAACAATCCCCAGAGCTGCTGTTTCCAATTCCTGATCAGACCATGTGCTTTGCTCTCAGAGATTCCTATAGCAGGAACTTCATGTTCCTGTTGCCACAAGAAAATACACCTGACCAGAGTACGCTGTAACAACTGGGACTCGCAGTGGTGTCTGCAAATATCCATCAGCAGGTAAAGGAAGGTAACAGGGATATAAAGAAAATTACTTACAACCTGAAAAATCATAGAGATCATGGAAGATTCAAGTTAAACTTGATGTTACATTTAATTGCAGAAGCCCTTGCTTCTAAAGTTCAAGTAGCTTTCAATAAGAGCATCAAAATTACCCAACCTGTAATTACTGTGTTATGGTAGTTTGATGTTCCACAGGAATCTGAAAGGCATGACTTGCTTCATTCATAAAGAGTCATTGTTTGGCAGGTCTCCAGGACAGGAATTCAAGTGAGAAAGGAAGTTAGATCAGTTGACCAAAAGGAAATAAATCAGATTATTTGAATATTTGCTCAATGGGGAACAGAAAATTGCCATGAGAAGAATTTGACACTGAACCAAGTGTTGAACACAATAGCAGCCCTCACAATTTTGATGTAGGAACCTCAGTGTTGGTCACAACGTTGTGCTGCTTTCTATTTTCTTCCTCAGATATGAAGACTCTACACATTGTTTCAATAAAAACAAAAAACCCAAACAATTCACACACACACATAACACAGTAAATAGCAAATTCTGATAAGTAGCCAACAATCTGTTTTGTAGTTTCATCAAGCACTGACTTTGTGCATACAAATGCTTCTGGATTGATGAAAGTCAGGCAGGAGCTGTTGCCACCATTTTTCTTTCATGGAAGAACCTGTGAAAACTCAGGACTCGAGTTATCCCCAAAACTTGGCTTTTAAAATTACAAATACAATTAATTTGCAATTATAAAATGAAATTATTGTGAATATTTGAGCACTTCCTTTTTGTGCACTACCAGTGCCATTGGCTTGTGGATACTGAATAAAGAGCACAATGTTTGGATACAAATTGTGTCACAAAATGAAATTTGCCTTCTGAAAATGTGTCGATGTCAAATACACAAATTTATAGGTCCTAAAGATGTTACATATTTTTCAGTGTTTTGAGTGCATTGAACACTGCTAGAACAAATGGCAGTGAATATCCAGTATTGATACAGTTATTAATTACCAGTTATCTGTATACCAAATACAACCAGTTATTAAATGTAAATAAAATAACTCTCTTAAAAATTGATTTCCCAGATGAGAGGAAAATCTAGTTAGCAAGCTGAGTGTGAAATTTACATGTAGTTCATGAACAAGTGATTACTTACAGAATTAATTGATTTTAGAAATGAATCTAAGGGTAAAATTGTGGCATAAAACTGAAAACAACCTGAAGATCTGTTTTATGTCCATGAGAAAGGCACTTAGTTTTCCCTTCCATGCACAGCCAATCCCAGAAGTTGTGATCCACCAAGAAATCCCTACTCAAAGCCACATTCCCTGTTATCCATCTTCATTGCACTTGCTTTTTTCTCATCCTCTTCATGTTTGTCCACAATTGGATTGTGTCCTGATTTGGTGTCAACAACTCCTTTCTCAGAGTCTCAGTATCATAATGAGATGCAGTTTTCAGCCTGTCAAATTGTCACTCAAAAATGCGTCTCCTCACAAACTGAAAAATGGGAAACCTCCCATCTTTCAGACACATGTCAGTGCTAGTGATGTCAGCCTTATCCCTTCATCATATCCTTGCAGTTTCTCTGTGCCTCCCTTCCTGCTTCTTATTTACAAGATGCTCTTGCTGAATCATATTCAGGCTGCTGCTAAATATGTTTGTGTTGCCTGTCTCATCTGTGAAAGCTGAACGCACAGGGTGTAACAGAATCTTACATACATCCTTTGCTGAATGCTCTGTGTAGACTGACAGTTCACCTTTGAAGCACCCAGCACACTGCTTGAAACTCAGAATTCCCCACAGGTTTCTAAGAGCTTTTCCACATTTCTTGGAGCAGCTTAAGGAAAATGTGAGCTCTGATGCTGAGAGAGAATCCACAATGAATAATGTTGCAAGATTTGTGACTTCGTATTTTTGAGGTTTTCTCTTTACCACATTAATCCAAGGCACTAGTGGGAACTTTGAAAGGACTTTTCAATACTTGAGGAATATGACCATAGTCATTCTGTCCCAACACAAACACTTTGTATGGGGAATAATTACAAGGTTGACTTTTGGAACAGATGCCATATTTCTTCCTGGCAGCCAGGATTGCTGTACAAGGTGCTGTCTGTCTGTCTTCTGAAAGAAGCACATGTCCTGTGAGGAGGAGCTGAGGGACCTGGGGGTGTTTAGTCTGAAGAACAGGCTCGGGGGGATCTTATCACTCTCTACAACTCCCTGACAGGAGGGTGTAGCCAGGTGGGCTCAGGCTCTGCTCCCAGGCAACCAGCGACAGGACAAGAGGATATAGTCTTAAGCTGTGCCAGGGGAGGTTTAGGTTGGACATTAGGAGGAATTTCTGCTCAGAAAGCACAATTAGACACTGGAATGGGCTGCCCAGGGTGGTGGTGGAGTCACTGTCTCTGGAGGAGGTGTTTAAGGAAAGACTGGACATGGTACTCGGTGTCACGGTCTGGTTGATGTGGTGGCATTTGGTCATAGGTTGGACTTGATGACCTCAACAGTCTTTCCAACCTAAATTATTCTGTGATTCTGACAACCACCTCAGTGGCACATATTGGGCCATCAGCCCCTTCAGGAGTCCCCCTGGGAATGAGGGGGTTGCTCTGTTACCCTCCTGAGGGAACACCCCATACCTTTCCCACAGAACACCCCACACCTCCGCAGGGAACACCCCACACCTCCACAGGGAACACCCCACATGTCCCCAGAGAACACCCCAAACCCTCTGAAGAAACATCCCACACGCTCCTCAGGGAAAACCCCACACCTTCCCACAGAACACCCCACACCTCCCAAGGGAACACCCCAACATCCCCAGAGAACACCCCACACTCTCCCCAGAGAACACCCTGCACTCTCCCCACA
>JAOXXN010000082.1:30058275-30093293 GCA_026770055.1 Myrmophylax atrothorax | reverse complement strand
TGTCCTTGGCCATCTCCACAGCATGTTCTCTTGTGGGGTGTATCCTGTTTCACCAAGAGCTTTAGTGATCCTGAAATTCCTATTACTTTATATATGAGTGAAATTCTTCCTGAAAAGAAATGGGCATCTCTGCATTATGTTGTACAGAATAATTTAGGCCATCAGTGACTGCTCCTTCAGCTTCCAGCTGGAGCCTCTCTGTGCTGTGACAGAGGATACAAGATCAGCACTGCTCTGATAAAAGTGTTCAGCAACAACATAATGCAGGTGGGTCATACTGCTTAATCTTAATTCACTGCAGGTTTTCAAGCACAGGTAGGCTACTGAATTATTTCTTTCATACCTGCAATATAGTAATATTAGTATTAAATAACTAGAAATTCATTGTAGTGTGCATGGTATAATATGCACAGTTGTTTATTATTGTAATCCAGTTGCTGTCTCTGTTATCCTGTTCCAGGGCTTCCAGCATTGGCAGAGTCCTTCATGTTTCAGACTTCTGCTTTTCAAGTGTAGACTGGCATACCTAAAGCTATTGCTTGAACATCACATTTAAGGATGACTTGTTTAATTTGAGGGATGCCACTTGAACTGTTAATGTAGGAGTTACCCAAAAAATTCTGAGCCTTTTAGAATGAAAGTTATTGAGGGAATAAAGTTTATGGGGACACTTACCTGGGCTGAAATAAAGTGGTTGTTTGGTGATGCCCTGGGGTGGGATAGCTGAGATCTGATGGCAGCAGCTACTTGGATGTGTATCTGGGAACAGACACTTGGAATTATGTCAACTTTTTAATGCTTTGTAAAAATCTTTTTGGAATACAATCTTGAGATGTAATTAAGTTGTTCCTACTGTGTTTGTGGGGATCTGCCTTGATTTTTTTTAAAAAAATTGAATGTTGATAAATTAGAGCACTGTGGTTGTGCATAGTTGGATGTGTTCATCCCTTTGACTAAGGATGGTGTGTGGAGATTCCTGGTAATTTCACTTTGCTGTAAATCAGTTTCATTTTGGAGTGATACTTGTAAAAATTGTTTTCCTAATTAAATCAAATAATCTTAAAAGATTACCCCCCACCACTCCTAATACATATTTTCCAAGCTTTTTTCCCCCCTAGGGAAATAGGTTTTCTCATAGTGCTTTGGTACTCAAGTCATAGTGTGGTGTCTCAAAAAGCAAAATGCAGATTTCTTATGGCTCTAATATTCTGGGAACTAATCTGACTGAAGCTCAAACTTTTCATTTTCCTGTGGGTTTTGTGTTAAGTGCCTGGTAGATGGTGCCACATTGTCTAAGAGCACATTAGCCTGAGGACTGGAACTTGAACATGATAAGTAGTCTTGACCATATTAGACTTACCTGTCAAAAGGGACTTCTAAAATATGTTGTAATTTAGTGTGCTAAATTACTGGAGTAGTTGTCAGTCTCTAAATAGCAAGGGCTTTTTGACAGCAGTGCTCTCAGTGCTTAGCTTAGTGGCTTCTGACATTTTGGTGAAAGATTTTTAAAAAGCTGCAATTTATAGGGACACTGATACTTAGTCAAGCTTAAATGAAAGATCTACGTTGTAGTTAATGCAGTTAATTGGCCATTCATTGGGTTATCATTCTCATGTTATGGCAAGATAAGTCCTGATGTTTTCAAAATTTGATGCATCAGTTTTGACCATTTTCTCATGATCAGATCAGTGTCTGCTCTGTACAAAACTTCCAGTCATATAAATTAGAAAGGGAAGTTGTATAATTTAGAAGGGGAGGTACACAAATCATAAGTACTGAGAACCGTTCTGAAAACTGAATTTGAGTTTCCATTTGAGAATCTGGGTAGGAAATGATTGATTGTGGTGACGTTACTGTTAGAGATGGACAGGTGTTAGTGCTTGGTTTCTGTTGGTAAAATAAAATTTCTAAATTCTGTACAACGGTCACAATTTCTCTAAACACTTTCCTAAAAAGTGTTTTAGGAACCTCAAGGGAATGATCCAGTTTTATGTGGAATGTCACCAAGTCCCAGTTAACTTGGAAGTCTTGCCTGTTGAAGAACCTCCAAAAAAAGGCAAAAAAAAAAAGCTGCTTTTTTTTTCTGTGAAGGATTTCCTTTCTTACCCTTAGTAGAGGTGTTTCCAAATACCTCTCCTCATTGAGGTGGTTTTCTTTTTAACCTTTAGAACATGGCAGGGTTATCACCTAGAATTACGTTCTTATGCTCCCTTAATTATGTATATCTTTTCCTTAACAAACCTTAAAAAAAGATTTCAGATGTTACAAGTCTAATTAAAGAGACAGACAAAGCACAGTTTATACTGTAGATTTTTTCTGCAGTTCAATTAATCAGCATGTTTTCTCTTTTAATTAAAACCATTTTAGTAAATTAAAGCCCACAGCAAAACACATATATAATTTGTTTGTAATTAGCTCTTAATTGGTGGTAGTTGAAGCTTAGCACCCTTGGTTTCTTTCTTCATGATTGCCATTTTATTAGCAGCCAGTCATTAATTAATCTTTTTTTCTAATTAGCTTATAAAACTGTTGATGGCACATTATTGTAAATGTGATTTTAAGTTCAAAGCTTGTTAATAAGCTTTCTTACTTAGAAGAACAGAGATAAAGAAATTGCTGAAAACAGTACTACAGTTCTTTTTTTAAAACTGCCTTTGTTATAAGGGGGCTCTGTAAAGCATCTAACAGCTTATGGTTAATTTTTTAATGCTGTGTTTTCTCATGAATGGAAGAAGTTACTTACATTTAAATGTTTAAGTCTAGCAAAGAGCTAAATATTAGAACTGTTTTCTCTCCTTGCTCCATTCCTGTGTCGTTCAAATATAATTTGGTGTTGTAACACACAGCATAAAAATACAACAAAGGTATTACAAAGTATTTTACAGTGGAAGTTGAGCACATCATTGAAAAGGGACAATTTTCACTGCAAAATCCACTTGGTATTCTTGTTTGCTTTATATATTTTATATACGTCAGCAATGGATAACATTCCATAACATAAAAGGAGAAAATCATTGCTACAGGCAAGCCTGAAATAACTAGATTCATATTTGATGAGAAACTGTAACACTGTATTAAAAGACTGCTTGGCTTCTCTGGTATGGTCAGAGGGTATTTCAAGACCTGTTTGAATATAGATGTTTTGTTGGAGCTTTTGTAGGTTTAACATTTTTTATTTCATACCGAAATATTTCTGGAGCAGTTCTTGAATCAGTTGTGTCAGTACTTGCATCATTCAGCATTTAGATTGCACAGTCCTATCTGAATGAAAAGTCTTTGCTTTGTGATATTTCATGTTTAATGTCTTGATTTGCAAGGAAGTTTTCTGGAAGTTACAGCAGATTCTGTTGCAACTTAATAAAAGTGTTTATTCCTCTGCCTGAACTTTACATTCCATTTCAACTTCAGCCATTTCTTTGCTTGTTTTAAAAGTGTTTTATGATGCTGTGCGAGAAACACTAGAAAGGGATAGCTGACAAGGAAAAAATTAAAAATTGGATAAAAAGTAAATGAATAATGTCATATTACTAAAAAGATGAGAGGCTAATTTGTGCCGACTTTTTGCTAATTTTGTTCAAGCCTCAAAATGAGGAGCTGTCACCCGTTCTGTGTAGCACTGATGACAGTGCCAATGATCCATGAAATAAGCTGCCGCTGGCTTTGTTCTGATAAGAATGAACAAATCTGCACAATGTACGGCTCCCAGAATCTCATTTTCATACTTGCATGCAGGCTAAAAGAAATAAGCTGTTTGCAGGCTTGATTAATCAGACATTTGAGGGTTTTTTGTCTCTTTGATCTCTTTCGTCTCCTAGGTAACTTGCTTGACATTAATGTTGAGCTTGAGTAAAGACAATCAGGAATTGTAGACCAAACTGATATAAAAATTAAAGACCTTAACACTTTAAGTACTCCAGTAATGGTTCCGCTTTACTTCAGAAAACATCTGTTTTCATTTAATTAAAGAACAAAAGAGAATAGCATAAATATTTTTCGTAGGGACCTGTTATTCCATAAAAAGTTGAAGTATGATAATTGGTATTTTTTAAATAAATGACTTGAAAGTGTTCAAAAAGAGGCAAATCTTCAGATTTTTTGTTACAAGGTAACAATTTCAGATGAGTGGAGAATTTTCATTTATGCTGCATTAAACATCTAGAGTAAGATATTTGACATGATTATTGGTCAAGTGCAAAATGGAAAGGTCTTTGCCCTGTAGACACCAAGTTTGGGGTTGTTTTTAAGTTTGTCTTAAAATACATACATATATATATATATATAGTGTTACAAGGATGAACCATTATATCAGCTTTACTACCCAGTATGATTTACACACTTTAAACCTGTAAAATTGAAAGGAATTTAAAAAAAAAATGTCGCAGTGCGTTTGCTTGAGGTTATGCAGACGCTTTTACAAATCTTCCAAGTGGCTGTAAAGATGAATGCCTCAAGGGTCTAGCCAGGGCCCTGCTTTTCCAACCAGCTAAAGCCCTTATCTTAAATCCAAGCAAAGTACCATTAATCTTTTTGAAAGACCTTTTATGGCTTTTAATATATCCCAAATTAGAACATTTTACACCCTTGGTTCCTGAAATATGGTGATAAAAAGCCTTTAGAGCTTAATTTTCCTTACTGCGTGCTCTGACCAATTTGCAGTTCTTTGTGATAATGTTTAGACACCTTAATTAAAATGCAGCAAAATATTGGATGTTCTATATGGAAAATGCTGATACTTTGACTACACAAGAAATTGTTGTATATATTTTTATTCATGCTTTCTTACTTCTTTTAAGATTGTATTTTATTGAGTTATCTGATGACCTGAAATGTTAGTGGTTTGGGTTTTTTTTTTAATGTAAAATCCATTGACCAAGCTTTTATGGATTTCTTTTGAGGGGGGGCAGTGAGAGAAAATGTATGTCTGGGTGTGGGTGGGAGCAGAAGACATTTAATCTGACTAAAATGTTTGTGTCTGGTTTTATGCAACGTTTGTTTTCATGTCTTGCAAATTTGAGTCTGTGTAGCCTAGAAATGATAATCAAGCCTGCAAAATGTTTCTCCTTTCACTTGCACATATGCTGCAGAAGATCTTATTGTCCTGGTTTTTTCTGTACTTTTCAAAGATGGAAGAACTCATTCTGTCTTCCAAGAAATACAGATAGAAAGATTTTTCTGCAGCACTTGTGCAGACCTCACTTGTGTGTATTTGTATGTGTGTAAGTGCTTAATGGGCAACTGGAAGAGAAGGCAATGCTGATATTCATCACATAGTAAAAGTTAATTTTCAAGTGTGTTGGAGGTAAAATACAGTTAACAAAGGCATGATTCTGCTGATTGACTTCAGCCATCAGATTGCTCTATTGTTTAACCTAATAATTAATCCTGTTTCAATTTAAAGGTAAACATTTTTTGAATATTTTAGGTGAGTTTTCTTAAGCATTTTTATCCTGCAAGTATGTTAAAGTTAATAGCTGCCCTTAAATATTAAGTGACAGTGCAAATAAAAGAATGTTATGTTTTACTCTTTGACCTGAGATTTGGTAGTTCAGATGTTGGCATTGAGTTACTGATTATATAAAATGTAAATGCTCAGGGAGGAAATTACATAGCTGATATGAACGTTTTGAAATAGCTGGTCACAGTAATTATTTTGTTAATTGTGGTGGTTCCATACGTACGTATTTGTGGCCTTATAATGTGCAAATAGCGGATGAGAAACTTGTTCAGCCGCCTTTTTTCCTTTTAACATACTATGCTTATGAAAATGTGTATTTTCCTTTTAAAATATTATGCTTGGCTTTTAACTGCTTGTGTTCTGCTTACTGCCCTTTTTGAAAGCCCACTGCAGAAAGGCAACTTTCTTGCCTCCTGAGAGGACCATGAGGTAGAATGGCTTGTAGTGGTGCTGGTTTGGTTCTCTTTATTTTGCTTTGTTAACAAAATGATCACCTACCTAGTAGGTGTTTGGTGGGATAGTTGTAGAAAATATGTCAGTGCATCTACACCCGAAGGTATGTTCTTGAGTTCTCTCTTCCCTTATCTGGATAAAGCATTTCTCAGAGTAAATAATTACTTGTATAGATGCTGCAGATTATTCAAGTGTATTGCCATTAATAATGTAACTTGAATCAAAGTGTTGAGAAGTGTTTTTTCACTTGCCTCTCCCATGCCTCTATTCCTTGATGGTCCCATGCCCTTTTGGGGAGATTGAGAATATCCAGTCAGAAATATGTGTCCTAATTTCAATAGGTTTTGGGGTGGATTGAAAGAAAACCTGTTTGGCCAGATCCGTTTGTAGCAATTTTGGCTAAATGAATTGTTTGCTTGTCTTGAAGAATAGCAGTAACTTTTGAGAACAAATTCCTCCATAATTCTGAATGTCAAGTCATGACAGCAACCACAAAATGTGGCTACACCAATCAAGTTATGAATGCTGATCAAGGAGAATAAACCAGTCATAGCTGATAGTACCTTCTATCTTTTTTTGCTTTATTCTCTCTTCCAACCCTTTGACGTTCACTAAAGTGAACTGAATTCTCACAGTTTGAATGTGTTTACGGAAGTAAAGTGATATTCACCTATAGCCTATTACAACCTCATCTGAAAAGCGTGTGTGCTACCACGCTTAGAATCTAAAAGTTAGTAATGTGAAGAGTAAATGTCACACAGACACTAAGGACACTGTTTTGTTTACCTTTGGACGGACTGGTTAAAACATGGTTAGTGGTTCTACTGGAAAATGTGTGGCAGTAGTATCTCTTCCTGTATAAAGTTGTCTTTTTGGGTGTTTTTGATAATGGGAAGACCTGATACTATTGTGTTAGCCCAGCTGAGGTCACGCACTGGCCTTAATAAAGGAGACTGTGTGTTTATGTATGCCTGTCTATTTAAAACAAACAAACAAAGGGATCTAGTGAGCTATTGCCCTTTGCTTTTATTTTTGAAAGTGAAGGGTTCGGTGAAAAGGATTGCTTGTCCCAGCATCCTGTGCGTTCGTATTTCTCTCAAGACATTCCTGTTTGTCTGATCTAATAGTACATCATCACCCTAATATTTGGAAGATATTTTAGTACCTGTTGACTTTTGAGAAACAATATCAGACCAAGTAATTTGTGAGGCTTAAATTTCATATGAGCCATTTGCATCTAATGAGTTTTCCTTTGTTGCTTTTCATGTCTTAGCTTGGTGTGAAAATTGCCAAAGCAGCTGCTTGCCGCAACTTTGTAAAAGCCAAGCAAGAAGCAGAGGCTGCCCAAGAAGCTCAAAAGGAAAAGAAGCTTGCTTGGGGGTAAGTCATTTGAGTATGGAATTAAACATTTGTGGTTTCATTGGCACTAAGTTTATACAATGCAATCTCAGTTAAACGTTTTCTTAGTTGAAATAGGCTTGTGCTAATCTTATTTGTTTAGTTTAACCTTGTTGGGTTTTGGTGGGTTTTTTAGCAGTGTATCAGACATTTTACAGAGGATTTATCAGAAATAATGTAGTGGTTATATGGCTGTGTTTGTCTTCATGTCTTTATTACAGCATTAAAAATAAGTTTTTATTTTGGTTGTTGTTAAGAATAACATGGTTAAATATCTGAAACACACATGCTCATGATTCCTAATGATGTGGGTTTTGTGCTCTATTTCAGATTTGAAGCCAAGAAAAGATGGGAAACAAAAAGCAACATGGGATACATGTAATCCATCCTGTTTTCCTCAGAAGTCAAATACCTGTTGTTACTTGAAGAATTCTTGTAGGCATCTTGTTAAATCTAAACATAAAAAACCCCAAACCAAAACCCAGCACATCAAATACCTTGTATTTATCTTCATGCTGTTAGACTGCACTATCTTGTTTTGGCACTCTTATAACGAAGCAAAAATACTATCTAAACATCAATACTCTGTTAAATATATGCACTTTTCTCTTAAGTATGGAAACCTAAGATAATGCATTGCAGAATCCACTTGGAGTCTGGTAGAGAACTCCCTGAAGGTTCAATAAAATACTTGGTCCCAAGTGAGTTTTGTGCTGTACTGAAGTTACAATGTGTGGGTATAAGGGGAAGGGTAAGTTTTCCTTCTGGGGTTACACCAACTTAATGGAGTAAGTACTATTTTTCTGCTTGAAAGTTGGGGGGGGAAACACAAAGTAAAAAGAAGCAAAACCACCTGGCCTGTTTTAAACCAATATTATTTTTGCACTGATAGCCTTTGTAAATAGAAACACAAAAAACTTGTCTGAAAAAGGCCATCCTCCCTCTCCTGGAAGGATTTGGTACTAATTGTCATGTTGTGGTGCCACATTCTTCAAAGTATTTTAAATTCCCATTTTTCTTTCCTTCCCAAGATTATCAGTTGTTTTAAAAGTACCAATTTCTTTGAGCAAATAAAATGCAGAAATACATATCTTGGAAAACTATCTGAAATGTGTTATGTTGTACATGTAACTGCACTCCAGATACAAACACAGATTTTACTCCAAGTCAAATGTTTTACAGATCAATTAGGATTTGAATGTTTATGTTCTAAGATTATAACAAGAATTGATGATAATGTTTCTTCAAAATTGTTCTCAGCGAGAAGTAAGTACACATTCAGAACTAATAACTTTTCTCCCTGAAGCTCTTGCATTTATGTTTAGTCCCCACAATACCTGAATTGAATTGGTAATGTAAATGTCAGTTATTGTTAACCAAGATTAATACGTTTCAGGCCAAAGGTGCGGTATTAACGTAATGGTGATTTACTGGGGAAGTACTTGAGGCTAAAACAACTTGCCAACAAATAGCAATTTGAAGTTTTACGGCAGCAATTCGGAGAGTTCAGGTTTGCAGTCCGAGATGGAATAGTGCATTTTTGTTCATTAGCCCTCGAGATATTTGATTCTCTTTCTTTTTTTAGCAGAGCATCATATTTCTTTCACACAGACGAGAGTTTGCAGTATGGTAATCTGCAGTTAGCTGTAATTAGCTGTGATGACAGAGTTGAATACAATTGCCAGGATTGTAAATCAGGGGCTAAACAGGTTTCTGCAGTATAACACCATAAATCTCACACTAGGTTTACAAACTACATTGCTTTAGAACCTTGTGTGTGGAAGGAAGCAAATGTTATCTCTAAAGTGGTTTTAAAGGTAGGTTGCATGCTGACGTGTGTAAACACATGATTACACCATGAACTTCATCAAGATTTTTCTTTGTTCCAAATTTCCTGTTCAAAAGTTAACAGACACTCACTGTCCATTATTTCTGTTGTTTTTAAGCAGCTGGAATGTGGGTGTTAGGTACAGTGGACCTTTCTGCTTGTTATAAACTGAAAAGCAGAATGATGCTGATAATTTAGTGCCAAACACATCAGCAGTATTCAATTAAATATTTTAATTTTTATATAATATATTAAATATGCTGTATATTTTAGAAAATCTTTTCAAATCAATATTTTTATCTTCTTGTAAGGATTACTGGGTTTTAATATGAAAATGCTTTAAAAGAAATCCAAACTCACGAAAAGCAGCTATTGCCCAGCCACCTGTAATACTTTTCACGTAACCAATTCGTTTTATGTTAGGCCATTAATCATGTAACTGTTTAGGAAGTATACAGAATATTGCATGGGGTTACTTGGATGATGAATTTAAAAATGCATTTCAAGCTTTTCTATCTACCTAAAGTATTTGCTTATAATATTAGTTGTTTTCCAGAATTATACCATGCTTGAAAATCTCTGATTATCAGGGAAAATGTAAAAGTCTAATACAGCTTGATAGAGATCATATAAATACATAAAAAGTGCATGAATGCATAAATGTGCCTTTGATAATGATCCTCCTAAATTGCTGATCAGTTTTGAAGTGTCTTGCGTTCCTGACACTTTTTTTGTAGTTTTGTTCTGTAATAAAAATTTTGGCCAAACAAGGAAAAGTGCATTCTGTGACTGAAGTTTTCCTGTTTAACAGTATTAAAACAATCGAAATGCATGTTTTAGTTGACATAAAGCTTTTTAATCAGCTTAAATATATAATCTCTTACACTAAACTAAATTTGAGATGTCATAATAATTCTTTAGCAAATGAAAAGTTTGCATTAGCTTCTTGTCTGACTGAAATCTAGAGGAATGCACTTAAATTATAAATTTCAGTATGAATCTCTTGTGAAGCCAAGCATTTATTAGGAGCTCATTTGATGTTATCTTGAGTTGGGCAACAGTTAAAAGGCAGCCTTGCCTAAGCACCTTTCTCCCCTCAGAAGTCTTGAAAAACATAAATGCATGCACTAGTTTTGCCCCAGTTTTTTCTCCACCATAGTTTTGTATTTCGTCCAACATTAGTCATGAATATCCTGAGTAGCCTTAAGTCTTTTGAGGAAAAATCTTACAGCTTCCCAAGTGAAGCCCTCTGGAGTAAAGAGGAAAAACTAACTGGAGAAGGGAATGGCCTCTCCCAATTACTGTTGTTCTTTGAACAAAGTTGTACCTGGAGCATCCTGGCCTGCTCAAAGCTACCTCTGTTATGTGCCAGACCTGGTCAGTAAGGCCTCTTAACTGACAAAGAGTGCTGTTGCATGGGGAGGTGGTTGGATTGCTTTTGAGTTTACAGTAGACTTGGTTGATGCCAAGTTGATGGCTCTGAGCACAGTTCTGACACCCCTTGTACACTTCTCCCTCACATGGGTGTCACACGTTTTCACTTCTGCTCCCATCTCATGTTCTTGCAATTCTGTTGGGTTTTAAGGCCTGCACAATCAAGAAATTCTTCTATCAACTCCTGTGATAAAATACAGCCAGTTTGAAGTTTGACAGCAGCATACTAATACAATTACTAGTATTTCTTAATACTGCATTCCTGAGCTCCTTAACCAAAGAGTGGCTGCAGGGACAGTTTGACAGATAAAAAAGTATATATAGTTGTTAGAGTTTTAATAGTTTTTTGCCTGCAACCATAATCTGTATCATTATTTTTTTAGTTTAATTCTGTTGGACAAGTTTCAAAGATAAATATGGTGTGTAATAAGTCTTTGCAGCCTCTAATTTGTGAAGGAGTGTCTGTCCAGTTAATACTTGCTCATTGAAGCAAGGGGTTTTGAAATAGCTGAAGTACGAACTGTAATTACTGATGTCTGTTTCCTATTCACCTATGGCTTCTGGCATTTGATCAAAAACTGTAATGTATTGCTTAATCTCAAAGCATTCCCCACTTTCAAAAATATTTGCCTGATGAGAATTGCACAGCACTAAATGACCTTAGCAAACCCATAGTAGATTTTTATTTGGCATTGATCATATGTAGCTAATCCACCAACAAGTATTTTTCCTGTTATTTTTTAATGTTGGCAATTTAGATATGGATGTATTTACAGTGTACCTCTAGTGCAAGCTCAAAGCATCTTAAAAAGTATTATATATATATTAATAAAAGAGTGGGTTTTTTAGTTCGTTAATGGGGTGGCTAAAAAGGGGAATACAAAGGTCAAGCAATTTATGTGAGGTCAAACTGCTACCTGGCAGCAAGGTGGCAAATGGAATCTCCTGGATTGCAGTTTGTCAAAGCTGAGAATAACAGAGAGAAATCAGTCTTGAAAAACTGTGAGGCAGGTGCCTAAATCTCTTTGAAAGGCACTGGGAATTGGGCACCTCATTACCATCTGTCCCACCAAGAGCATAAAAAAACCTGGGATATGGAATGCAGATGTTCTGAGCATCACAAGAGTAAGTAGAAGCCTTAATTTCATTTGAGAAAAGTTGTCATCTTTCTTGTCAAATATCTGTATTGCTTTGATCTGCCTCCAGCTGTATTTATTATACCATCAAATCTTGTCTTCCCCGTTTCCTTGGGACTGTGTGTAACAGACTTGAGAGTTTTTCTGTTTCTTTGTTTGGAATCAGATCTGGAATGTAATGTTTTTTCCTCAAAAAGCATAGGAGTTAAACAGATATTAAGAAATGCAAACAGCCAGCTTTATAAAAGGAGCTCTACAGATTTTGCATGTGATTCTTCTTGTCATGCTCATTCTTTGATTATGTTCATAATTATGATGGGCCCCATCTGAGGAAGAAGAGAGCTGTTTGCAGTGAAAAGAGTGTCATGACAAGATGTTGGTTGAGTTCCAAATCAGAGAAGCAAGTCAGTTACTGAATCATCCTCACTTAAGCAGTGCATTCATTTTTCTTGGAGCTTCCCAGGTGTGCTGACTGCTTGACTCTTACAGATGGAAGTGAGTTCAGTTCAGTGTAAAGTGACCACAGACTGAAATGAGCATGTGTATTTCCATGTTACATATCCTAATGAATCAGCCTTTGGCAGCTTTTGCTGAAACTGAGTGCAATACATAGGATGCAAGAGAAAAGATAGGTACAGAAACAAGGATTCTTACCCAGATGAGAACTGACTGCTTTCTGGTAGCCAAATAGGGAGTTTTGTTCATCTTTTTTTCACAGCCTGTCTGAAATGAACACCATATTCATACAGCCCAAACTGCTAATTCAGATATTGAATAAAGTGTAATGCTGTCTGTAGCTAGATAGTCTTTATGGTGTTTTAAGGTTTTCTACGTAAGAAATTGTCAGATCTTTTTTTAATACTGAAATGCTGGTTGGCCTCTACTGGTAGAGACCATTAATTCCAAACTAGCAGTGCCATGAATTTACCAGTACTGATAAAAAAGATAAATAGTTTGCATCTTCTCTGGTAACTCTGATTCTGTCAAATAATCTGCATCTGCGAAGAAAAATACTCTTTTGTGAATTGAAAAGATTGCCGGCATAACCAAGGAGCATTGAGATTTTTTTAACATTTGATTCCTCCTCTGTGGAATTTATAAAAAACACCTTCTCAGCAATTATATTCAAAGTATGTCACCAGCTCCTCGAACTACACACTCTGTAATAACATAGGTTTCTAAGAAAGCCCTAAATAAAACTAGGTGTAATATGCCAGTATAAACTGTAAACACCCAAAGAACGGCGGAAGGTTGACGCATTTCATGATTCAGCTTCTAATTACCATCAAACAATGTAGAATGGAGCTTTTATTTTTCACAGAGTTAATGAAGAGAATGTTGAGAGCAGCCTGCTAGCAAGAGCTGTCCTCTGTTATCTGCTGAAGGAGTACACAAGCTGCAAAGGGGGAGAGTCAGCCAAATAGGCATTTCCAATTTGAATACTTTTCTGTTTATTGAAATACATTTATAAAATGTCCTCTACTTTTACCACAACAATGCCAAGGGCCTTTCTTGAAGAAATACAGACATCATAGAGTACTCTTTGTTGAGAATTATTTCCTTTGCTTTTCTTGCTGTGTTTTTTGTTTGTTTGTTTGTTTAACAAACAACACTTTAAAATATGCTTAGCTTTAGGTCACTTTAATTTTTAAAGAACAGCTCAGGGAAGGGATTTGGGTGCACTTTGTCAAGCAACAGCACATTTTTCCAAGCTCTGTGGTGCTGCCTTTTCATGTCATACCTTTAGCAGGCTTTTTAAAGATCTGTGTCACATTTCACAGCCTGGTGTGGACTGCCTGCCACTGGCGTTCAGGCCTCAAGGTTACCTGCCTCTGGTGCATTTCAGCAGTTTCTCCTTCCTTTCCAGCCTCTTCTTCCTAAAGGAAAAAGTGTGTGTTTTTAAAGCAGTTCCTTTCAGTGATTTCATTTAGAGTGCATTTTCACAAATAGTTATATAGGGCTAACTGGAGGAGTGGTAGAGAATGGGGTGTGGAGGTGAGAGCAAAGGGATGAGATTCCTGTAGCAGAAGAAAAAAGGGAGGCCATAAACCTCTTCCACTATCTCTGGTCATACTGTACGTGAGGGCCCTGTGCTCAGTTTTAGTCTCACAGCACTCTCATCACCTTCATTGATTTGGGTAGCTGGTGATAATGCGGGACATTGTTATTAAATATGGGTTTGAAGCGTAGAATTATCTGATGTAATTAATTTTCTTTTTTTCCCAATTCAATCAAAAAACCTATGCTCTAGGAATATTGACAGACTTTTCATCATGAAAGTGGCACAGTTTAGCCACAGACTTCTCTCTGGGGATCATATTCTGCTGCCCTCAATCAAGAAGATCCTTTTCACCAAAACTGGTCAGACTGGAACAAATAAGGGTGACAAAATTTGTATGAAAACAAAGGATTGGAGACATCAAGCTGCATTTGCTAAGGGGTATGGAAATTAACTCCTCTTTCAATGGTTGAGTGCAGAAGGGTGCATAAATCTTTAAACTCATAAGGTGACGGTTAGGTAGAGAAAATTAAGTAGGGACTCCTGTGCTTGGTGCTGCTAAGAATAATCTGGCACTTAAATGCCGGCACAGCCTGTATAGAAAGAGCTCCCCTCCATGTTAACTGCTTTGCTAGTGCCTGAGCTCTGTTCTTCTGCATTAATATTCAGTGGTCCTAGCACTGCATGTTGCCAGAGTTCTAGCAGGTATTTACAGATCCTCAAAATGAGATTCTCAGTGGATTTAATGGGCTCCATCAAAAAATCTGGGTCTTACCTCTGAGGTTTCTGGAATATTTGCTTTCTCACAGTCTTGAGAAAGCTGAAGTGGAGTGAGTTGTGGAGAAGGGAGTGTTGTGAGATGTCCCGGCTTCAGATCCTCTATCTTTGAGGCAAGGAAAAGGGTATGTTGTACTGGGAGGAGGAAGAAGGGAGGAATTGAGAGCAGAACAGGCTGAAGGTCCAGAGATAAAGAAAGGCAACTATATGGTGGAACTGTTCCAGCTCCACTGCTGTCAATGGTGAGATAATTCGTCTTAACATGTTTGGTTTCCAGAAGTTGAGAGTGCACACTTGCTGCTGTTTAGGTACAGGGAGGTGTTAAACAACCTACTCAGGGCTGCCTGGAACCTGTTTATATTTCAGCACGTAAGCTCTGTAAAATTCAACACAACTCCTGCTGTAATAATGAGAAAGACTTTCCCAGAAATGTTTTTGCATGGTTCAATGAGAGCTTATCACAGCCCACGTGTCCCTTTCATTACTGTCACATAAGATAACCAGGTGGCTACGACCAGAGATGTACCAATCACCATTCCCAGCACTGTAGATAGACTGGTGAGAACTGGAAAAACTACCAGCTAGACCATATAGGGCACATTTTCAATGCCAACGGGGAGTGCACACACCTTCCTCAATCTGCAAGGAGGAAGTTCATGGATTGTACAACCCATTTAGGTCATCAACGTAACCTAGTGAGACTGTTTCTGTAATCCTGAGTGTCTTCTGAAAACGTCTTCCCCTGGTCATGCAATGTGGAAAATAAAGCTGTGGCATAACCTCTGCCTGGCGTGTCTGAGCTCCCTCTGGTACAGACTGAACATGTCCTGCTTGCACAGATGTGAACAAAATACTCTTGGAGTTATATTGCCCCTCAGTCAAACATTGTCCATCCCTGTCCCACTGGCCATGCACACAGCTCAGAGTTAGGACTGCTCACTCCCAAGAGCGTATTAGGGTAAATACACCCTTTTTTCCCCAAATAAGGACACAGGTTAGGAAAGTTGGCCAAGGCTGTGGAGAATATGACTCACAGGATACAGAGAGCTGATCTCGTGCTAATCGTAACCAAGCATAGGCAACCTGACATTTGACTTTTATACAGGGAAAGCCTGGCTGCAACCCTTGTGATTCACACCTAATCTGCTCTAAGTACCTATTTTCCACTGCTCATAACCCTCTGGTCTTGCATGTTTTGCCTACATCCTGTACTGAATATTTCAATTGACTTAATTATTGTCATAAGTGAATGTTAACTGGAAATATATGAACCATAATGACAGCTAGGATGCAAATTTTTGTCAAAATAGGTTTTGGAAAATAATTGTTAGAAATTCACTATTCTTCCACGTTACTTATTTGTTGTGAAATTCATCCATTTTGATGACATTACAAGAGCAGTATAATGCTCATTGCACTAATTTGCTAGTGCAATATGCCTCAGACAAAAGATTTGCTTTACCAAGACTGAGCAGATGCTTTGTTTGAAATTTCTTATATAGCCCAGTATTTCAGATTTAGCATAATAGCATTGCAAATGTTAATGTACCTCAATTGATCCTTACAGCACTGCTCAGCAGTGCAATTCATCCTCTAAGCACAGAATTTTACTTCTAGAAAAAAAAGAAGTGGAAGTGCTTAGATCACGTAGACTCCATTAGAAATAGGATGTCCATCTAATAATAGAAAAAAAAATGTGTGAATTCATCCTGAGGATAAATGGGTACAGATCTATTGAAGCCAGCAGACTTTTTATGTAAGTAGAGTTGCACATGTTTTCTCCAGGGAACGATTCAGTCCACTGTGCCTTTGTAGTTTATGCTGAAATTCTTCAAGATAGGAAAAACTTGCCCAGTATTTGCATGTACTAAGTGCCTGGCATAGATCAGAGTCTTTACTTTCCACTTTTACTAGCAGTACAATCATTTAAAATTAAAGAAAAAAATAAAACAAGTAATTAATCCTGTATGAATGTTCAAACGTTCAGTTACTAAGAGTTATTTTGTCCCTCTAGACCTTGGACTTCCTCTGTGTGTGATCCAAGAAGGCAAGTGGAAGTCTTTTTCAGGAAAATACAATTTTCAAGCACTCTGATTGTGCTATGATACTTTCTCTACCTGAATCTTTTTAGATAACAGGCATCATGCTGCCTTTCGTTTATTTATCTCTGATTGAAGAGCAGGGGAACACAGAAGTGGCATTCAAGGAACATGTTAGAGGTGTGTATACAGTTTGTGATAGTAAGATCAAGCAGAGCTTGTGACAGGGAGAATTTCTGTCATCTAGAAATTCAGCTGTGCACATAATGAGATCCTCCCTCACAAAGGAAAAAAGGAACAATCTGGAAAAAGACTGTCTCCCCCACCTCCTTGATCTTGGTTTTAAGGTATAAATTGGGACTGGATATTTTTTCATGGTCTTTTGCAGGCCAGACTAAGATCATCCTGTCCTCAGTCCAAGCTGGGTAGCAACCAACCAGCTCCAATCCCAAATCTGTGCAGCTCTATTAGTGTGGTGCTGTGTCCACTCCATTAAACCTTCTGAGTGTCCCTAAACCTGGTTTGAAAAGATCTGGATAGACATTCCTCAGAAAAGCACAGATCAGTATCCAGCACTGGCACTGTTTCACCGTGAGACCCTGGAAAAAGTATTCCAAGCCAGATTTTTAAACATGCAGAGCCATCCCAGATCCCCCTGGTGAAACGCTACTGATCTCTTAAAAGAGCCTGCTCAGTTGCACTCTCTGGTTTTGCCAGAGGGTGTGTGTAAAGCCACTCAAACTTTGACACTGCCTCACAGGGAGGCTGTGAATGAACTTGTGCATTAACCCCTAAGTGTAGGCACTCTTGTTTTGATCCAGTGGAAATTTATTTATTTCTACAAACCGACTTGACTCTTAGGGAGGATCAGTCAGCCCTGGGCTACCTGCTGCCTCAGTGGCTGGGATATTTCCCTAGCTGTGGGAAGAGTGTCCTCCAGATTCTATTCCAAATTTGAGGTCACAGATAGGATGCTCAAAATTCAACAGCTACCTACAGGGAGAACCCTTATGAGGAAGGGCCTCTTGTCTTGTCTGAGCCAAATATCTGGTTTTAGACTTATTTCTATAATCTGAAGCTGCTTTATCCACAGTTCAGCTGTTTGGGTCCTCCACAAGTCATGGTGGATGGGGACCACAGGCACTAGACAGGGAGGGAGTGTCCCTGTACAGGGAACTCAGGCTTTCAGGCTCACACTCTCAGCATAGCAGCACCTGAATTCTTTAGGAGCTACATCCATGATATTCTCTTGTTTTTCTAATCAGGAAAAAAAATATTTTTGTTCTCTAACCTCTTGTTTGTGTTGTCCTGCTTATAGGCAAGTTCTTTGCTGTGTTTATTACCTCATCTGACTAGCTAATAAACAGAAATCTCATTTTGATAGTGCCCTGTGCTGCAGAAGTGTACAGCTTTTTTCTGTCATTGCTGAAGGAGAGAGAAAGGGAACAAGACCTCACATGGGCATGCAGGTGGTGGTTGATCCCATGGGCTGCAGGATATGTGACAGTACTGTGACTCTAACCAATGCCTAAACTCTTTACTCGTTCTGAATGAAAATACTTCTGGACAGACCTCTGTGTTAGAAGAATAAACACTTTCACCATCCAACCACAGTTGCTTCCGACTCATCCCACTATAGAATTTTTTTTTTCAGAATGGCTACCTAAACCTGGTGCTTTAAATCTGATCCATATTGCCCAGGCCCTTGCATGAACTGGTTTTGTTGTTTTGATGCTTGCTGCTGCTTTATTTTTCCAGGACAGTAAGTGTTGCGGGTTTCTCAAATGGTGGGCCAGCCTCATTTGTGTTTAGCATTCTGAAAGCAGCTACAAGGAGTTATAAGGCCAATAGCGATAAGGAAACTTGGTGAATTCTGCCATCTGTGTGAGAGGGAAGGGCTGAGTCTGCTTTGCATAGACAGATACATAACGGTACATGGAAATTCCAACTTCCAAATCCTTCTAAAATGGAGTCTAAGAAGACTGCTTCAAAAAATGACTGATTTTTAACCAAACTTTTTATTTGTCATGAATTAAATTTTGGCTTGCCTCATGTGGGAAGAAGGAATGTAAAGGCAATTCAGTTAGCTTGTATATCATCCTGCAATAAGCCCCTCTTAAGAGGTTTAAAAAGGCCATGAACTTGGGAGCTGATAGGCCATACTCCAAATTGCATTACAAGATGGGTTTTAATTTTCTCCTAATTTTCAGACAGAAAGATAAACAAGACAGAGTTATTTGAGGGAGATATTGGGTGAAGAGTCTCATCTAGAAATGCTTATCTGAACTCTTTATGATTCTCTATCAATAGATATGCTCGGGGCTTAAGGGGTTAAAGAAGTCAGTGAAAGGATCTGTTTTTATGGGAGAAAGGAAGTGCTACCATTTGGTTTTTCTTGCCTAGGGAGGCTGTTGTCCTTTCTGAAGAACCCAATATTGCACAGTGAACAGCAAGGAGGTGTATATATCAGAGGGAGGGTGGGTGGGATGCAGAAGCAGCCAAATTCTTGCTTCAGCATAGCCTGGAAAGCACCTATGAAATGAGAAACAAAGGCTGTGGCTGGCCACACCTTGGGAGGATGGCAGCACCCACACAAACCGTGCAAACTCCAGTTCTCCTGCCTCCCTGCCCCCACACCAGTGCAGAGAACCACTTCCCTGGCTTCCCCCAGCTCACTGCAGCTCTGATATTGTAATTCTGCTGCAGTCGTGCATGCCATCTGAATTCATTTGTCATATTCTATGAACTAGAATCCATCAAAGCACATTCACTGGCCTTTTAATTAGTGTTAGATTAGCATTTTAAGATACGGGTAAATTCCCAAGTCTAACTTTGTTTAAAGGTGCATATTCAATACAGTAGCCAGGAAATCATGTATTCTCATGTACTTATTACCTTAGTAATGTAATGCTGTGAGGTAAAAAGGCAGATAATACTTCCGACAAATATTAAATGTTATTTGTATAGCTACTGCCTGTGAATTTAAACAGAAAATCATTCCTCATGCCTTGCCATGAAACACACACAAATTTCTTTTGTGGCTTTCATGTTTCATTAAAGCTTTGTATGTGGAGGAGAAGAAAATCTAAATTGCTACTTAATTAAAGGGAATACTGTCAGATTAAATATATTTTGAAGAAATGAACTTTGCTTTTTACCTGGGTTGTCAGTAACACCCAGGATTATTAAAAATGAAATATTTTTTAACATCTAATATACTTCTCACCATTTATCAAGCTGGGTCTTTTCTTGCCCTTCGCTGGTGAAACTAAAACAGTCTCTTGCTTTTCCCTATAGTCAGCTTCATTGTCTGGATCCTATTAGCTAACTCAATATTGGAGAGCTTCAGGTTGTAAATACCAGGAGGTGAAGCTTACCTCTAAACTAAAAAAAAAAAGGAAAATGTATGGCTCTTTCTTTATTCCATTAAAATATTTCTCTAAGGCTGGACATAATGTAATATACGCTCCTTTAATCAGGTTTTCATCGCCACACAGCATGTGCAGAGTGGGTTATATCCTGGAAAGTGCTGAGCACTGTTGTATGTGTACCTTTCCCTCTTACTGAAGGCCAAAGGTTCTAAATTTGCTCAATTGCATGGAAAGGGGTCAGACATCTATGTCACAGTGCATTGAAAATTGAGCCCAGTCTCACACAGTAAACTCCTTACTGTTGTACTGAAGACTTAACCTAGGGCAGAATTTGAAAGTGCATGGGTACATCTGACAACTGTACATCTGACAAGTGAAAATGAGAAGTGGTGTGGAGCCTCTCCAGCACCTTTGCTTTTCTACATCTTCATTGTCCTGTATAGAGGGCCAGACAAAATCTCATTGAAGGAGGTTCCAGGTGCAGCTGCAGAGGAGACTGGATTCTGTATGAATCCAGTTCTGTATGGTGGTGGTGTGGATTTTACAGGAGATGCAGAAAGAGAATAGAGAAGGTGTGTATTATGAGTTAATATTATTTGCAAATAATAATAATATATTCAACAATCCCAGAACTCTGCAATATCAGAAAGGGTATTATTTACAAAATAGCCCTATCTACATATACCAGTGGAAAGCTGGTTTTGGAGTTTCATATTAATGCACATTAGCATCCTCATGAACCTATCTGATAATACTCACACATGGAGACTTAAGCTCCTTAAGCAATGTTCACACCTCCATGAAAAGTAATACAGTTAAGTTCTTCCTCTAAATAAACTTTCTAAGCAAGTCTATTAACAGTTATCTGCTATCTGCCACAAGGGGAAACATGTAGACAGTTCTGTAGTGCCTTATAAATCTTGGGCTGCTGAGTATTAGGTAGTAAATTAAATGAGAAGTGAGAGCTCCTTTCACTGGATCCTCCTACTTCATTTTACCACGTGAGAATGTTTAGGTTGAGTCCTGAGGAAACAATCTTCATCCCCAAGGGATGTGCTCCTGTGTTCTGAAAAATAAGCCTTCCATGTAAAAAGCATTTTAGGATGCTTTTGTAGTAAAGACTTACCATGGCCTGGGAGTATAAAAGCCTGCCCTGGTGTTGTACAGTGTTGTATCATTTTAAGAGGAGCATGTGCATAGTGAGGCCACTCATAAAATCTGAATTCAAGTATCTGGAGATGTCCAAAGGCTTCAAGAGCAAACAATAGCCTGTGGTTTGGCTGCTGTTGGAGGGTTGAGCAACTGGAACTCAATTCCCAGGTCGACTGTTTCTTCTGAGTGTGAGCAATTCACTTCATCATTCCCTGCTTCACAGTCCCCTCTAATGAGGGGTGGTGAGGGTGAAGGAATACATTCCCAGCCTTGTGAGGGCTGGGATGGCCATGGATCTCCACGGTGGAAACCATACGATTCACTTTGGGGACAGAGGTTCTGGACAGGACCCGGGAAGCTGGTGGGAAACTTTTATGAAATACTATCACATAATTCAAAAACAAACTCTAAAGAAGGACTGTCATTGTAAATTAAAGTTCATAGACTTTTTGTCTTGTGTTTGATAAGTTTGCATGAAGTTTTACTGTTTTCGTCCTATTTGTTGCTGCATGAATTTTCCACAAGGGCAGTGGAATTTCATTTGAATAAAAAACCACCCTCAAACACTGGAGGATTTGGATTCTAACTATAAAAGTTAAGCTAGATGGATTTATAATATGCCATAATCTAGTAAAAATACATAAACAGGGAATCAGTCATGTACAGACAACACAGAACCTAGATAATTCCTTTTAGGATTAAGCATATGGCCAGCAGCTGGCAGATCTCGGTAGATCTCGGTGAAACCAAATGATAACGTAGACATCCTTTGCTGCATATTCCTGGGAGACAATAACTGGTAGGAAGGAAAGACCGGCCATCCATAATCTTTATTTTATTCAGTGAGACTTTTATTTCTGTTTTGAAAAGGAGAAGGAAGACAAGTAAAGGCAGAAGCTTCCTGGAAAGCAAAAGCCTGCCTAAATGGCAGCAGTGGGAAAAACAGGCTTTTATTTTCTTTCAAAGACATAAAATTAAACAGAACTTTCCAGCATATGTTAGTATTCATAACTCTTGCAGACCATGCATCAGAACAGAAGACTTGTGATGATTATTAGTTCTTTGTATTGCGGTAGGTCCTAGAGATCAGGGTGCTATTATGCTAGTTGTTCATAATTAGAGATTGTGTACTCCCTGGAGTAGTGACTATCTCAATAAACAAGACAAAGGATGAGAAAAAGGAAGTGGCATTGTTCTCATTGCACAAACAGAGCACTGAGAAACTGGCAAATTAAATGGTTTGCCCAAGTTCATGCAAGAAATCTTTAGCAGAATTTGGTACACAAAGCATATTTTTTTTGTTTGCCATGTGAGCATTTAGTGGATTGATCCCCTTCTGCAAAAGAAAAAAAATATTGTTTTAAATGTCCAAATATTTTCAGGTTTGAAAAATTAATTAGTTTTATTGTCTTCTAAATCCATCATAGTCACCCAAATGTCAGGGGTTTATTTTTGAAAAATTTTGATTTTCTTTTCAATTTCACAGCTGGTGGTTGCAGTACTGGGAGCATTTCAGGAGGGTTGTTGAGATGGGCTTGTGACAATCCATGATCCTGAGCTCTTGTTCATCAGGGGCTTTTAAGTGCACAATTCTGTCTCTTCCCTATGTGTATCACAAGACCTAAAATAGACTTCCCACAACAACTTCCTGCCATGTCTGCACCAGTCAAAACCTGCCCTTCGGTTGCAGAGCTCTCAGGAGCCTGTTTCACTCTTCCAGTTCTTCATGTAATGTCAAGAGTCCAGAACACCCATGAGGAATTTATTGTTTATGCTTTTGAATGTGAACACATGGAAGAGAGTTGCTGGATGTACAACAGAAAGGATCCTTCTTTCATCCCTTGATCCATCCTATCTCTCCTTTAGTACATTGGAGGCAAATAATGTCTTCTTTTTCCTTTTATCCTGGTTTCTTAGTGCTAGGATCACTGCATAATGACTCCTGTGCTCATACTGAAGTCAAGAGTTTCCCGCTAAACTCTGGATTGGGGGTCCTTGGACACCATCCTGGAAAGTCTTGCAACATAAACAAGTTTTAAGTATGTTCTGAGACCTCCCCTCATTTGAATGATAATGATGTAACATTTTTGTAACACTTAACAACTTCAAAACCTGAAGGAAAAGCAACCAAATTAACAAAACAAAACCCCTTGCTAAAACTTAATACTTATTAGAACAGTAAGTTGCCATAACAACTTGATGCAAAAGTCTTTGGTGGCAACTTAGTACTTAGACCTATTGAGGCTAAAACAACCTTACTCTTGTGTTACTACTTAGCCAGCATAGTAAATACTATTGGTTACAGAAAATTAAAACTTTTAAATAGTGAAACTACTTTTACTGAAGTAAAAGAAACCTCTTAAATCTAAGTGTTTTTCTTCTTTTAAAAAAGCATAATTTGTCAGACATTAAAATAACAAAAGGTCTTTGAAAAAGGATTATGGTTTCTGATGTTTCACTACGAGAATGGATTTACTTTATATCCTACTGATGTTGTAATCTTGAATTCTGAGGTAATGTTTTAGCCCTTTCTTTTCACATAAATAAAGATTTCAATGATAGCACTTCATTTCTTCTGTAGAACTTTCCTTTATTTTTCAAACTACTCATTTTCTCTCGCTTAAACCATTTCATCAGAATAACATACAAATTGGATGCAGTGCTTATTAGGGGAGGGGAACAGTTAGAAAGGCAAGGCATTTCAAATCAACACACTGCTGACTGTGAGGGAGACTTTAAATGAAGAATTTCCATATTGCTTATGTGTTTTCCTCCACAATGTACTATTAAAAAAAGGCCTTATTTATAAGATTTCCCTATGAAACATGAAGGTGTATGTTTTAACATATTGGGGGTGTTTTTGTGGTTTAAATTCACTTGAACTTTCATTGCTCCATGGAGCACGAACAATTGTTTTCCATCAGTACTAAGCACTGAACTTTAAGAATCAAAAAGCATATTTTTACATGTAAACAAAACACTTGGTAATCAGACTGACTTCATCCCCTCTTGAAAAATGGTGCTATATATTTCTTTGGATTGCATAGGTTTTAATTAACACTAAGTGTCTTTAAAGAGTTGCAAATTCCCACCCTCTGAAAAAAAAGCCACTCTTTGTACACAAATGGGCTGATTTTTGGAGTTGTTTAATATCTTATGGAAGGGTGAGTGGTGCAGACAGCAGAGTATCTTTAAAAGATAATTGTTTACTACCAAAGGAACAAAGAGCTCTCAGCAAGACTCGGCAATAGATTTCCCTGCAGCAGCTTCATCGTTATTATCTTGCTTGCCAAATAGGGACCATTCTCCTGACTCTCACCCTACAACCTGCCTTTGAAAGTATAGAAAAAGTGGTGTTTATAAACCAGATTTTTTTTTCTTTATTACGTATGCTGAAGTGAAGGCCAAAGCCTTTTCCGCTCCAGCAGAACCAGTAGGGAGGAAATACATGTAGTAATTACCTTAAACAAGCAGGCAATAAAGGCTGCTGCCTCTCAAGCCACACGGTTTAAGGACATGGTGAAAGGTGGAGGTGTCAGCATGCACAGCCCACAACAGCTGGCTGGAAATCTGGCATCCCTGTGCTTCTCCAGCTCTCTCCTCCAGGCAGGAGTCCTGTCTGGCCAGGCTGGGCTGCTGCAGGGCATCACTCCCAGAGCCAGTGGATGTCTGTGTTCAGGTGAGAGGCCACCGATGGAAAGGGTGTCCTCAAGTGAGATAAATGCTTGTAAGAGGGATTTCAGAGAGTGACAAAGCACCTTGCAAACCAGTTATGGAGAAGACAGAGTTTGGTTCAATCCCATCAGAATAATTCTCTGGAGTTTTCAGTCACCTCATATTTTGGTGTGCTTTTGTTTTCTTGAATAGGATCAAATTGACTTTTATATTTCAGCACAAATTCTTTGTTTTTTCTTTTTTCCCCCTCTTCTCCTAAATCCAGCTCCTCTGCTATGGGAAACTTGCTGATCACAGCAAAGCCACCACAAAGGACCTGGGCATGAGAAGAAGGCTGGGAGGTTTGACAGGGAGCACATGGTACTTGTGGGTCCACTGCAGGAAAAAGCCTGTGCCTTACAAACAGTGAAGAGACCAGCCAGGCCTTGCTGCATCCTGGAACCCCACACCATGGGCTCTTCTGGACAGTCTCCTGGTGTCTCACAAAGCCTTGCAGGTTGTGACCATCACAGGTGAGATGGGGCAGCACTGGCTCTGCTGCTGGGGATGGGGTGGGGGGCTTTGGATGGACTGTCCCACTAAGAGGATTCACTTTGGAGGCTCCCACCCTGAACAGCCAGATCTTTGTGTCCCTCTTGAGATGTGTGGCAGATTTATTTCTACTAATTTTTGAAGTACTGAGTGTATCTAGTGTACTTATTGCTCCTAATTAATGTGAGAATAAAGAATCAAAGAGGGCATTCCTCCAATGAGTTGTTTTTGAAGAATGACAAATTAATCCCCTTGGATATGGCTGAAGCCAGGGAAGATCTTTCTGTTCCTCTAACAAACTGCAGCAATTAGATGTGCAAAACTCTGCTTGTGATAAATAGATTTTAATACCTATTTATTCTCTTTTTGTATGCCCAAATCCTGGGCCTTGCATCCTTCAGCCACACGTTCTCACAGGTAACTGGAGATGTAGGAGAGTGTTTCCAGTGATGTGCACACTCATGTGTGTGAGACTCTGGTGTCAGGGGCTGCATGGAGCCATTTAAATGCAAATTTTTTAGACGTTTTCTTAGGCTCTTGTGGGCTTTGAACCAAATCCTCGGTGCTTGCACAGTTACCTACATTTGCTTGCCCTGAACGTCCATTTTGATAAGGAAAAATTTGATGGCTGAGTTTTTTTGTACGGCTCTCTGTGTAAATGCATCGTGACATTTCAAGGGGATACTTGTAATCTGCTTTAATAAGGATCAGGTGGCGTTTACCACAACTCATTCAGACATCACGGGGACAACTTTAAATCTTCACCTGCTCGTGGAGTCAGGGATGGGGCAGCATTTGGGGGCGATAAGCCAGAGATGAGATTCTGACAGGCCCTTTTTCTGATGGGGGCTGGAGATAAGGCACTGGGAGCTTTGCAGTCTGAATTGTTTCTCTGGGTCCCGATGCTGGGGGTGATGGGGAGGGCGTGGAAGCACCTCTGTGCTGAGGCAATCAGAGCAGGGGATGCAGGCTGCTCAATGCTATCAGCCTGTGACAGACCCCCTGGGGACCCTGCACCTGCCAGCCCCTGCTCCTTTGTGCTCCTGCCCCTCCTGCCCTGCGCTCCCCATAGCCCGGGGTGACACAGGACCGCCTGCGCCAGGGGGTTCCCTCGCAGGAGGGTAATCCTCAACCCTCAGCCGTTTGTTCAGGCGGCCGGGAAGGGGCAGCAGCTGCTGGTTTGCTGCGGAAGAGGGTGGTGGCCACGGGCAAGGACGTGCAGCTTCAGGCAGCCAAGGCTCCCTCTGAGCGAGGTTGGAAGGTGGATTTACCCCCTGTGCCCTGGGTCTGCCTCATACTGAGCTCATGTTGCTGGACGAGGTGTACAGAGAAAGTGGAGCTTTCGATGCTGAAAGGTCTTTCCATAGTGCTGTAGATGACCCCTGTGTTGCCCTTAGATTTGCAGCTAGATAAATACAGTAACCTTACAAAATGAACCATCCGAGGGAAACTATATGGCTCTTGCACACTCAAGGGAAGGAAGATAATGCTTATGTTTCACTGAAGCCATTCAAGACAAAATGCTATATAGTAAAATCTTTCTGCAGTGTTCAACTTCAGAAAAGTGCCATTTTCACAGGCTTTTTTCCCCTTGAATTTTTGACAGAAGCAGGCTGTAAATAGCTGTGAAAACCATTGAGAAGGGGAATTTTTATAAAGCACAATTTATGCTACAGGATGCCACACGAATGCAGGCAAAGTTATATGTTTGTTGATTTTTATCTCATACAATACACTTTAAATGTATTTTTTTTGTACACCAAATTAATGATAAGTTTTAAAATTGAATTCTCTAGTGAACCTCTAGAGCCAGAAGTGTCATGATAGCTTAAGCTGAGGCTTTATTATCCTCAGTGCTGTTTGAAAGTTTTGGGACCAGATCTGAGCTATTCAGCCCAGGAAAACAAGGTAAATGTTGAGGGTAGGTTGGTGTGATGTAGAGCACAAATGGGAACTTGAGAGGCCTGAAGGGAGGGAGATTGGTTTTCAAACCCAAAGAATCAGTGAGACAGAGATGGAAAGTCCAGTGGTGTTGGTTGCTGGGGAAGGAATGAGAGAGTCAGTGGGGAAGCCAGATGGTGATGGACTCTGCAGAGACACACATAAACCCTTGTGCTTGTTCCATATTTAAAGGAAATAATTTGCAAGACTTCTGGAAGTAGATTCTTAAGTAAAACACCAAAACATCCAAAACATGCCATGTAGTCTTTGAAACAGAGAATGCTGTGGTCCCTGGATCTGAGGCCAAATGGAACCAATGCTCATCTCCTCTTTGATTTCTCACTCTCACTATCCCAAGCCCAGAGTGATTTTCACCCAGATATTGTGTAGAGAAGGATGCACAAATCAAGATATTTCTTTTGCTTCCTTCTGCTTCTCCCCACCTGTGGCTGCTGTAGTTCACACTGGCCTTGCCTTTCCTCCAGCACAAAACCTCTCTGCTGAAGAACAGGGCTAGACTGCAGTGCAGACACTTATCACTTTATTTTCTCCTACGAGCACAGAGTGGGAATGTCTCATCTGGCGTGTTGAACTCAGATCTAAGTGCTAAAATGTTTACTGCTTTCAATCCACCCAGCAGGATGCTCTGAGTGAAAGTGAGGGTTGTCATCCTGCTGCTGATCTCAAACATCAGGCTTTTCATTATTTTAGGGGACTTGTTCCACAAGTACTTCAGATGGTTTTCTATTAACGTTTGACAACATCTCAGGAATTGAAATATATTTAGTGAGATTACAGTGTTTAGATTGTGGTCTGAGAACTTCTGATCAAATTCTGCTTTCCCTAATTAATGCATTCCGGCACCTACTTAATAGCATTCATATCAACAAATAATTTCTGTTCTTCTCTAATGATATGCACCATACTTGGCACTAGAACATGGACAAATACATATATGTTTTTGTTATTCTAGAAGAAAAATCCATATGCTCTGGATAATGAAGGTTAAGTGACAATTTTTCTTTACAGCCACTCATGTCTTACAGTCTGTGAACTGAAAACTGGATTAACCTTTAATTACCCCCCATGATCTCTCAACCCTGAAACATTACCACTCCTCCTGGTGTTATTTGCATACAGCATTTAATGAGAGAAACATCTGTTTGCATATTTCATATCATTAATATTATGCAGATGAGCCGAGTTTTCACATTGCAATGGGCAATTGTGCAGAAATCTCCTTTTCTCTCATTTTTGGTCTATTTCCCTCCCCCAGACATTTTTCTCTGACATGTATTAATTAGAAAAAGAGCTGTCTGGTGCCATTAGCCTTGCATATATAATGCATAGGTGCTATGTGATCTGAATGGCAGCACAGCAATAACCTGATGAATTTAAAAAATACAGGATATCTGGCTTGATGCTGTTGGGCAAACCTGTTGACATTGTCTGAGAAAAATATACTCTTTTAATGAAATGTGTTACTATGGCTGAAAATTAAACCAAATGTAAACAAGATTTCTAAAAGGTTTTTATTCTTGTGACTTTAATTATAAAAATTATTTTTGTCTACTAAGATAAAATATATTCACTAGGTACCTGACCTGGCAGCCATTTGATTGACTGAAATTTAGGTTAGATTGCTGTGGGTATCTGTTCTCTCCAGCAATCTGAAATGTTTCATATGACTCTACCATGAAACCTTTAGTCTGTACTAAGCCAGATGAAAACTGATGAGCTGCTGCTTGTAATTAGTGCATAAACTTGAGGTCTGGGACAAGCTCCTGTTTTTCTACATAAATAAGGAGAATTTTCCATTTTGGGTAGCTTGCACCCTGTTTTCTTGAAGTGTTCCTCAGAAGAGTTTAAGTAATTGCTGACATAAAATAAAGGGGGCAGGAGGGATTGATCTATGGATAATAATTGTAGGGGGAAACAGGACATTGATTTCTAGTTTGCTACTTAAACTTTTCTCACAACTGGCTGAGTGTTTAGGCAGCCCAAGATGTTTATGATGTCATAGATCTATCCCCAGTAAACAAGGCACATTATCTTTGAAATCAGACTTCTAGAAGCGAAGCTGGAGATTTGGCCTGACATTGTTCCTGTACCACTTCTGTCATTTTCTGAGGGAATTTCCACTAGTTCAAAAGTAGAAATTATTTCCTACAGGGAGATCTGCAGAAGGCTTTCCATAGGTCCTGAATTTGTCTGACTCATCACAAATTGCTTCTGTTTGCCCTTTTGTGCTGCTGAGCCAATGTCAGACACTGCTGAAAGTTCACAAAATTTCAAAGTATTCTTTTCCTAGACTACCATGTGGATAAAGCTGAATCTGGAGCAGCATGGAATTGCTTTCATTGCCTAAAATGACACCTGAGCTATATTCATCTCCCAAACCATTCCTTTGTTGAAGAGAATTGAGTCACTTTCTGTGAGACACAGAGTTCCTCCTAATGGCTTGGACTAAAGTGCAGGAGCAAACCAGGTTTGGTACACTAGGATTATCAGACAGGAACAGTACTTACACTCTCTGCTTCAGCATGTTTCTTCCCACTTGGATTTCTGCTTAAGATGACTTCTTTCCAAAAAATTTGTGCTGACCCACGCCTCAGTAGTCTGGGATGAGCTGTGCCCACCTGTTCCTAAAATAAAAGAAATGCCATAGGTAATACATACCCTGTGACTAAATGAAGATTAAATACAGTTCATAAGTGTCATTTTTTTGCTGATTATGCTGCAAAATAGTAATATGCCTCACTTGTATTTCATTACACAAATTTTATAGGAGAAGTTTGTGAGGTGCTGCCTGTTGTTATGGGAATCATTTTCATGAGCAGTTTCATGTTTTGTGAGAACATATGTTCCTTTAAAGCAGATTTTCATAACTTAAGAGTTTCTTTATATAAGTAAAGCTTGTTTATCTCAAGGTCTGACTTGCAGGTAGGATTACTGTGGTTTTGTACATAAGTCATTGCTATGGCATCTACCAGGCCTTTTATGCAAAAAAAAAAAAAAAATCCTTAATATATGCAAACTGTTGTGCATGCAAATTATAGCCCTGTGTGTGGAATTTAGGCATGCAAAGGAACACAATGCTTCCCACGTGTAATTGTCCCTGCTTTGCAAATCATCTGACTCCTGGGTACCTACAGTGCATTGACCAGCTTACGAAGCCAAGTCATTGCTCTGGAATTTAGATTTGTTTGGGTAAACATTGTGCTATTGGCAATCAAGGCTTATGTTGGCATAAAACTTTATTTCATAATTCCTTTCATTTCAGGAACTTCTATGCATAAGGAAGAGGTATCTTCAGTGGTCAGACAGAGAGCTGGAGAGGTAAATGAAATTTGGGGCAAGGTCACATGAAGTCTTGACAGAGTTTGAGAATAAGAATATTTCTATTCCAAAGCTGTGTTTTGTATTTCAGCTACACAAATGATTTCTAAGTTGCCAAAAAATTTTGGATAAAAAAAGATTTTAGCCTATCATGGCAAGCTTTGTTTATGTAATATTATTTAGATTTTTTAGATATAAAGCAGATGGTCTTAATTCACAATAGTGTACATTTAATGGGTGAGGACTATCTTTGGGACCCTGGAGAGGACTTAGGAAAGAAAAGGGGTCTTTTTTTTATTTTTTTATTATTATTATTATTTGCAACAAACTCCTTGTGCATCCCAGGACACTGACATTTCCAAGGCAGGGTTTCTTGCCACTGACTGCAATCCAGCGGCTTCTCAAGTGAAGTAAAAGTTGTTGATTGAGCTAGTTAAGAAATAATCCCCTTGATTGTTCAAGGGCTTTTGTCAATGCAAGGTCAAATAAATTTTTGTTGGCCTGGCTCCATTTTCACACATTGCTACCAAGAAAAACAAAACCTGTAAGCAGTGGCTCAGCACTGGACAAACTATTCTTGCTAAAATCGGAAGGTTCTGTGCCAGAATTTAACTGAATATTGGGTACTTCTAGTGGGTTTTTGTTGGCACTTGATACATGGGTGCACTGTCATGCCAATTTCTGAATGCATTTTCCTCTAAGTGATATCATACTAATATCTGTACTTTAATGAGAACGAGATTATTTTGGAATCAGTGAAACATCACTGGTGAAAGACTTCACCAATGAAACACTTTTTTCACTTCGCTGTTCAGCTGTTTGTCTGCAAATCTTGCCCTCATGAAGTAGCTCTGCGTGCTCTGTTTGCTGTGTTGAGAAAATCACTAAACAAGAAAAACGAGAATAATATCTGCGTCGTAACTGAGTTTAAATGCAGTGCAATTTGTGTTAATAGTGGCTTTTATAGACCCTATTATATAGTAAATTAAATTATATCTTTATTCTTGTATCTAAGATAAACAGTAAGTATGTAATATATCAGTAATAGAAAACTCTTGGCATTTAAGAAAGAATTGAGCTTTAATGTAAGGAAGTTTTTATACCTCAGTAATAAATTAACATTTCAAAAGTACTTTAGCCTGCTGAGATAGATCATTCTATGAGTATGGGTAACACCATGGACTCCAATAATTAGTGTAAATTGCCTTTGAATAATACAGAGCTGGGAACAACTTTCAGTGCTTAATGCCCCTTGCAGTACATGATGAAGAGTCCTTAATGGAGCTTGGAAAAACAAGTAATACCTATAAATCAAAGAAGAAAAGCCGTTTTTGATGCATTTGTCTGAGAGTGTGAGTTTTAAACCAAATTGTTAACACTCCTCCCTGCTGAGGGTCATGGATTAGCTAGGGTGGGAGTTTCTTATAGGATCTTTCACACTAACCAGCAGAGGTAGGGGGTTTCAAATACAAGTGTTTTCTTAACCCTAATCCCTGCCTCCCTGACCAGTAGAGCTCTGAATTTCTCTCTAATTAGGTGGAGAATTAGTAGGTGGATAAATGTGTTAGTGGATGAGGATGAAGTGATTAACTTGCCCCAGACTATGATAGTGAGTTCAAGGCGCTACTGAATTCATTTTGTTTCTAATAACTTTCTCCCTATATTCCAGCGGCACCACGGCAGAGTACTTGAATTTTTATCTCTGTCATCTTACAACAGTATATTCTGTTGCCTCATTCCCATGGTGTTATCTGCTATATTTAAACAGCAGTGCAGTGTATTTCCCAATGTGCCAGCTCATATTTATGTGTACTATTTAATTATCTGAACAGTTTTGTAATCTAATTTAGATATATTTATGCTACAGTAAGACAGTGTATATGAGGAAATATGAATTTTATTACAAGATAATGAGACTGGAATACTTTCTCCAAGTATTTTCTAACTGTACTTTATAAACAAATATCGGCTGCTTGGCTGTTGCTGCCTGTTTACTGCTCTTTGTTCAGTGTGTGGGGCTCTGCTGTCATAGAGGAAACACAGTTTCCCAGTGCTGTTGCCAGATGTGACTGGGCTAAACTGGAGTGGTGACATTCTCTGTTGCTTTGAAAATATGTCTCCATTGACCAAGTAGGGAGAGATTTGTCCTGGTGGAGGGCAGGATCTGTTCCCTGCCATTTCTCCCTCAGCAGCCTCTGGCAGAGGACAGGCTCTGCCTTCATCTTGGGAGCTCACTGGGAAACTCTGCCCCTCTACAGCAAAGCTGAATCATCCTCAGTCACTTCCAGCCCACTTTTTATTCTTACTCATGGCCATGACAGTGTCTCAGCTATCCCAGGATGTTCCCATTCCTGTGGTCTACCCAGACCTATGAATTCACTTGGCCCTAAAGAATGAAATGTTCTACTTGTAAAACAAGCAGACCCTGCAGCAAGCAGCAAAGGGACAAGTTTCCTGAGCTGGATCAATGCTGGGACATGGACAAGGTGGGATATGAGAAAACCTTTCCTAGAATAAAAGTCAATGAGTTTTTCAGGTGTATTCAGAACAAAGGAGGGTGCTAGAAGGTGTCACAAATAGAAGTAGAAGATAATGTGAATTTACTGAGAAATATGATATCTAAACCCCATGACACTGGATACTGACCTTAACTAGTCACTAAAATTTTTTAGTATCTTTCAGAAAAAGTCAGCATACATGTTGAAGGGAAGTAAAAGCACCTTGTGCAAAAACCAGCCAACCCCTGTGGTTGGTTGACTGATCAAAAATAGAGGTTGTAGGGCATATGAAATAATCCTTCAGGTCTGCCCAGGGGAAATAAAGCCTCAGGTGAAGCAACATGTTCAGAGTGACAACACTTCAAAGAAAAAGTGGGGAGGGAGAGAGGGAGCATGGATGATCAGAAGTTGAGAAAAAAAATGACTAAAGAAGTAATACTGAAGAAAAGGGAAAGGTTCTGGTTAGCCTGTGTTTAAAGGCATATATGACAGTTATGTGAGCATGCATGTGAAATGCACAGGTGTGTGTGTGTGTAAGGAGACAGGCAGTTACTGATCCTCCAGGACCATAGTGACAAGGATGTTTCAGCTGAAATTTGGAAGGTTTAGTTTAGAGAGTAGCTGAAACTTGCTAATAATAAAAGGATAATGAAGTATTGGACAAATATGCCTAGCTGAGATGGAAAGACAAAAAAGTAAGAGCATTTCAAACTCACAGTGGTTTAGAATCTCATGTGGTGTTAGATGATAGTTATTCTCTTTGAAAGCGTGGAGTGAGCTCTGCCACTGCAAACCACACTCCATGAGGAGGCAGGTCCTGCTGTGGCAAGAGGCTCTGCGGGTCAGCCTGGGCAGCTCGGCTTGCATGACTGAGTCATTAGCCCAGGCATTGTGTGTGTATCCAATAACTTAGGCAGGCAGGAAATTTAAAGGGAAGTGTATTTTCTATGCAGCGCAATCAAAGTCGATTTTATCCTTATCTCAGTAGTTTGCTCCAGTGAGCATCAAATGCCTGAGGAGAGCACAGATGCTGAGAAGTCTGAGGTCTGAAGGGTACGTGGGGGTGGTGCCAGGGTTAGCAGAAACCAGCCCTGCTGACTGCCAGGCACAGTTCTGGCACTGTGGCTGGTGGGGGCTTGTTCCTTGCTAAGCCAAAGGATCTGGGCACCTTAAGGTTAACCTTTAGAGTGAGACCACTGTTACCCCAATCCCAGATGTCTGCAGAATCTCTGGGCCACATAATATCCAGGATGTATCAAAAGCAGAATAAGCTTCCCAGAATCTTAGCAACAAATCTTGTCTTAAATGGGCTGCTCTTCTTTCATTGCTTCCCTTTCCTCTTGTCCTTTTTGCCTCTGCCTGTGTCTCACTAATAAAACTCGGAAACAATTGGGAAATAGAATGTTTGGGGGTTTTCATGTGTTTATGGCAGTTTTTCAAATGGTGCCGTGGGATTTTTGAGTAGCAGATAAGGAAGGGAGCTGTGAGATGCAAACACAAATCTCCTAGAACATGGTAAACTGCTTCTTTTTAGGCAGTGACTGGAAGGCTCAACATGTGCTGTAGGTGACACCTGTGTATTGGTCTAGGTTCAGGGTCAGCCCTCAAGAGCCCCTTCCCCTGCCCAATCCTCCCCAGGTGGAAGGATTGTCTTTCTAATATTCAGCTGCATCCCATACATTACATAAAAAGTCACTCTGCATGAGCCAGGATTATGTTGTTTCTTGATCTTATCGGGTTTTGCTCTGCAAACTACAAAAGAATGCAGCCTGATGGAAGCAGCAAGCCAGGAATCTCCACTGGAAGGAAGCCTTTCACTGGCTAAAATCTCTCTGAAGTGACTGTCTACTGAGCTTATCTTCAGTTTCTAAAGGAGTGCAGCTTCATTAAAGCATTGGGAGCCAGAATTTTGCTGGAAACATATGTCTTTCTTCATTAAGAAGTGGAAGTCAGTGTGTGATCTTGTTTTCTTTTCTAACTGGCTACCCTACC
>JAOXXN010000082.1:30047183-30058175 GCA_026770055.1 Myrmophylax atrothorax | reverse complement strand
CTACCCCTTGAGACAGTTCTATATATTTAAATGGATGAGGCTGTAAATTGTATTCCAAACTATTAAAGCCAATAGCACATATTATAATATGCTGTGAAAAGAAGATAGCTTCGGCCAGTAACTCTTAAGCCTAAATGAGTTTTTCCTAAGAGGAGGACAGCTGCTTAAAGTACATATATTTAAAATTAAATTTCTTTATTACAAGTTACTTAGCGTATTTTGGACTTATATGTTCTCTAGCTTAAATCATCTTTTTTTAATTTTTTTAATTGCACAAAGCTGTGGAAAATAATCAGGAACTCAGTTAGCATTACAAATTGAAAATCAGAAATTATAGGAATGTTTTTCCGGGTTCTCAAGCTACATAGGTGTATTAACCCTCATTAGTCATTTTGTGGCAGTGAGAGATTTGAAAACAGAATTCCATTACAGTATTTATGGTCAAAATCTGATATGATCAAATAATAGGTTTCCCAATAGAAATGTCTGTGTGCCGTGTAGTAAACTTGATAATTGTAAGAATACATTTAATGCAGTAGAACTGAATACCGAACCAGGAGATTAACATTTCTGTTATATAATTACAAGTTCAAGGAGTTCAGCTTCTTATCATACTACAGTAAGTATAGAAAGTAGAAGTGATCCTCTTTAATTTGTAATTATTTAACTGAAATAGAATGTCTCCCAGTCTTATTCTTACACTTCTACACTGAAGACATTGGTATGCAGAAACCATGCACCAAGGAATAGTACACTATCAGAGTAGGACATGTTTGAGTATTCTTTAAAACCAACTAAGAGAAGTTAATCTCATTGAACTTCTTTTTATTCAACAAAAGAGTTAGATGTTTCCAAGTCTAATGTGACTATAATGTTCATTAAATGGACTTCTTTCCACCTTTAAATGGATTAACTGTACATCTTCACAGTCTAATTATTATACATGTCGCTCACAAATCACAGATCTAATTCAAAGCACTGTAAAGGCTCTGTTTATGAGCATTAGGAGCGGAGATACAGTGAGAATTGAGTGTGATTTTTATCTGAGTCATATAAAAGAATGTGTCGTCCATGTTAAAGTGCAGAAATGTGTGTACCTTCACTTGTTGAGTTTTCCTTCAACTCTGATCTTTAAAAAGTTAAGCCACAGACTACTTTGGCACCTCCACTCCCTCATTTTTCTACAACCCAAGATGATCCCTGACCCTCCCTGCAACTGTGTTCATAATTTCCAAACAGTATTTGTCAGTCAGATAAAGGATGATACATGATTTTTTATTAGTATGGTTTGGATATCTGGGAGTAAGTGTGATTTAGTTTGCTGTCTCAAGTTAGGTTTGCTAATGAGAAGATACTGAGAGTGGTTCTAGTGATCAGATTTTTAAAGGCACTCCAGGTGATTAACTCCCTGGTGGAAACATGTCTAAACCTTTAAAAAGAGCCTTGCTCTTTTTTTTTTTTGACACGTGAGAATTGTTGTCAGTCCATAGAAGTGAGTGGAACTGCACCAAGCTATGGGAGCTGGGATATCAGGATGGATAGTTTGTTGTAAACCAAGCTTCATTCTCCCTTTGGGCAGTGAGAACTTATCAAAGAGTTTGGGTACATGGAATGACAATATGGTCCTCAGTGAAGATACTACATCTGTAGTGGGAGTGAAAGTCTGATATTTGCCCAAAATTTCTCATGCTTTCATCTCTAGAAGGAGAAGGATAATACTGAAGATATTTGCGGGATGACCTTAGAGCTTTACAGTGAGGGGTTACAACAACAAAAGCTACATATATTACACAAATGGATTATGTATGAGATATATTTCCACTGAATCCACAGGGTAAAAATATCCTCATTGCTCACAGACGTGTGCTGGCAGCAGTTGCAAGTCAGTTTATGTTTATAGCACCAGAAATACTCCCCTTTTCTCTCAATTACAAAATCTTAGTTATTCCTGCCACATTTCTCTTATAAGAGTGTACAGGTTTCTTGAGTAGGTGACAGTTTGGATAATTGCAATTCTCAACTTGAAAACCTTCAATTCCCTGGCAAGGCTTATAGACCCTTTCAGCCAGCAGCGGCCCAAGTACCCAAGCTCTCTGATCAGCAGTGGATGTTGCATAAGAAGTATAAGGGGTGGGGGGTTTTTTTGGTTGTGTTTTTTGTTGTGTTTTGGGGTGGTTTTTGTTGTGTTTTTTTTTTTTTTCCTGTGAGGAAGGATGTTACTGCACAGAAAGTACAGACATGCTCCAGTATGACAAGATGGAAAGTGATGAACCTCTGTGTGTTTCTGGGTCTGACTTTTCTTGTATGTTTGAACAGCACAGATCCAATCTCACTGGATCATCCAGAAGCTGCTTTGAGGCAAATTCCAGAAATGTAAAATGCAGCCTCAGCAGCAGAGCTGAGCATCCCTGATGTACACCAATCACAACCACAGTGTTCAGTATTTGGACTTAAATGAGCAAAGACTTTGCCATGGGGGATTTTGGACATAAGAGATGGTTGTTTATCCCTTATTCACGTACCTGGGGTAGCTGCAGCCAATCTGCAACTAATGACTGGAAATAGGCTTTTGGATCCTTGCCTTGCCAGGCCACCTGCTTCTGTTCCATTCTGTCCTGTGCAAAAGCATTTTAGTTCATAAAATAAATAACTACCTGCAGGTCTCTCTGCACCATGGGCTTCCTGCCCCCAGCCTTTCTCATGCTTTCTGTAGTGATTTTAAATAAATGTTTGCTCTGCTTTGCACATGTGCCTGTGTGTCCTGCGTGCCGGTGGCAGGTATGTTAGTTAGTATGAGAACCAGGTGTTCCTCCCGAATTATTTACCTCTTGGCAGACAGGATGGTGCAAGATCTGCTGTAGCAGTTTGACAGTGATTTATCTGCTGCTGCTGCCCCTGCTCTCTGCCTGTGAGGGCTGAGCTTCTCAGGCTCCTGGGGGGCTGCACTAGAGCATCCTGATTTGATACCAGACCTTTTGGAGGCCCTACTCTGTAATGTTAGTGAGAACCAGACAGCTCTAGGCTTCTTTTAGCAAACACCATGCCTAAATCTATTGCAATGACTTAGCTGATGAGGTTTCTAAAAGGTTTGCTTACCTGTGGTCTGAAAAAGCAACTTCAAAATGGTTCATAATTCCAGAGACTTACACTGTAGAGGTTCATCTCAGATTGAGACACTTGTTTCACCAAGATGCAGCAAACTATTGTCTGCAGTTTTTTATTTCAGTAAAAAGGTGCTCCCACAGGTGAATTTGTGAAGCAACATATTATCTCTTATAAAGTTTTAGTGTTATAATGGCATCAGGATAAAGTATGACAAAAGCTTTGTGAGCTGGATCCTGGTGAAGGGCAGAAAGTATTTTTAATTTCACTGCTGTATATATGAGCAAAAGGCTGGACACAATTCCAACCTGCTGGCTGTTCCCTTGACACCTTAACTGAGGGAAATCCATTTCTTGCTCACTGTGCTACTACAGATGTGTGTGCTGGGGACTGGTGTAATTGCAGTGGATTGGATTTGAAATGCATGGGGTTTTGGTATAAGGCACAGAGAGCAGGGAAGCAAAGAGCAAAAGGAATTAATTTTTTAGTGCTCTCATTCTGTTTCACTCTGCCATGTTTTTTGACTGTACTCACTTTGGAGAAAGTGGATTTTAATTCAGTTTTGTTCATTTTATTTAATGGGATTTCCTAAAAAACCTAGTCACCACAAATAAAAAACAACAACAAAAAACCCCCCAAAACCTCCCCAAACCCCCTCACACCCAAAAAACTAACAAAAAAACCCAAAGAAAACAAACAGAAACACCTACATACAAACAAACAAACAAATCCCACAACAAAAGACAGCAAACAACTGCCATATACAGAGAAGTTGCCTATTAGGATGTATCAATTTAGGTAAAAATGGTCTATCTTTTTAAGTTTGCTGTCCAATTTTCTCTCTTTTTTTTCCCACATGGTACATTTTTGCTTACATGGCTAAGTATGCAAACAGATTCTTGGGTGAAGAAGTTGTCTCTGTGAGTAAGGATGGGGCTCCTGAGCAGTCTAGGAAGGCTGGATCTCAGCTGACAGTGGAAGCCTCTTCCAGAGACCAAGATGTAGGGGCAAAGAACTGAGGGCCCAGTGGAACCCAGGACAGATTTAGTTAAAAATACAATCTAAAGGAAAGTGTAGGGTGGGTGATTTTTTCAGTATTGAAACAGCAATTTCCATGAGAAACATGCAGGGGGTTTTTTTTATGTTTTACTAAGAGTATAGAAAGGTTGTTCACTTTTCGGAAAAGAATGTTCAACTCTGGTTTTGTGCATGTGGCAAAATCTGGAAATATTGGAAGCAATTTCAGACAGAGTCAAGATTCCTTTTCCAGTAAAATCTCAGTGATTCAGGCTCTGGAGCTTTGTACTATAAAGTAACTTAAACTGTCATTCTCATCTTTTTCCCCATCCAAAATCCTTTGACCTGCCCAGATTTGCCCAGTACCCAGAGCTCTTTCTTCAGGAAGGGCACAATTAGTTGAGCTAATAGAAAATACTGAGAGATGTTTCTTTGCTGTTCACATTCCCTGGGCTTTTAATGAGTCATATTAGGGTTGATTATGTAACATGCTTATCACTTGAACATCCCTTCTGGAACAAAGTATAGGAATAGCCTGTTTTCTTCCCTGTACAAATCATACCTTAAAAATATGAGTCCCAGGTCACTTCTGCTCTACATGATTCTGGCTCTGCCTCTGGCCCTGTTAACCCAGCATGTGTCTTTATGATCAAAATTCAAATACAGTTGCACAAACTGTTAAATAACTTGAATCCTACATGTATAACTGATCTCAACAGAGATGTCAATTCAATTAATATTACATTAGGCTACCCACAAGACTATGCTAGTACAGAGCTGATGCTCCAAGTCAAGCCTGGGCTTGTTGTCTGCTACCTGAAAAAAAGATGAATATTAAATGTAAGGTAACTTCATTAACTCTTTCTTTCCCTGAAGACATATTCAAGTAGTTTGAATGCTGGGAGCCCTGTTAGCAATCTCAGTGAATATTTCACTCTGACTCATCACTGCGTGCATTAAAAATGTTTGTGGAGCAGTCAGAGGCATCTGAAATCACTGGCCACTTTGGAAAATCTTGATCTTAACTTATGCTGAGTTTTTATATATTTCATCTGAAATTTCCTACACTGTTGGAATAGAGGAAGAAAAGGAAACCACTTTTCTACTGGGAACTTTAATACCAACTAATAAAAACGAAGTTTCTTAGAACAGTGCAGCTGGAAAACAGAGTGTCAAGGGCAACTGGAGGGAAAAGAGGCTTTCTTCCTCTATGGCAGCTAAAGCAGGTCTCAAAATATTTGGCATTCCTGAGCCACCTGCTCCTGGCAGGGTTTCACTCCAGGAAGTTGTACTGACTGTACACAACAGTCTAATGGCAGCAGCTAAATACGAACACTTTCTTCTGTTGTCTGTCAAGTAAAAGAACAACCAGTCTGTGGATCTCAACTAATTTTTTATTTCCTGCTGACAAAACCTGGGTTTTCTGGGTTTACAGCTGTTAATCTCAGAGACATCTGACTATGTGACATAAGTTTTCCCATTGCCCTGCAGAGGAAAAGAGAAGCTGGAAATGGGTGTGAACATTTGTGGTTTAGAAGACAGGCAGCAAATAAGGAAATCTTGCTTATTGTCTCCTTGATTATTGGATAGAAATAGAGAATTGTCATTATGGTTCCCTTCCAAGATAATCTGGTTCCTATCACTCTTTATTGTTGTTTTGCAACTCTGACTAAGGAGTCTCCAAATCCATGTGGATCTTGGTCTCTGTGGTCTCTAACAAACATCCTGGCTGGATACAAATTGCTGGATTTTGTTTTTTCTTCCATTTTCTGTATCATAATGAGCTGCATTCTAACTGTTTTGTCAACAATACATTTTCTAATAGGGATTTGCATGTTGATATGCTAATTGCTTTGATAAAATATTTTATCATTTGGAGTCCACTCCAAAATGGCAGAAGAGGTATCCCTCCTTCTGCCGGAATTTCCTATGCAAGACAGAAAATTCTCTTCAGGTGAGAAGAGTTGGTAAAGTCCCAGGACAACTCATTATAATTTCTTTTGTCTCCTGAATTTTTGGAATAAAGCAGTACAAATTTCTACTGTTTGCTGTACTAAAGTCATAGTGAGTTTAATGGCAGATGGGCAAGGGATCTGGAATGAGTTAGTTAATCTTTGTGTGTTTCTCTGAAAAGCCTCATACAACACAGTTACAAGGCACTCCAATTTTAAAGTGATTTAAAATGTCTGGGTGAAAACTTTGACTTACTTCTTAATTACTTTCCTGTTTTTTATTGAGCATGAAACAGTCAGTGCAAGTCTAGTGACTCATGGATGCCTTCAAAAATATTCAGGCTTAGTTTCAGTGTTTTAAAGCAGCTTCCTCTGAGTCTATACTTGTTGATTCGTTTGATTTGTTGGGGTTTCATGAGGTTTTGGAAGGGATTCAGATGATTTCAGATTCTCCCATAAGGTATATTTTTCTATAGAATGTATTGGTACCTGTAGGTATCCAAAGACTTTTGAAAATCTGCCTTTTAAGAACTCCTTGTCAGGACATCAAGAAGCAACACCAGGTCTGTCCAGCTGCTGTCTAACCATATGGAGTTGTATCCTAAGGAATAAAATCCAGGTTTTATCAGAGTACCACATGATGTTACAGCTGCTGACATTAGCTGGAGTTTCAAAAGTGAGAAATACATTCTACTTGTTTCCTTGTTCTGTGCAATGTGCCAGTTTTTGGAAAGGTAGCATTATTTATGGAATATGGGAGCATTTAGAGGCTCCAGGGATATGGCCCATTTAGCAGATGCTGAATATATGATCTATGCCCCAATGATGGTAATCTATTTGAAAAAAAAAGAAAATTTTATCTTCAGTCTAGTAACTGAGGCACAAAGAGATGAAGTAATATGGTCAAGTTCTGCAGCAGAACTGCCGCTCCTCAATTCTGTAACATTAGCCAAAGAAGCATCTCTCTTACTGTGGACTCACACTGCTTTTAGAGTCCTGTATGAGCTGGATAACTCACACAGCTCTCTCTTGTCCTTGCTCAGAGTAAACACACAGTGACATGGTATAAAGGGATGCACAACACCACTCATTGATGAAAAGAGAAAACCCTACAGCCTTTGCTAAATGGCAGGCCTGAATGGCACACACAAAATTACGGAGCACGTTCACTCGCACCCAGGAAATTGGTCTTGGCGGGGGCTGAGGGTTTGATTTATTGTGCCCCTGAGTCAGGATTCCTAACTGTTATTGAAACAGGCTCCTGAGATGGACTTGGGGTGGGGGAAAAGTGCTCAAGAGCAAGAGGCACAGCAGAAAGGTGGTGGGCACTGTTGAGGAGACCCTTGGCAGCCCCAGAGCATCCCCTCTCTCCCCTGCTGCTCTGCTGAGACCCCAGGGAATGAGTGGCACAAGAAGGGATACAGCACTGGAAGGACTAAAGATAAAGTTATGTCTCTCAAGTTTTGGTCCATTAAGGTAATCCTACACTCTGCAACTGAAGCTATGGGTCAATGAAAACAAATTACAGTTCATTCCCCAAACAGAAAGATTAAGACACAGGAAGCTGCCGAATGCTGTAGGCACTGGCCTTGACTTCACAGCCTGGCCAATTTGTGCTGCCTGTGGGGCTGTGAAGCTGTCAGGGAGAAAACAAATCTTCTCATACAGAAACTCCTCTTTTATATCATATTCCTTTCTTTTCTTTTTCCCAGACTCCAGCTTTTGTTTCCAGAGAAAAGCCAAAAAGTATTTTGCATATCCAAATTGCAGAGGTCATGCATTTGCTTGAAACTGTTTCACTTAGGAGCAATTACAAACAAAACAATTTGTGAACACTGAAGAAAACATAGGGGAAAACCAGGTGAAATGGGGACGTTAGGAAAATACTATTTCTGACTGTAGGAAATAAAACCAAATAAGATCCCTACAGGCTATACCACCCAATGTCTGCCTTTCCTCTTGGGCAGAGAAAGACCCTCACTTTATTGATGAGTGACACTAGCAGGCTGATAGGGGCAGGGTTTTCAAAGGGAATCTAATTTGTAAACAATCAACATCTTAGCAAGCTGTAAACAGCTGTCTGGACTTCTAGCAGATTTGCTGATACTTGAAAGGCTAACAAATCACAGTTTTTTCCTAAAACCTCCTTCGTTAATTTGTGGCCTGGTATTCATTAGGACAACAAGCCTCGGGGGGCTACTTACAGCTTAGCTCGACCCTTCCCATCAAGTTGCAAACCCACATTCTGCAGGAAATTCAGTTTTAGATATGACCCCATCACATGGGGTATGAGGACCTAAAAGGAAAACAAACAGAAATAAAAGCACTAAAAGGTACGCAGTTGGTTCCTCTTACCCTAAACAACAGGTCATTTATCACCACTGCTTCTAGGAGTTCTTGTCATTAAGTAGATTCCACAGTGATGCTTCTGCCTCATCCATGTGGGAAATCAAGGAAAACAAGACAAGACATGTCCTAAACTAGAGATAATTTATGGAATTGCTGACCTGGTCCCAGCAAGTGAGAGCAATTGCTGCACCCAGTACAGTAAATACAGGCTGGTCCTCAGAGTGGAAGAAGATCATAAAGTAATTGAGTAGGTAACAGTAAGCACCTGTGGCTCTGATTAGAACAAGCACATTTCAGGCAGGATTTTAAGAGCTGTGTCATGTATTTCTAACTTGTGATAGTACAAGGTTGGTTGCAGAGCGCTGTAAGGGAGGTTGGGCATGCTATAAACCACTCCCAAAAGGTTGATTTAGTAAATTATACAGTAAGAGGAGGCAGTTCTGTGTGTGCATGCTGAGAGAAAGAAAAAATCCAGCCGGAAGAGAAATATGGAATGATTTGTTTCTCCAGCGTGCCTTAGGTAAACAGAAGTTTTAGCAATTAGATTTCTTCTTTCCAATCCATTAGGGTTAATGCAGTTTTAATTAGCACTTGATTTGCAGGCTGTGAGGGATGGTTTAATGTGCCTTTTAGAGATTCCAAACCAAAGTACTGCAAGGAATTGAACACAAATGAGCAAATTAAATTTTTTCATACCCGTTTTTGTTTGTCAATGATTTCCCCACCAGTTTTAGTGTGTGGAAAGGTGATCCTAAAATAGAGATCTTAGTTTCTTTGTGGAAGAGTCATTCAATACAAAATATGCCATAAAATCCTTGGGTTTGTCCCTGCTCTCATACATTAGCCCTGCCTTCAGCTCCTGTTAGCAGGATCTGCAGTGGTGACCTTGCACTTGTGTTGAATAATTCCTTTTCCTAACTAAGCTATAATTATCAACTTTGCAACTGAATACTGGATTATGGTCCAAGAGTTCCTTCTGAAAGAAAAACACAAGGAATTCAGCGTTTGCAGTGTGTGTGTCTGAAGTAATCACAGGTGGTTCTTATGTTGCACCTGTCATTGTGGCATTTGAGCTCCTGCAAAGGTCTGTGATTGCATCAGTGCTTTGAGTTCATATAAACAGAGACTGTCTCTTGCATTCCTTTTGTCCTGAAATTTGTGGAAATAACAATATCCAGGGGGAGTATTTAAAATAAAGCCAGAACAAAAGCATATAAAGAGCAAGGACACTCTGTTCTGTGTGGTTTTACCTAATTTATTTTGAACAGAAGTGGTTTCTTAGACCAAAATCATCATAGTAAAAATAATATGAAAACTAAAATGGGAGAATGTGGCCCAAAACCAGAAAACCACTGCCCTCAGGGCAAAAGGCAGACTGAATGTTAAAGTGTCAACATTAAGTATGAAGCCCTGAAGTCTCTGTCACTACATGGGTTTTGTAGGTAGCAGAGATCTTTGAAACCTCAGCACGTGCCACAGGGTCTGTTCTGCTGATCACTTGTAACCTGAGTTCACACCCATGGGTTAGAGCTCCCATTAGAAGGAGACTCTCTGCCCCCCAGTATGTTCCTGGCACAGGAGCACGTCATGCAGGTGGGACTGAATGCTTCACTCTGGCCAGATGGTTGCTCAGCTTTAATGTTGATTAGACCTTATTATGGATTATTGATGTAATGCTGCCATCAGCTCTGCACAGCAAGACCTCGTTAGTGTCAGTGGAGCTCTGCTCAGGCCCAAGGGTCTGCCCACAGGGGTCCAGCTGGGGGCAAGATCTGGACAGTGGGATAGAATGAATGAGACTAAACATAGGCAGGATGACTTCAGGCAAGTAGTTCATCTGAGTACTTGGCTGGCTGTGTCTTGGTGTAAAAGCTTAAGAATGTGTAAGTTTAAGAGAGAGTTGTAGTGGGTTGTAAAATACTTCGAGTAACTCTGAAAATGCAGCATACTCCTGTTGCAGCACTGTTTGGATCTTGAGCTCCATGTGAGTAAGGTGCCTGGTCCAAGATAGCCCTGTGTATTACAGCTGAGTTGCCACCAGGAATCAGACCAGAGCTGGCCATGAGCACCTCTAACATCCTTTTTGCACAAGACCTGTGGGTGCAAACTGACGCTGTGTTTGGACTCTAGAAAGATTGATTCACATGCAGAGCAAGCCAGAATTTGCAAGCCTCCTTGTCAAATTATAGCTCAAGTAAAACTCAGCCACAATAGCAGTTTAGCTGACTGACTCACATTGAGTCTCCTGTCACTCCCTCCTTTCCCAACACAAAAAGGATTGCAGGGACAATAAAATAACAACCTTGTCTTAAAAAATCTTGAGGCTTTCTGCACATAAGACTATCACTGGGGCACTGAGCATCCTACAGCAACCTTTGGAAGCAAACCCTTCCTGGCCGTGGCAGGACAGACAGTCTGAGCCTTCAGCCCTCGTTGCTTGTACCGGTGTTTGTCGGGGGTGCTCGGGGAGGTGTCCGAGCGTGCCAGGGTGTGTGGGACAGCCCAGCCTTGGCGCTGCCGGGTCGAACAGGGCTTGGCATAGCGGGGCGGGAGAAGGGGAAGGAGGGGCGGG